>JAKOGI010001695.1:0-167500 GCA_029747015.1 Carnegiea gigantea | reverse complement strand
GCTGCCGTCGCTCCGGCCAGCTGACGCCGCCCTCCTCAGTTGCCTCTCTCTCTCTTTCCTTCCTTCACTTGTTTTAATGTAATTCTCCTATATTTGAAAATCCTGTTCAGATAATGTGGAATGTTTAGATTCAACATGCAGTTGGTACAATGTTTTTGAGATGGTGAATGCCAGTGAATTTTAGGGACTACTCGTTTTAATTGGGTGTTTCTCCCTTTTTTTGATGCAAGGTGGGCACTTTGTGAAGGAACCCATGAACTAATTTGAATTCATTCGGTTTTTATATTGTAATTGTCTATGAATATGCTGAAATTAGAGATTGATGAACTGTCTTGAGCTTTTTATCAATTATATGACCATTAGGTGTGGGTGAAATGTATGAGTTTAGGGTTTAGGTTGGAAAGTTGAGAATTGGTGGAATTTTGGGTTTTCATGTGGTAATTGTGTGAATATGCTGAAATTAGAGAATCTATGGGCTGTTTAGAACTCTTTGTCAATTATATGACTAAGCAAAGATGTGGTCGGAATCTGTGAGTTCAAGTTTTAGGCGAGAAAATTTAGAATTTGTGAAAATTACCAAGGCCTGCTAAACTATGGTGTAAATTGTTAATTAATTGTGACGTGGTCAATTTGAGAAGGTAGTGATGTGCTTGTAAAATTTAAAGAAGGTAATTGAAGGAAGGAAACATCTCCCCCAAGAATAGTGTGAATGTTGTGATTATAAGCATGATGATTAAAGTTTTCGATGGAAGTTGGCATATAGGATTGTGTTAAAGCTAGAAGTGTTTATTTGAATAATCAAAGAGCCATGTCAGGGCATGCGTGACGGATAGTTTCCTAATATTGTTAGAATAGGAAAGAGTCGTTCATGGCAGAATGAACTTTTAAAAAAATCTAAAGAAGAAGCTAGTTAATCAGGAAGGATTGAAGAGGAATTAATAATTTGGTTTCGTAATGTTTATTTGGATGATAAAATATAATATGAGGCTTTGGCAACTCAAGCTAGGTTTTTCCCTAACCCTCAAAGGTGGCGTGTGGTTTGAGAATATGAAAGTAAGGCATCCTTGCGGACATAATGGTGATGAAGGGTTTGTTCGGCTAATAGAGGGCTACAAATATATCCTTTTTTTTTTTCAATTTAGTTCTCTTCTTTTCAATGATGGCGATTCAATACACGAATATTAAGCGATCGCCCCAAAAAAGGGACAATCTTGATTAAATGCCCATAATCTAGAACCACCAGAAAGAAAGGTGTTTTAACCACTAGTTAAGTTCAATAACACCTTATTAAACAAGCCTCAAAATATAATTAAATTTAACTTATTCAATTACGAGCACTTTTCCTTAAATCGTCTATTTTTGGACAAGAATTAGAGGGCCTTTCAACCATCGAATGAGTCAAGATAATCCATTAGATAAGGGAGAGCAACATATGAGGCACGTTTATTGCCTATGCCTTTACAAGTCCACATTTCTTTCATTCAAGGGATTAAATACGGGACCTTCTTTATGACAATATTTTTATTTAGTTTTGCCTCTACACCCCAAAGAGCTCGCCCAAAACTGCACGTAAGTGAATATCAAAACAATTACAATTTAAACATGGTCAGTGTCAACTGGCTTCAGCTGACCAGACTTCCCGATTGGTCCGAATATGTGCATATGAAGGAGAAAATTTCTATGATCGTTATTACTCTTAATAAGGGCTCAACCAGATAATAATTACCACAACTTCAATTTTTACTATTCATCTTTCTTGGTTATTTTGAAATAAAATGAATTGAAATGTGTGCGCTCACTAAACTTTCATAATTATTTTTACTATGTAAGGGTAGATGTACTGGGCTTTGCTCATTATTTCTTTTCCTATTCTTCGATCGGTTTTGTATTTTTTAAAGGTAAGGTGTCTACATCCATCAAAGCTAATGGGAACAAAAAGTAATGTGTGCATGGGTTTGCTCGATGTCGAGTTAGGGAAGGTAGAGGCTCATAGTGGTGGTCCAGTCAGCAAGCAAGACTTTTAATGTCTAAGTACTAATAAGGGTGTGATATACTCTATGTGTGTGTTTCTTCACCTTAACTTAATTCAAACTTAAACATGACTGTGTGGTGAACCTGGTTGTAAGGATGCCTACTATCATAATGTGCTTGGCACCCGAATAGTCTTGTTTAATGGATGCTTGGTTTTTTTTTTTTTTTTTTTTTAAGGTATTGCCTAGTCCTTGAGGGATGACAGTAACATGTCAAGATTTGTTTTTTCCCCCCCGTTGCGTGTAACTGTAGTTAGTAGGTTAATTAGGGCTAATGTAGAGGTTACAAGCCTCGTGATGTTACACCTTTCTTCCCCTGTCTTCCCTCTCTCTGTCTCAAATCCAAACCGCCACATTTGATAGTCCCCTACAGATGTCCACTTTAAAAATTTGTGAACATTTTTATAGAAATTATAAAAAGTATTGAATTAATGGATGTTAACAATATAAAATGATTATGATATTAGAGCATTATTTTTAGATAGATTGATCCTAGAATCATATATTATTGTCTAGAATTATTTGGTTGCCTTATTTGCAAACCTTCACCCTTGTATATAATCCCTTTGTACTATCATATTTAATACACAAAATACATTCATAAGTTACTCCAATTATGGAATCAAAGCAATCTTTTGTCTTGTAGCATGCTTTCCCTAGTCTTCCAGGATCCATTCAATACTATCCCAAAAAAAAAAAAAAAGGCAAGGCCTACTTCACCAGCGTTTTAAAACCCTATTCTTACTTTCTCTCTTTGCCATATTGCTAGAAGAGTTCACTAGAATTCTCCATGGAGTTCTAATTGGCTTGTCCTTTGTGGCTTTATCTAGGATTGTTCTTACTTTGTTTAGCCAATTTTCTTATCAATTTGAAGATTCAAGGACTTTCTTATTACAATAACTCAAGTCTGTGAGGTCAACTTCCCAATTCATTCTTTGAAATTGCTCAAGAATTCATTTCAAGTATTTCAAAGTTGCTGCTATTTTGATCCTTATCACATTCCTTTTTGTTCACCACATATTTCTAGGTGTGTTCTTTCTTATTAATACTTGGCTCCATATCCATTTTCTAAGTTGATTAATTATGGAGAAAGTTGATGTTGTTCAACCTATCAAAACCATCTTGGATGGTTCCATTTATGTGTCTTGGTCTTAAGAGATGTCTAGTTTCCTAAAAGGATGAAGACTTTGGTGGCATGTTAGTGCTGATATTACAAAATCTATAAACAAAAGGATGAAACTCATGTTGCTTTTTGGGAGAAATTAGAAGATTGGCACAGTAAAAACCATTAGATTTTGACATGGATTAAGAACACATGTGTCTCATCTATTGAATAACACTTTGGACGGTTTGAAATTGCTCAAGAAGTATGGGATCTTTTGTCCAAATGATACTCTGAAGTTGATATTGCCAACAAATATCAATTGCATGAGACACTTCGAACCACAAAACAAGCACCAGGGCAATCTGTTAATGAGTGTTTATCCAATATACAAGGTATATGGGCTTAATTGACCTTGTCTAAACTTGTTTGGGCAAGCTCCAAAGATGCTGAGAAGTTCATTATGCATCGGGATAAGTTGCATGTTATGTCATTTCTTATGGATTTTAGTAGTGACTATGAACCTGTGCATGCTTCTTTTCATCATAGGGAGACTTTTCCTCATCTGGAAAATGTTGTGGTTGAGTTGTTCTCTGAAGAAACCTGGCTTGGCATTCTCAAAAAGTTGCAATCATACACCATGACACATACTAGTGTATTACCACTTTGAATGTCCCCTCGTCTGATTCTAATTGGCACTCCCAGCACTCCTGACTGAAGCTCATCAGGACATCATACGTAGATCAATAGCCTGGCGATCCTTATGCTTTTAGTAGACTCATTCCTAGTTAAATATGATGAAGTGTTCCTGGATGCCTCTTTGAAATTCATTACGTATTTATAACCTAGTTGTACCTTAGTTAGACAAATTTTGCAGGTATTGTAGGGAAAATGGACATCTCATCTCTACGTGTTGTGCGCTTCAAGCTACGCCAAAGAAGCATCAAGACAAGCTATCTACATTTTTCTCACACACTTCAACTATTGTTACTGATACATCAGGTTCCTTATCCTTGAATGACTTGTAGGCTCTTCTTGATCAAATAGCAGGTCATTCATCCTTATCAGCTTTGTTAAAAACACCAGGTATATCTTCTCCTTAGTGTTTTGATTCGGGCTATTGTAATCATATGACTTCTACTTCTAGTGCTCTGGTAAGACTAGTAGAACCACTAGATTTGTTGTATATACGACTGATAACTCTGGGATGGCATCACATATCCTAGCGACATATCTATGTAAATTTGTCTGCACCGGATGCTTTCTCTGTTCCTAAATTGGCACTAAATCGGATATCTATGGGTCAGTTATGTGAACCTAACACGTTTCTCAAACCATGGTTGTCATATATAGGATCTCCAAACTGGGCAAGTCTTGGAGATAATACGTAAAGTTAGACGCTTATTTGAAGCCGTCTCGCTTGATGTACAGATAGGACTACTAGTCATTAGGTTTCTCCTACTTCATTTCAGGATACTTGGTATTATTGATTGGGACATATCTCTTAATCTAGGTCAGAGCCTTTCATTTCTAGTGGAGTTCAAGGACATGTCAAACAAGATAATGTTGATCGTGTCTTTTGTAAGCTTACAAAACACCATGCATGCCATCTAATTGTAGTGACTCTATTTCAAGTGCACCTTTTGATCTTGTCCAGTCCGATGTTTGAGGAGCTTCACCAACTGTAACTATGAGTGGTTCAATACTTGTGATTTTCATGGATGATTATTCAAGATATATTTGGATTTATCTCATCAAAAATAATTCTAAATTGCAACGTACTTATCACAATTTTGTTGCTATGATTCACTCGTCTTTCTTCGAAGATAAAGATCTTTTAATCTGACAATACAATGGAGTGCAGGGAGAAGAATTTCTTGACTTTTCTTGCTCAGAATGGCACGGTAGTGCAACATTCTTTCCCTAGAACTTCTGAACATAATGGGTGAGTATAACGGGAACACCGTCATATACTTGGTATCGTTTGTGCATTACTTATATCTGCAGCATGTCTAGAAGTGTTTGGGGGGAAGCTACACTTATCATTGTCTACAACAGAAATCTAATTCCATATCCTATCATTGGAAATTAATCTCCACATAAGTGGCTCTTTAGTAGAACTCCTGACTATAATATCCTTTGTGTTTTTGGGTGTGTCTACTTTGTGCTTCTACAACCTCATGAACATAAAAAGCCAGAAACAAGAGCTAAATTGTGTTGTTTTCTTATGTATGGAATTGAGCATAAAGGCTATCATTGTTGGGACCCTATGTCTAAATGTGTTCCAGTGTTTCATCATGTTGTGTTTTGGGAGCATAAATTGTTCCCAACTCTCTTTGTCTTCGATATATCTGGTCAAGTGACACAACTTTTCACAAATGCCTTGTGTGATTTATTCCCAGATGATGGTCAAAACGATGAATGCTCAAACTGATAATGGTATACTTAATTCAATTGAGTCTATAATGAGTCATCCCTCCTGAAGTCTTATGTTGATAGCACCACTAACAATCTGCTTGTGCCATCTAAAACAGGAAGCAATAATGCAGTGTCTTCGACACCTCCTACTGAGCCATCTTCATCATTGACACCTCCTAATAAGACATCTTCTACTAACTTACAACTTTGGCAGTCTGAAAGAGTGTGGAAACTTCCTGGTTATCTTAGTGACTGCCAATTTTATGCTATTGTTACATCTCTTTATGAGCCATCGATATATCGAGAAGCGAAATATGATCGTCTCTAGTGGTAAGCCATAGAGAAGGAACTTCACACTTTGTTGAAGTCTCACACTTGGGATTTGGTTGAATTGCCAATGGGTAAAATTGCAATAGTGTGCAAATATGTCCATAAAACCAAAACCCACTCCTATGGTGATATTGAAAGGTATAAAGCTCATTTGGTGGCTTTAGGATCCAGTCAGGAATATGGTATTGACTATAAGGAAACATTTGCACTAGTAGCTTGGCTCACATCGGCTTACAGTTTACTTGCTGTTGTTGCCAGTAAAAAAAATGGGAGTTATTTCAAATGGGATGTGAACAATGCACTTCTTCACGGAGATCTCACAGAGGAAGTCTACATGAGACCCCCACCAGGTTATGACCATCCGCCCAATAAGGTTTGTCAACTTCGTCGAGCATTATATGGACTAAAACAAGGTCTTCGAGCTTGGTTTTCCGAGTCAGTTTGGATTTTCCTCCAATTCTTATGACCATGCTTTATTTGTTTGTTATACTGATAATTAAAGGTTGGAGTATTTTAATTCTTTATATTAATGATATGATAATTACATGGCTGATATGGATGGAATTTCTAAACTAAAATCCTTTCTTAATCAACATTTCAAAATGAAGGATCTAGGTTGTTTGGATTATTTCTTGGACTTAGGAACGAACATCTTCTCATTCAGATGACTATTGTCTCATTGAGCCAAATATGCCACTAACTTACTATCAATAGATTAAAAAATAGCTGCCAACACCTATTCAAGCCAATGTCAAATTCAATCTAATTGATGGTGTACCACTCAAAGACCCTATGGTTTATTGATAACGTGTTGAAAGCATAATCTAGCTGACTATTACTCACCCCAAATATCACATGCGCTATTCATATTGTGAGTCAATTCATGTCTTCACCTCATACAACTCACTATGCAACAGTTCTTCGCATTGTTCTGCATAAAAGACACTTTGATCCATGGTCTTCACTTCTCTTTCAACTCACCACTTAAATTACACACTTATTCACATTTTGATTAGCCTGGAGATCATGGATGCTCCACTATTGGATATTGTTTTTTTTTCCCTAGGTAGTTATTTAATCTCTTGGCGTAGTAAGAAGCAAACAATGTTTGGTTGTCTAGCACTGAAGCAGAATGCCGTGCTCTTACATATACAACTTATGAACTTATCTAGCTACAATGTTTTGCAAATTGCATATAATGATGTCTTTTATGTGAGAACCAAACACATCAAAGTTGATAATCATTTTATTCGACATCATCTTGTGGTAAATGTTCTTCGTCTCATTTAAGTCTCTACCTTTAATCAAGTTGTTGATATGCTCACCAAAGTTCACTTGCTAAGATATTTTCCAGACTTAATATTCAACCTCAAGTTAAGTTTTCCTCCTCCTCCTTAAGCTTGAAAGCGGGTGTGTTGACCATATAAAAAGAATATGATATTGGGGAATTACTTTTGGGTAGATTGATTCTAGAATCATATATTATTGCTTAGAATTATTTCGGTTGCCTTTTTTTACAAACCTTCACACTTCTATATAATCCCTCTATACTAGCAAATTTAATATACAAATACATTTATATTTACTTCAATTCTATCTTTTATAAATTAAGTTAACAGTTTGTATTCAAAAAAATTTAAGAAGATTTAGGGGACAAACAATTTATTATTGCATTGTTTTTTTTTTTTTTTTCTGGCCTTCAAATGTGCACAAGTTCCTATTCATACAAAGTACAAGCAATTGAAGCTTTCACTAAGTAATTAAACCTTTCGCTGACCTTGAGCACTGTAACCCTGAGCCTTACTTGTTAAGTAAGTTATAACAAAATAAAATATGGAAATGAAATAAAATATAAAGATATAAAGAAATATATCATTATTCTTATCACTTCCCCTCAAGTTGGACTATTAGAGCATGCAAGTTTACCATGCCCATTTTGCTTTTGAGATAGTTGAATTATTTTTTTAGGAACTTTTGTAAAGATATTTGTTGGTTGATGATAGGACACCATACGAGAAAGTGTGAGAATTTCGTACCGGAGTTTCTCACAAAGAAAATAATAATCCATTCTGCTGAGCTTGGTACATTTATGAAAAACTGTGTTCTTGGCTATATGCAATGTCGATCGATAGCTATCGCAAGAACTTCATAGGTCGCTTATGAAAAGTCCCCATTGAGGCTAGAAATGTCTCCAACCAAACCAATTCACTTGTTGCCACAACCACAATATCTACTCTGTATCTGTTGAGAATCTAAATAGCATTTCTTGATCTTGGTCTTACAAGAGATAGATTATCTCCCTAAAGATACAAAATACCTAGTTAAGGATATCCTTGAAAGAGGAAATGCACCCCAGTCAAAGTTGCAATGCCCATAGAGTTGTAAATCATTTTCGCCATATAAAAGAATTCCACCATGTGCACTTCACTTTAAACACCGCTACGTGCGACAAAAATGTTCTTACTTAGGTGCCTGCGTGAACTAGAATGAAATATGCACACATAGAACAACTCATTGAGTTATAGTGAGAAAAACTAATTTCCCAATAAGCATTCGATATCTAGTAGCATTGTCCAAGAATTTTCCTATTGCCACAGCAAGTTTATGGTTTTCTTCTATTGGAAAATCACACGGCTTGGCACCAGCAATCAAAACTCATTAATTATTTCAAAAGCATATTTGAGTTGACAAAGAAAAAATCCTTGTGGTTCATGAGCTAACTTAATCCAAAAAAAGCACTTAAAAGGACCTAAATCTGTTATGCTCAAACAATCAATCAAGTGAGCCTTGAACTCTTTGTAAGCCTAAGTGTCATTCCCAACAAGAACAATGTCATTACTATGCTAATAGAGCCAAAGATATAACATTCATACAATAGACAACTAAAGAGTAGAGTGCATAGGAACCCACAAAGTCATACTCACATAGATAGTTGAGCAAAAACTTATCAAGGAGGTTGGCTTAGTTCATATAAAGACTTCTTCAACCCTCTGGAAGAGAAACCAGAAGGCATGATTATATAAAATTCTTCTTCCAGATCTCCATGAAGAAAAATATTATTTGTGTCCATTTGATATAGTTCTTATCCCTTGGTTACTGCAACAGAGAGGAAACATCACACTCTAGTTATTTCAGCCATAGGCGCAAATGTTTCGCTGTAATCAAAGCCTTGTACTAGATGGTCTCCTTAAGTCACCAATCAAGCCTTAAACCGTTGAATGCTCCCATTTGAATTATACTTTTTTCTGTAGACTCGTTTGCAACTAATGGGTTTCTCCCTAGATGACAGATACTAAATTTCTCAAGTTTTCTATGGCTTACCACCATCATGAGCCCCTAACAACTTCATAGCAGTATTTAGGCTCTATAATTTTAGTAATTGCAGTTCGAAAATTTGCACAAGTTATCAGAGAATTTATTGCATGTAACACAATTTGCTATAGGATAGGACATACCTGAGGTTGCTTTTTGAAGTGGGTTATCGAGCAAGAGGCCTTGAGGTCACATGCTGTAACACAAATAGTCATCTAAATGAATATAAGGCCTCTGTTGTCTTTCTCCTCGTCTTGGAGTAAAGAACAAGTTGCTTCCATTGGCCCGCATGATCTAGGCTTCCCTCAATATTGTCTTCACGTTCCAGCACACTTTAGGTCTTAGGGTTAGCTTCTGCTATATGTCACTTGTCTACCGGCTTAACTAGGCTTGTTTCTTCGTGGGCAATCTCCAACCCTTCACTAGCTTAGACATTAGATGCCTTACTTCCATTATTCTATTCATCTTCATCATCCACTATCCTAAGATTATGTCGATTTTTGCCAAGTTCATCAATTTCTTTGATTTAGTTTTGGTCTATAAATAGGAAAACATGTTTATGAAGGACTACATCCCAACTCAAAATGATCATATAATTTTCCAAATAAAGAATCTTCCACCACTAGTTTCCAAAAGGATGCCCAACAAACACACTTCTTACTCCAGGAAGCAAATTTGTCTTTTGTCTTTCGTTTGTTTTATGCAAACCATAGACAACCAAATACTTGTAGGTGATCATAAAAAGGTCGATGACCAAAAAGTATCTCATAGGGTGTTTGCCTTTCAAAATTTTTCTAGGAGTGCTAGTGATGAGGTGTGCCACTATAAGTACAACAAGAAGAAAATTGGTTTTTTCTACCAATAAATTTTGCCATAGTATGGCTCAATTTTGCTAAAATAGGCTTTTGCATCATTTTAAAAAATTGCCACAAGTACCTCCTTATATTTTCGTCACAAATTTACATTTCGCACAAAATGTATAACTTTTACGGCAAATTTGAAATTGCTACAAATGTTAAATTGCTACAATATCTCATAATTAATAGCAAGTTTAAACTTGCCACAAATTACTTTTGATATAAAAGATAGATATTTGTGGCACATTAATTTGCTAAAAACCATATTTTAGTGGCAAAAATTTATTTGCGGCAACTAAAATCACACACACACACACACACACACACACGCGCGTGCGTGTGTGTGTGTGTGTGTAACTACATTGTTTGTATATAATATATCTTTCGACTCTATGGGAGAAAACTAAGCTCCATCGACGGGAAGATTAAGAAGAAGAAATCTGCTACTAAGCAGAAATCAGTGCCTTCTATAATAATATGAAGCACAGTGGTGGAATCTAATGCTTTTGACTTTGAAATCGAGCTATAAAATGTATCTGCTGGCCCTAATTTGTGTTTCAAGCCACTAGGCAAGGGAGAAAGCGGTATGGAGAAATATGATGTAATAGCAAATAATAGGGATGCAAGGGAGGTTTCTGTTGATGCGTGGAAGAGAGATAGCACGTTTCATAGCCAGAATGACATGCTATGACATCAAAAGAATGAAAATCAGTGAGAAAGCAATGAAGTAGTATCAAACCTATGTGACATTTATTCTTCCTCAAAATGTTGGTATGAAGCTTGCTTTCGCTCAACCAATTATGCACAATGGAGAAAGCATATAATGCATTGATGAAATGGACATTGAATCAGAAGTTAAACACTAAAAATAGTCTATTACTTGTTTTGTTTTGGCTGCAAATCCCCTATTCCTCATTATAGAGGGTTTTTGCAAAAGATTATGTGATAGAAGTGGGTAGGACAAGGTTTATAGCCAGCTAAAATAGGGTGTTTCTATTAAGGTTTCATTTAGTGTTAGAAAAAGATGAGGCACTTAAACAAAAGGTGGTGGATTTTGAGAAAGCCATATTTAAGTCAAGAAGTGTAGGACAACCAATTGACAAAAAGAAATTACTCCTTTACCAATCTGGGTAAAACTTCCTAGGCTTGGTCTCAAATTTTGCAGTAGCAAAGGGTTATTAAAAGTGAGACGTTTGCTAGGGATTCCTCTTGCAACTGATGAAGTCATTCAGGAAAAATCCATGCTGAAATATGCAAGAATCCCAGTGGATATGAAACTTAATGGAGAGTTTCCAAGTTACATCACTTTTGTGGATGAACAAGGTTTTATTATAGACCAAGAGCTAGATTATGAGTGGAAGACACTAAGATGTGCCAAATAACATGTATATTCATGCAAGAAACGATTGCAAGAGGGATGTCACTAAAATGGTATGAGGGAGAAAGGCTACTGGACTAGCTGGGAGACTCACAAGGAGCCAAATGAGACTAACAATGAGGACTAACAGAGGGAAGAGGCTCACATGCAAGATGCTGTGAATCTTACTGAAATTGAAGGTGATGTTACTCAAGTACATGAGAGGATAGTTAATAATGCTGATCACAGACTTGTAAGGATAAATAGAGGTATAACCCCTGTATTAGGGCAGTGTAGCACACCTATTAGTCATTATGAGCATGGATAACATTTTAATATGGAATATCCATGGCATAAATGGGCCAAATACGCAAGACGCTATGTAGCGCCTCTTGCATGTGAATAAATGTGAGATAGTAGGTCTTATTGAGACAAAAATAACTCTTATATCTTGCAACAACATTAAAGCTAAGCTCTGCCAAAAATGGCATTTTTTGCATAATGTTTCTATGTAGGACAGATGTAGAATTTGAATGTTGTGGGACCCTCATCTAGATATCCAATGCCTATTAGTGAGTAAGCAATTGATCCACTTTAAAGTGCATATTCATAACGGAGAAGCACTATTTACTATAGTATATGGAGCTAATGATAGTATGGACAGAAGAAGGTCATGGATAGAGCTAGCAAATATGGCAAGCAATATCCAAAGTTGTTGGTTCTTAACTAGTGATTTCAATAGTAAACTATCTTTTGAAGATAGAATTGGAGGAAACCGTGTTTAGTAGGTAAACTACACGAGCTACAAAATTGATTGACTGATTGACTGTTATATACAAGAAGTGAAATCAATGCATTGTTACTTCACTTTGAATAACAAAACGATATTTACAAAATTAGATAAGGTGTTGAATAATGAGGAAGGTTTGACAGCTTTTTCTAAAGTGTTCTACCATGTGCTCCCTGAAGGTATATTAGACCATTGTCCATTGATCTTGCATTTAGAGAAGAATTCTAGTCCTATTATTTAGATTCTGTAGTATGTGGGCTCAAGATCTAACTTTCATGGAAATTATAAAGACTCATTGGGACTCTTAAGTCCATGACTCTCCAATGTTTCAAGTAGTTACTAAGCTGAAGCTATTAAAGAAACTCCTTAAGTAGATGCATAGAGG
The DNA here is from genome assembly GCA_029747015.1 of Carnegiea gigantea. Classification (NCBI taxonomy): domain Eukaryota; kingdom Viridiplantae; phylum Streptophyta; class Magnoliopsida; order Caryophyllales; family Cactaceae; genus Carnegiea; species Carnegiea gigantea. Next base: position 154,919 of record JAKOGI010001695.1, on the reverse strand, counting down.
AAAGTTTAGTGAGATACATTATAAAGTGTAGACTCTATACTAAGAGCTAATTCAAATTCAAAGTCTACTACATCGAAACTCACTAAACAAGGCTCTAATCCAAAAGGTTTTCTAGAGAAATGCCTGAATATAAGCAATGCAATGCTGCCTCAATCACAATGCTGAAGCAATAATCAATACAGTAATGACTAAAAAGTGGAATCAGAATTCTACTTTCTTTCATGCGGTTGCAAAGCACAAAAGATACTCGTCAAAGATGAGCAAGGCAAGTGCTTAACTAATAGAATAACTATTAGACAGTATGTAGTTAACTATTTCCAGAAGTTTTATACAAGCATTGAGGATACTTAAAGACCTATATGTGGGGTAATTATACAAGGATAGAGGTTGTTAGCAAAGCAAAAAGATAGTTTGGAGAAATCATGTACTAGAGTAGAGGTTAAAGAGGCTATTTTTTAAAATTGATGAGAACGACAACCCTGGCTCAGATGGGTTTGGGAGTAAATTTTCTAAGAGTGCATGAAGCATCATTGGTTATGGTGTGACCAGGGCAGTACTAGATTTCTTTAAGTATAGTAAGGTGCTAATTGAAATTAATGCCATTATCATTACTCTAGTTCTTAAGATGCTTAACCCCATAACTACAAATGACCTGAGGCTTATTGTATGTTATAATAAATATACAAGGCCATAACCAAAATGATGTGCACGATATTAAAAGAGGTCCTGCCCTTATTATTGAGCCAAATCAAAGTGTCTCCTACATAATGTTCTGATAGCTGATGATTTGGTAAGGCTATATAATAGGAAATGTGTGTCTCCTAGGTGTTTGATAAGGATTGACATCCAAAAAGTTTATGATATAGTTAATTGGTGTTTTTTGAGAACACCCTTCATTGCTTTGGTATTCCCTAAGAAGTTTGTGGATCGATGATGACTTGTGTCACAACTCCTAGATGCTCTATGTCCTTAAATGGGGAATAATTTGGATTTTTCAAAAGTGATCGGGGCCTGACGGAAGGAGATCCACTGTCTCCACTCTTTTTTGTTTTAGTTATGGACTATTTGAGCAAAGGTAGCACTATAGTAATGGAATTTCATTTCCATCCACTTTGCAAAAGCATATAGTTGGTACATCTTTGCTTTACAGATAACTTATTATTATTTTGGAAAGCTTAGCCTTAGAGGTGGAATGTCTCATGATCCTTTCTGAAAATTCTCTAGACTAAGTGTTAATCATGGCAAGTCACTAGTTATCATGGCTGGGGTTAATAGACAAATGAGGCTGGATATACTAAAATGCACAAGGTTTAGTGAAGTTTCTAAGCCCTTTAAATCCTTAGGAGTACCTGTCATGTCTTCTAGACTGAGAAAGAATGAATGCCAAGTTCTCTTAGGTAAGAATTATACTAAATTGAAAGGATGGCCTTTGAAAAGGCTTACTTATGCTAAAAAAGTGGAATTTGCGAATAGTGTGCTTGTGAGCATGCACACTTTATTGGGGCCAGATATTTATACTGCTTTAGTACATAATAAATAAAGTGAATGAAGCATGTAGGTCTTTTTTATGGAGAGACAACAGAACACCCCCAATTACTTGGTAGACTTACTATACAACAAAAAGAGTTGGTGGACTGGGGATTAGGGATGCACAAATGGAACTTGGTAGCCATCAATAAACACTTGTGGCATGCATATAACAAGAAAAACTCTTTATGGTTGAAATAGATACACCACTACTACCTAAGGAAATCATCTATTTGGGAGTGCAAACCTAAGAATGATTATAGTTGGTATTAAAGGAAGATTTTTTATGTTAAGGATATTATCATATCTGAACAAGGACTATAGCTCTTTACAGGGATTGCTTAAGACTTTTCTATAAGTTTAGGGTATAATAAGCTAAAAGGAAGTCATGACAAAGTTCTATGGGCTGAGATCATATGGAATAAACATAGAGTTCCAAAGTTTTCCTTTTGTTGCCTAGATGTCTATGCACAACAGACTACAAACACAAGACAGAATGCAGAAAGGGGTGTCTACATGGAAAATAGATGTGTACTATGTATGCAAGAGGAAGAAACACACAACTATTTGTTCTTCTTATGCCATTTCTCTAGTCCATAGCATCATAAATAATAGGCCAGTTACACATAGAAGGCCTAAGCCTATAGTACCCATGGCTAATGCAGATGTTGTAGCACATATTCAAGAGGAAGAGATATAGATGCTTAGCTTACCAAACAATAGTTGCTTTGATTTATCATATCTAGATGGAAAGGAATAAACGGATATACCAGGTAAAGGAGATGAACACAACAAATATGACAAAGCAAATTATACAAGATATTCAAGCTAGATTAAGAGGCATCTTAATTTGAAATCAATGGGTAGTAACATGGTGTAGCCCCTCTAGGTATGCCTAGAATATGGTGTACATATTTTGCTCAATAATGGTAAACCATCTTCCTGTTTGCCCCCCAAAAAATAATTAGACTGTAAATTAATTTTTATAAATGCATGATATAATGAAATTAGTATTTATAGTTAATAATGGCTCAATAATGCTCTCCAAACATATATTAATAAATCAGAATACAGGATACAAAGTCACAGTAAAATAATCAAATTTCATTGATATATATCTTGCATACATCTAGTTCATCAATAAAATAGCTACTGAATATTGAAAATCATACTTTACTCATCATTTCTAACTCCAAGAATATGTAAAGTAACTCTACAAATTATTCATTTTTTTAGGAGGGCGGCGGGGGTTGTTCTAGGAAAGGAGAAATAAGAGATATTTGCATGATCCTTGGTTTTGTTAACTCCAAGCTAGTCATCATATTTACATTATTCACCATGAGTACTTAATATCTACAATGAAGATCAAAAAATTTAAAAAAACATTGGTGCTTAACCAAAATATATGCAAACACTATGATTTATCAAAAGAATAATTCATAACTCAAGCAAGCTTGTTCAATCCAAGATTTTAAAATTTTTATATCCTTTATTATCTAATATTTGCTCAAAATAAATTATTAAATTAGGATTTTAATGTATGTTTTTGTAGGAATTGTGGAAATTTGAAACGAGTGAATAAATTATTTGGTGATGGAGATGAAAGAAAAGGTGTTGGATCAAATGAGAAGAGAAAAAGAAGAAAAAAAAACCTAGCCCAAACACCAAGCCCTGAGCCTCATTCCTCTATCTCCCTCACAAACAGGCCTGGTTTGTTCGCCTTTCCTATAGCCTAGCCCTAGTCCCATGTGCAAGTCACATGATTACCCCTTCCCTCTTTATTTTTCCTTTTCTTTTCCCAATAAGTCATGCACATCCCACCTGCTCTTCTTTTTCTTTTCTTTCTCTTCTTCATCTTTTCCCAGAAATGCATAGAATCAACACACACTTTGCTGTAAATTCATCTTCTTCTCCCCTCTATCTTCTTCGTCTCTTACTGTCCTCAATTCCCATCTTGATTGTTGATCATCATCACCTTTAGGAATTATTTTACTCACATTCATCAATTGGTTATAAAATTGGACATTAAAGGCCAGTTATCATCTAGTTATCTCGATCATACATCTTATCTTTATTTTATAAGGCTCTAGTGACTTATAGACTAAGTTTGAAAAAGTCAAATCTTTGGTAGTTCGATTATACAGGATTAAGTTTAGAAAACTTATAGATAGGTATCCTCCAATAGAACCAATTCCTTTTGGTCACATAAGTTCTTTCTGGTTGTTCTAGAACAATTAGTAGAGTCCATCAGTTAGGACAATTGGATTAGATTAATGCAGCTTCGACAACTATAAATCACGACTGGAAATTTAGTTCGAGCGCAGGCGAGTAGATCTAGAAGTAGATAGACGAGACTTGATTAGGTTTAATTTTCCAATTCACTCTATTTTTTTAATATTTTTGTTTCAGATTTAGATTCTTGGAATTGGTGTAATTGATTTGGTTTTTCTTAACTTAAGTGGGATTTTTCGCTTTTGAGTTGAATTGCCATGAGTTTGGGTTGATGTCGATTTCTTGTGCCTTGTTCTTACCCTGCAACGGGTCTTAGCTTCCCCATTCAAATTCGACTCTGCAAACATATTGCTCGTTTCAATTGAAGGTAGCTTAATATTGGTAAATTCTTCTTGATTTGCCTTGGTTAATCTTGATAATTGGTTTCAAAATTTTTTAAGTTCAGAGCTCACTTTCCCATCTCCCCTATTTAGATGTGTACCCAACTATAGTGATGTTCAATTATGGATTCGGCTTTATATTCTACTCTAGATAACTACAAATGTTCTAATTTTTCTTTGATGGTTTGCATGCAATGGTCGAATATATGTGAATGTTGACATTTGATTAGGTAATTAGAATTATTTTAGTTGTCAATAATGTTAGTTTAGCAATTTAGTGACCTAATTTCATAATTCTCCATGTGTATCGAACCTCAATTGCTGTGATGAAAACCATGCACTTATGGTTAGACATAATTTTTATAAAAATCACAAGAAGTTTTTGGAGTTGTTGTCGGGGATGGTGATTATGAAATTAGGTTGGAAATTGAGTCTTAGGTTGGTCGATTGAGCTTCTTTTTTCTTTTTTCTTTTTGATTTTGTGTTCATCTTTATTTAATGCTTATTTTTTCTAAAGTGAGTAGTTTAGAATCTTTGTCTTCTTATTTTTACATTTAAAATTTACATTTTGATTTTCTTTTGTTTAGTTTTTGTTTTTGCTAGTTATAGTTCATTTTCTACGCCCCAAAAAAGGGAAAGATTTTGAAGCCATGAATAGCACTGTGAACAATCACGTTAAAACTGAAAAACATTTATGTAGTTTTTCATTTTTTAGATATTCTATTTTGATTTAATGTATTTATTTTGTGCTTATTTTGCTTTTCTAATGTTTTAGGTAGGCTTCTAGGGTTCTTTTATGGTCTAGTGAATTTTTATGGAATTTTTTGGATTTTTCAGAAATGTCAACAATTTTCTAAACTAATTTTTTGTGCAATTTTTTTGCTTTTCTAGAATTTTTTTATTTTCTGGGTTATTTAGCTCAAAACATGATGAAAAAAAATATGTGCATATTTTCTCTAATTTCGCTGAATTTTCGAAGAATATATCTTTGATTAGGAGTTTGTTGGATTTTCTATCTATTAATCTCTTTTCTTTTTATTTTCTTTTATCTTCTGTTTAGTCTTAAAAAAATCAAAAAAAATAAAAAAATGACAAAGATGCCCTTTTTTTTGTATTTGTGCTTATTTTCTGTTTGTTGTGTTAAGTCATGTTTTGTTTTTTTAAGTCTTGGTCTTTCTTTTCTTTCGATACTGTAGTTTATTTTTTTAGTTCATTTTGTTTTGTTAACTCAATTATTTCAGTGTCTTGTTTTTGTTTTGACAATTAGTTTATAATTGGTTATCTTAGGGTCATTGATTTTTTTCCATTTAAAAAAGAACTTAAAAAGTTTATTAAAAAAATTTAAAATCCTAAAATAAAAATGGGAAAAAGATTTAAAGATGTCAGTTTTGAATTTCCCTCAATTTGAGCTTGAATCTTTCGAAAGATATTTATCGAGAGTTCATGATTATCGTGCTTAATTGTATTAAAGTTTTGAAAAATGGAAAATATTTGACATTATCTTATGGGTTTGGATGCTGAACTTTGTGTGTCTTGTAGGTTTCTGAGGATTGTTGTCTAAACTCAAGATAAAGTTTAGGATTTCTTCGAAAAATTAGCTTGGGACACTTATGAGTTTTAACAAGTTAGAAAGACCTTATGAGTTTGAATTTAGGGGTCATGTTGTCTAAAACTCATAGTGAGATTTTTTCGTCATGTTAATCCTCTCTACCAAGATCACATTAGGAACTCCTATGACCACCCATCTTACACTTATGTGCCTCTTGTTTCGTGTGATTATTTTGATTCTTCTGATCATGATGTTCAAAGTGTCCACATCGTGGTTTGGTTAATTCTCAATGTGCAAGAGTTGAAAAGACGATGAAAGATATAACTGATAAAATGATAGAAACTATGAAGGAGAAAATTACCAAATATTCTCACTAGTTTAATTAAAGTATAGAGGATAGTAATTTACATAAGCGTGACTCTAGTTTAAGATCTGTTGAACCTACAATCTGTTTTTATGATGATTTTGAGTCTTCTATTCCATCTGGGCTTGATTTGGATGAGGATATGCCTTTTTCTATGCTAGAACAAGAAAATGACCTCTCTGTGTCTCTATTCCATGCCTTTGTAACCCAACCCAGCACCTAGGGATGTCAGTAAGTATGACCTAGTTTCTCCCGACCCACCTGCTCTTTTTGATCAATCCTGTGAGCTCAGGGATGGTAAAGAATTTGGGAGTTCTAGTGACTTGGATGGAAGCATTTCTGATGAATAAAAGCATCATGATTTTAATGAAAATAGAAGATATTTTTGTATATGCATCATGTGAGGAGGACGTTAAGCCCACTAGTTGAAAATTCAATAATGATAATTTTTCTGTGGTATAGGAGTCTTTTTCATGTGGGTTTAACATCAATGAATGTCTAGATGTGGATTTTTGTGTTGAATATGAATCCTTTTCCTTTGATCCTATCATTGGTGATCCTATCTTTTGGGTCTCGCAAGTCCAAAGTTTTAGAGTCGAAGAGTTTTGTGCCTAAGAATTCTGATTTAGACCAAACTCTTGAGCATGCTGAAATTAAGAGACTTGAGGACTTAGGACCAACTGATTTGCCTAGATAGTTCATTCATGATGATAAAGTTTCTAGGCCGATGACTCATTTTCTGGCCTATTTTAATTATGTTTGTCTATTTCATGATTGGACCTAACAATTTGACAAGTTAAAGTGGGCTCTTAATTGTATTGCATTGACATGGTGAATGTACTCTTCTTTTTGGCTCCAACTCTCTGATTTTTACTGTTTTCCATGTGATCGAGAGTTGTTCTTGTATGTTTGATAAGCCACTGCGTTCACTAATATGTTTGGACTTGTGTGACAATTTCCAACTTGGTACAGAGTGGCTGGTGCTCCATCAATCTCCTTAATTTTAAGGAAGATACAGCTTAGGTGTATTTCAACACCTAATTTGGTATAATCGTTCCTTACTATTTTCTGTTTTAATTTTGTTTTATTTTGTATGTAATTTTTGCTTTATTTTATTTTGATTGTTTTATTTTTGAGTTTTAGAGTCTTATCATTTTTCTTTCTTTTTGGCCTTGTTTTCTTTTTGTGGTATATGTTTTTCTTTTTAGTTTTTCTTTTTTCTTTTGTGTTTCTTTTCACTCCTAATGAGGACATTATGTGATCTTGGTATGGGTGGGAAACTATCTTTAAAAAAAAAAAAGAATGGACAAGAAAAAAAGAACAATTTATTAAGGCCAAAGAGATTTTTGTTTTATTTTAGGGAATATGTGTTATTCTGATTGAATATGTCTTGCAATACCTTAGTCATTAGCTTATATATAAGTATTGCGTACAAGATAGAACTCAGTCCACAGTGTGACATTTATGCGCCTCCAAACCCCCAACATTCTACAGCAAGTTGTTTTGACTTTGGTAGGTAATGCGTGAGATTTTGTGCCTTAAAAGACTAATTCATCATTTTAGTCTCATATATTTTTCTTCCATGTGTGTCCAAAGTGTGCATTATGATAACATGATAGACATTATTTATTTTAGAAGCCACATTAGCTTAAATGTCAGCCTGATTTAAACATTTTACCCTTTCCCAACCTTTGATCTTTTGACTGTTTTCATTTGTTGTGAATCTTCATTTTAGCATGTGGCCAAAAACACATTTCCTATTACCTAAACCAAGTCTAATGGGGCAACATTTCAACATTGGATGGGTAGCCTTTGGGTGTTGATGCAACCAGTGGTTATTTTTGGTTCTTTTGGTGCGGTGAGAGGATGCATTACTTGTTTATGAGATTTTTCCTTTTTTGTATGGGTTCTTTTTATTTATGACCATTTGAAAATTAGTTGTGTTATGTTTGTCCATACCCTTCATTTGCTTATTTAAGAAAAAAGAAAAGATAAAAACATGAAAAGGTTTTCAAAAAAATAAACGGAAAAATTTGAAAAATTTGAAAAAAATGTCCTTTGAATAAGAGTGTCTGGCATGATTGACGTATATACTTGTTTTTGATTATTTCAACTGATTTATAGTTGTTGATTTTTCGTGGGTGTGTACTTATTCTTCCATTAGGGGTTGAGAGAAAGAGTGTGTGTAACGACATAGTTGGTTGAAGTGTTTTGCTCCTTAGGCTCTTAGCTTGTAGCTCCTCATTTCCCAAATCAATTTTCTCTCTTCTACCCTTAATTGTTAGCCCTATTACAACCCTTTTTTAAGTCCTCTTAATTCTTATGTTACATTTTGCATATTGGTGGAGAATTGATAGTCCTAGCAAGCATATGGTAGTTTGTATGATTGGAAGATGAATTGAGTGAATCTTGTTATATCTTAAATTCATTTGGTATATATTAGTTTTTTTAAAAAAAATATTTTCTGTTTTCTTTTTCTTTTTCAAAGATTTTATGGGTGTCCCGTCAGTAAACCTTCATGAGACATTAAATTTTCTACTAGTGGGAACCTAGGGGTTCAAGGGGGTTGTTGCACATGCTAAGTGCAATCATTCTTCCTACAAAAGTAAGTTAGGATTTTTCATTTTTCTTAGAATTTTTTAGTTTCATTTTACTCAAGAACGAGCAAAATTTAGGTATGTGGGTATCGTTCAACCCCAGATTTTGATATTTTTATACTCTTTATTGTCTAATATTTGTTCAAAATAAATTATTAAACTAAGATTTTAATATATTTTTGTTTATTTTGTAGCAATTGTAGAAATTTGAAAAGAATGAATAAATTGATTGCCAATAGAGATGGAAGAGAAGGTGTTGGATCAAATGAGAAGGGGAAAAAAGAAAAAAAAAAAAACCTCCACCCAAATGCCAGTCCTAGAGCGCCATTCCTCACCCTCCCTCACAAATGGGCCTGGTTTGTTTGCCTTTGCTATGGCTCAGCCCTGCTCCTCCAACTCCCATGTGTAAGTCACATGATTACCCCTTTCCCCTTTTATTTTTCCTCTTTATTTGTTTTGTAGCAAATCACATATAACCCATTCCTTTGCTCTTTTTCTTTTCTTTCTCTTCTTCATCCTTTCCAGTCATACATAGAATCAGCCCCCACTTTGTCCTGAATTCATCTTCTTCACCCCTTCCCCTTCTTTATCTCTCACCATCATCAATTCCGATCTTGATTATTGATTATCATTATCAGGTGTTATTTTTTCCTCGTTCATCAATGGGCTGTAAAATTAGGCATTGAAGACTAGTTATCATTACTCCATCAGTTAGAACAATTCAATCAGATTAATAGAGCTTTGGTGACTATAAATCAAGATTGTAACTTTAGCTTGCGTGACTATCTCTTTCTTTTTTTTTTTGGTTTTTTTATTTCTAATCTAGATTCTCAAAATTGGTGCAATTGATTGTGGTTTTGCTTAATTTAAGTGCAATTTTGTTCTTCTGAGTTGAATCGGCACGAGTTGTGGGTTGATGATGATTTCTTACGCCCTATTATTCCCCTGTGTTGAGTCCCTATATCCCCTATTAGATTTGACTTCGTAAACATGCTGTTCATTTTTAATTGAATTCAGCTTGGTGTTGAAAAATTCTTATTGAGTTGCGTTGGTTAATCTTGATAAGTGGTTGCTGAATTTTACAGGTTTAGAGCTTAATTTGATGTTCCCATCTCCCCTATTTCTATGTGTACCATGCCATGGTGATGTTAACTTATGGTTTTAGTTTCATATTCTCCTCTAGATAACTCCAAATGTCCTAGTTTCGTTTTGATGCTTTGCCAGTGATAGTCGAACACATGTTAATGTCAACATTTGATTAGGTAATCAGAATTATTTTAGTTGTCAATAATGTTAGTTTAGCAGTTTTAATGATCTAATTTTGTAACCCATACTTGTAGATTGACCCTTAAGTGTTGCACAAAAAAACGTATGCTTCAATTAAACTTAATCTTAATAAAAATCACAATGCAGTTGCTCATACTACTACTGTGGATAGAGGGCATTGCGACTGTGGTGTAGGGCTCTTAAACGACTGTGCATGCTGCAGTAGTACGGCGCAGGTTGTAGTGGGCTACCACTATGGCGATGCAGGGATATTGTCTTAGTACTGCTAGGCTATTGTCTTGTCTCTTAAAGATAACATAACGTGCTAACTTTCACATTATACAGTTGTATGGGTAGAGATAATGCCCCGAAGCAAAAATTTTTCCTATAAAGACCCTCCCTTCATAAATAAAGCACTATGCATTGGAAGGAGTATGTTGTATCACTAGTAAGACTATTGAACATCATTTATACTTCAGCCAAAAGTACAGTAGTTATTTAACAACCTAGAAACTAATAAATTTGGGCAATAAATCAAAACAAATATAGAAGAAGAACCTAAAAAACCAGAAGACTTGGGGGAGAGGTTAAAACGAATATGCAAAGTATAGAAAACATTCATATTTTAACTTGCACCTAACATAAAATACTATAAATTACCTCATAAGCCAATAGTCAATGAAGAATTGTTCCAAACAAAAGCATTGAAGTTGACATGTAAGAACAAAAAATACGAAGTGCTCGATGGATTTTAGTACTATAAAATCAACAACTAAAAAGGAATCAAAACAACCAATTGGAAATGCAAAGTAAATGCCAATTGGAAACTCAATCAAGTAAATTTCAATAAGAAGAATGGACAAATTATGGATCTATAGTAGGGAAAAGGCAATAGAGACGCTTTGGGTAGGAAAGCAGTGGCAAAGGAGGTTCACTCTAATTAATTAAACATCAACAACCCAAGCAATAGTTGTTGCATAATCTTGGAACCTATTATAGACTCTGTGCACCCATCACATACACTGGTGGTGTTGTATAAAACCTAATCTTCCCATACACATAAGTTATGGTGAACATAAATTCCCTATTATAGAGTCTATGTTGAATATAAATTCCCTTGATGTTTACTGTGATCAATAATTATTTTCTATCACAAATACATTTAAGCCTGCGAAGGCCATCCACAATCAACAACATCGTCGACAGTGACCAAAAAATTACAAGAATAGCCTATCAAATATTGATAGATTGCACAACCAGCTATATCCTCATGATAATTACCAATACATTGCTAGACCAAGTCAAGAAAACACTAACACCAGTTTCATCGTCATTGAAACTTGAGATACCTATACTATTGTTTGATAGGACTACAATCCCGATAAGAAAACTAAATACACATAAAGAACCATTCTATGAATGATGTCCTTCTATGAGACTTTTCTGGATAATGAAATGTTGGGTTTTATGGCCCAAAAATCTCGAGTATCGGCACGGGGAGCCCATGCTGCACAGACACGGGCGTGCCAAGACGAAGAGCCGAAGACGAGAGGGACAGAAAATTGGCACGGGGGCACCGTGCCATATGGCACGGTCGTGCCATGTGGCACTGGGTGACCGTGCCACGTGGCACGGTCGTGCCTCGGGTCTTCTCGCCGCCGCTTTCGGATGGCGGCTAGGGTTGCGCTTTGGTGACGGGTTTTGGAAGGTGGTAGCTAGGGTTTTCAGGGGGAAACCCTACCTCGCAGACCCTATATAAAGGGGGTCTAGGGCCTTGTTTCAAAACACTTCAGTACTCATAAACACATTGAGAGGTAAAAGTCGTTTGTGAGAGATTACAATAGAGAGATTGTAATTCTGCTCTTTGATCGAATCACTGAGGTGATTGTGATCGTGGTGTACTTTCCTGCTCATAGTGAATTGTTCTGGTGCTGTCGCCGTCCGTGGTTTTTCCCACATTGGGTTTTCCACGTTAAATTCCTGTGTTCTTGTTCTCTTCCTATTGTTCTGTTGTTTGTGATTGGTTGAATTTCTGATTTTCTATTGCATCCTATCGCTTCCGCTATACTATTATTCTGATACTAATCCTAACAAGTGGTATCAGAGCTTTGGTTTAGGATGTCTTCAATCATGAGGGTAGACATTCAGAAGTTCGACGGGGAGATTAGCTTTAATCTTTGGAAGGTGCAGATGAGAGCGGTTCTCATCCAGCACGGGTTGTGGAAGGTCCTGAAGGGACCTCATGTCAAACCTGAAAAGACAACAGATGAGCAATGGGCTGAAGAACAGAAGAAGCGGCGTGGGTCGCTGACGGAGGACGAATGGGAGGAATTGGAGTTGAAGGCGGTTTCAGCCATACAACTGTGCCTGGCACCTCACGTTCTGCGAGAGGTACTTGATAAGGTAACTGCTGTTGACCTTTGGACTCGCCTAGAAGAGTTGTATATGACGAAAAGTCTAGCTAATAAGATCAGGCTGAAAGAAAGGTTGTATACCTGTCGTATGGCTGAAGGTACGCCCGTCCAAAAACATCTGAATGAGTTTAATTCAATTCTAGTGGATCTAGAAAGCTTGGACGTTAAAATTGATGATGAGGATAAAGCTATTCTACTTGTTGTCTCACTATCCCCTTCATACAAACACTTTAAAGAAATTATGCTATATAGTAATTCAGATACTATATCATTTGAGGATGTCAAGGCCAACCTACTGTCTAAAGAAAAGTTTGACCATGACATTCATGCTGATCCGGGTGAGGGACTGGCTGTCAGGGGTAGGACAACAGAGAAAAAGGGGAATGGTAACAAGAAAAAGGGCCGTTCTAAATCACGGAATCCTCATGCAAATAAAACCTGCCACTTCTGCAACAAATTGGGTCACATCAAAGCTGATTGCTGGAAATTAAAGAAAAAGAATGAGGAAAAGGAGAAAACTGCTACAGCTGATTGTGTAGTAGAGTCTGAGTCTGATGGGGATGTACTACTTGCTACTTCGTTAGCTACCACTTCTGGGAGAGGAGTGGATGTTAATTGGGTTTTAGATTCTGGTTGCACGTTCCACATGTGTCCTCGTAAGGATTGGTTTGTAACTTATGAACCTGTGGATTCTGGGGTGGTACTTATGGGCAACGATGCTGAATGCAAGGTTGCAGGGATAGGTACAGTTCATATTAAAACCCATGATGGCACTATTAGAACTTTGTCTAAAGTGCGACATATTCCTGATATGACTCGTTGTTTGATCTCTTTGGGTACTCTTGAGACTAATGGTTGCAGGATTGTTATGGAGAATGGTGTCCTAAAGGTAACTAAGGGAGCCATGGTGATGATAAAGGGACTGAAGCAGGGAAGTCTCTACATTCTGCAAGGAGCTACAGTTACAGGCGTAGCTGCAGTGGGTACGACCGATGACACGAGGCTATGGCACATGAGATTGGGCCATATGAGTGAGAAAGGGATGACCATTCTGGGTAAGAAAGGTTGTCTTGGTAACGCTAGTACGGGTAAGTTGGATTTTTGTGATCACTGCGTATTTGGGAAACAGAAAAGGGTAAGTTTCTCAAAGGCTAGTCACCGTACTCAGGGGGTCCTGGACTACATCCATTCTGATTTGTGGGGTCCCTCTAAGGTACCTTCGATGGGAGGTAAGCGTTACATGTTAACATTTGTTGATGATTTCTAACGAAAGGTTTGGGTGTATTTCTTGAGATAGAAAAACGAGACATTCTCAATGTTCAAGAAATTCAAGGCTCTGGTTGAGAACCAGACTGGCAAAAGGATCAAGAAACTCAGGACTGATAATGGCCTGGAGTTTGTTGAATCTGAGTTTGAAGAGTTCTGCACAGCAAACGGCATAGCCAGGCATAAAACCTTGGTCGGGAAACCACAACAGAATGGGGTCGCAGAACGAATTAACAGGACATTGTTAGAGAAAGCACGGTGTTTGCTTTCAACTGCTGGGCTTTGGGATCGCAAAGCGTTTTGGGCTGAGGCCATTTCTACGGCCTGCTACCTGGTGAATCGATCACCACACTCCTCCATCGAGTTTCAGATTCCAGAAGAAGTATGGTCAGGTAATCCTGTTGACTACTCTAATCTCAGGGTATTTGGGTGTCCTGTGTATGCTCATGTAAATGAGGGAAAACTAGCACCTAGAGCAGTTAAATGTATGTTTTTGGGGTATGCTAGTGAATCTAAGGGATATCGTATGTGGTGTCCTGATTCTAAGAAAGTAATACAAAGTAGGGATGTTACTTTCAATGAGTCTGATATATTATCTTCTGGAAAGAATGCTGCTGTTCCTTCTACTGGTGCAGGAACTCAGCAAGACACCAACATGGAGGTGGAGCTGGAGACTGCTACAGCTTAAGGTGGAGCTATGAGGGAAGTCCAGGTCACTGAGCCTGGGGCTATCAGCACTAATCAACCTCAGGAGGAGGTTGAGCACTCTATAGCACGTGATCGTCCTCGCAGGGAGATCAGGAGACCGGCCCGGTACAACGATGATGAAGGGCTGATAGCATATGCACTTTCGTTGCAGAGGAAGTGTCTGAAGGAACTGAGCCTTCAAATTATACTGAAGCCATCACCTGCCCAAGTTCACCCAACTGGATTCAGGCTATGCAAGAAGAAATGGAAAGTCTGCAGAAAAACGGGACTTGGGAGTTATGTAACCTGCCTAAAGGCCGACGGGCCTTAACTGCCAAATGGATATACAAGAAGAAGGAGGGCATTCCTGGGGTAGAGGATGCAAGGTGGAAAGCAAGGTTGGTTGTTCGTGGTTGCAACCAACGGGAAGGTATAGACTACAATGAGGTTTTCTCTCCTGTAGTCAGACACACTTCTATTCGATTATTGTTATCTATTGTGACATTGTTTAACTTGGAGTTGGAGCAGCTTGATGTAAAAACAGCCTTCCTGCATGGTGAGCTGGAAGAGGAGATATATATGAAGCAACCTGAAGGGTTTGTTGTTCCTGATAAGGAACACATGGTATGTAAGTTGGAAAAGTCCTTGTATGGACTCAAGCAGGCTCCTAGGCAGTGGTATAAACGTTTTGACACGTTTATGATTGATAATGGTTACATACGTAGTAGATATGATAATTGTGTATACTTTAGACAATATGGTGATGGGTCCTTTATATATCTACTATTGTATGTTGATGACATGCTAATTGCATCTAAAGATAAAACCCTGATTAGCATGCTAAAATCTCAGCTCAGTAAGGAATTCGAAATGAAAGACTTAGGTGCAGCTAAAAGGATACTGGGCATGGAGATTCACAGGGATCGAAAGGAGGGAAAATTATACTTGTCTCAAGAAAAATATCTTAAGAAGGTATTAAGCAAGTTCAAAATGAGGGACTGCAAGGCAGTGTCTACCCCTCTTGCTGCACATTTTAAACTGTCTGCGGAATGCTGTCCGCAAACAGAAGAGGACATCGGTAGAATGTCCATTGTACCATACTCTAGTGCTGTAGGGAGTTTGATGTATGCCATGGTCTGTACCAGACCAGACTTATCACATGCTGTGAGTGTGGTAAGCAGATATATGCATAATCCTGGAAAGGACCACTGGGAGGGTGTAAAATGGATCCTACGGTATGTAAAAGGAACTGTGGGGAAAGGGCTGGTATTTGATAGAAACAAGGCTGCTACATCTGATGTAGTAGGGTATGTTGATTCTGATTATGCTGGTGATTTGGATAGGAGGAGGTCCATATATGGGTACATCTTTACCATGTGTGGGGGCTCTATCTCTTAGAAAGCGTCTTTACAATCTATTGCAGCCCTGTCTACAACAGAAGCTGAGTATATTGCTGCCACTGAAGGGGTGAAGGAAGCTACCTGGCTAAGGGGACTGGTAATGGAGCTTGGAATACCACAATCTGCTACTGTGGTATATTCTGACAGTCAGAGTGCCATACATCTGACAAAGAATGATGCCTATCACTCGAAGACCAAGCATATCAGCGTCAAATATCATTATGTACGAGACACAGTTGCTGCAGGAGAAATAATGATGAAGAAAGTTCACACCTCAGAGAATCCTGCTGACATGCTTACAAAGCCACTACCTACAGCTAAGTTCGAGCATTGCTTGGACTTAGTGGGAGTTCACAGTCATTGAGAAGCCCTGCGGGGCATAGCCCCTTAGGGGGCATCACCCCTTGGGGTGTGACGACGACGACGGTAATTGAAGACTGGAGATTTTGGTCCAAGGTGGAGATTGTTGGGTTTTATGGCCCAAAATCTCGAGTATCGGCACGGGGAGCCCATGCTGCACAGACACGGGCGTGCCAAGACGAAGAGCCGAAGACGAGAGGGACAGAAAATTGGCACGGGGGCACCGTGCCATATGGCACGGTCGTGCCATGTGGCACTGGGTGACCGTGCCACGTGGCACGGTCGTGCCTCGGGTCTTCTCGCCGCCGCTTTCGGATGGCGGCTAGGGTTGCGCTTTGGTGACGGTTTTTGGAAGGTGGTAGCTAGGGTTTTCAGGGGGAAACCCTACCTCACAGATCCTATATAAAGGGGGTCTAGGGCCTTGTTTCAAAACACTTCAGTACTCATAAACACATTGAGAGGTAAAAGTCGTTTGTGAGAGATTACAATAGAGAGATTGTAATTCTGCTCTTTGATCGAATCACTGAGGTGATTGTGATCGTGGTGTACTTTCCTGCTCATAGTGAATTGTTCTGGTGCTGTCGCCGTCCGTGGTTTTTCCCACATTGGGTTTTCCACGTTAAATTCCTGTGTTCTTGTTCTCTTCCTATTGTTCTGTTGTTTGTGATTGGTTGAATTTCTGATTTTCTATTGCATCCTATCGCTTCCGCTATACTGTTATTCTGATATTAATCCTAACATGAAAGATGACACTAAAATGACAACCATTTTGATTGATCAACAACACGTAACCTACTTTTAAAAAAAAAGAGAAAATCTAGTTCTGTATGCTTATTTCTCTATTAATTGATTAAGCATCAATCAACATTAAAACGCAAATTCCAATGATTGATATTTAAACAACGAATTAAGCACTTACAATGTCTGACCAGAAAATCAAAGAAAATGAAAATCACAATCATGATTTAGGAAGATACAAAGAGAAAGACCTAGTAAAATTCGAAAGAGTCTTGCAGAGAACAAAAATCTTGAAACCTTTTGTCCGGTCCAGACTTTCACCTTTACTGCATCATCAACAAGTCGTTACATCAAAAAGGTTCAAACTATCATTTTCCTAGTTAATTATTCTGATAATTTATAAATAATCACAAGTGCATGATGATCAGTTGTAGCACTTGAGGGTTAATTCATATAGATGAGGTTTGGAATTTGGTATGGTAACATGACTATTCTAAAATTGCTCAGCTAATGAAATAAAATTTTAGCTGAACCGTTAAGCATGACACATGAAATTCTCTAATCATCTAAATCAATCTAACCCAAGAGGAGGATGAGAACCATTAACATGGCTTAATGAATAAATTTTGATATCACTAACTAAGCTTATCTAATGCTAAACTATATCAAACAGAAAATCAAAGTAACAATTGACATGGGGTTATGAGGTTCATTTCCATTTCGGCATTGGTGGCATTGAATCAGCAACAATTAACAGAACCTAAACTTGACATGTAACAAAGATCAAACGAAAACCAATACCAAAATTGAATCTAAATTAAACATGAATTTATGAGACATACGCGTGCTAACACTGAAGTGTAATAAATCAACTTAAAACCCAACTTAGAAAATTGACAATTCAAACACAACAGTTAAAAATGAATAAATTATCTTTGTGATTATTGAGGTTATGGTAAATAATTTTTCTAGCTGGCAAATTTTGATAAACATTTTTAGGTCTATCCAACTTTGGGTAAACATCTTCTACAATGAAACTTGACCAGATCTAGCTTTTTAAATTACTCTAAATACCCTAAGTTTTTATATATGTATATTTGACTCCAATCCTTAAAAATTTACTTTTAAAAATTTTAATTTTCTGCGTGTGATATTCTTCTCATAAGAACTATCAAAGACCTCTTTAATTTGGTGTCAGATCCACATGAGTAAAAATAATTAATCTAATTAATTGCATTTAATGATTGAATCATCATCCGCTTGTCTTACTCCTAATTATTCACATATTGTTTACACCCCAAAAGAATCTACTTCGCTAGCACTGGAATTAAACTATATCACTGACATAGTTTTAAAATTAAATTTAGAATTATCAAAAATTAAAACTAAAGTTAATAAGGTAAAGAAGTAATTGTCTATAATCCATCTTTCTTTAATAAACAAAGTTAGACATAGTGGAAAGTCTAATTTGGTAATTAGTATTTAGGGATGACAGTGGATCTTAGACCCGATCCAGATCCATCAGACTCGATCTATTTTTAAGGATCTAGATCCAAAAAATTTGGACCCGTTGGATTTTGAGAGGATCTGAGTCCTATTGGATCTGAATTAGATCTGGATTTGGACCTAAGACTTTGAGACTCAGACCCGACCTTGGACCTGTATATAAACTCGTTTGATTTTTTTTACTCTTCATATAGTATAGGCATTAGGGTTTTCAGTTTTGGTCTCAAATTTCTCATTTCTCACTCCTCTCAACCGCACCTCTCTTCCTCACTCTTCTGCTCTCTCAACCTCATCTCCTCCAACATCCACCATTCCACATCTCCACCCCACCTCCTCTGATCCTCGTTCTCCAGAGTCCAGGGCCTTCATGCCGGCCTCCTCTCTCTTCCCGGGGACCCTTCGGTCCTATTCTTCATGATTTCGCTAGAACTAGCTACGGTACCCTCATCTCAGCGCTACCTCTTCACAGATCGGCTATTTTCCGGCACTTTTGTCCATTTTTGGGCACCTCTATCCAATCTCTGAGGTAATTTTATCTGAGCTGTGTTCCTGTTCTACATCTTCAGCCACATATTCTTCCATCATATCTCTAACAGACCTGGGTGACAGAGGATGAAACCTCAAACCCTAATCAGAAACAAACCAATATCTAAAATTCTAAATGGAATTTAATATTTGTTGCATTTTTTTATGGTTACTCATACCTACACATTTTTGTAATGGGATACCTTATGTAATTGCTCTACAAGAATCGAAAGCGTGCAAGACTCCCTAAGTTCAATGTCAAACCAATATTTGAATACCTCAAATTACATGACTTATCCTATAATAGCTAATAAAATTAGTTTATTATACCATAACAACAAAACTGATAGTATATTATCCATTTCGATAATTCAACATTTTGCTATGTATTATAGCAGAGAAGTCAATTATATGACAAAATTTTATGTATGCACTTTTGTTTTATTGAGAAAAATAAGAAAGTGAAAAAAAAGCAACTCAAAGTAACAAGTCTCGTTAAGGACCCGCTAGACCCTTTAAATCCAGAGGATTTAGGTCTGGATCAAAATTTTGTAGACCCTGCAAATTTGGATCGGATCTAGATCCAGGTGTAAAAAATGGATCTGGATTTGGATCTCAACGGAACTGATCTAGACCCGGTTCATTACCATCCCTATTAGTATTTCATTTTAACATGAATATTCTTTCCAAAACCTAAAAAATAAAAATTTATTTCCTTTGCAAGTTAAAAAAATTGAAAAAGAAGGAAAATCAACTGAAAAATCATCGAAAAGGAAGCGAAAGAGGATGGAGTATAAGTAATATGATATGGAGGAGTCATAAAACATGTTTGATAAAGAATGAAATTCAGAAGAATTAAGCAAAATCATGGGCATAATAGTAGAAAGACAAGAAGTATTATCTGATGATAATAAAGAGGTAAATTTTGTCCAATTGGAAGAAGAAATTAATCAGCAAATGAACCTAATTAAACTACAATATCTAGCTACTAATTAAACTGGAAATTCCAACTATGTCTCTTCATTAGGAGTAAACTAATGAGCGTAAGCCATAGAGCTACTTACTTGGGTGACAAAACATTATTTCAAACTAATTCATTGCATGAAAATTTATATATTTTAAGAAAAATGCGAATTTTCAAAGAGCAGAGGCCATAAACGTACTTGAAAATTTTAAAATCTCTCCCTTTATATAAAGTATTTGTTTATGTTTATGGCTTGACAATGATTAAAATAACCATGTTTTATGCTCCAAATATAAGTTTTTATAGTTAGTAGAGTTTTAAGTAAGTTTATTAATGACAACCTTGGTAAATAATTCAGAGTTTTCTTTGGTACCTTTCTTAATTACCAATGCACTCATGATTATTTATTTAGGCACACAAATTGATTTTGGTTTTTTCATTTATATTATGTCTTCTTTTTATTATTATTATTGTTATTATTATCATGAATAGTATTGGTGTTACTATAGCTATTATAAGTCTTAATGTTGTAATATTTATTGTATTGATATTAGTGACCTTATCATCATCAGTATTACGGCTATTGCTATTATTATCATTGGTGTTATCTCTATTGTGATTATGACTTTTATTTGCATTCGTATTATAATGATTATTAGAAATAATATTATTATTGGCTTTAATGATTTATCCACTAAAAGGTTTGGGTTAACCAAGTTCGATTTGCAGTTCTAAGTTTATTTTCGATGTCAAGTATATGCTTTAGGCCCAAATTAGAAAGTATTCACTTGTAAGGCCTCTAGTAGACTTTGATTTCTATTTGTATGTTCTAGGTTACAAGTAGATCTTGGTTACCATTTATTAGGTTAGAATTACAAGAGAATATATCATTCTTTTAACCCAAGTGAACATAACTCAGCCTTTAATCACTTGCCGGTTAATTTTTACATTTAAAATCATTCTTAGCACTAAGTAAAATCCATCATAATCACTACTTTGATTAAGCTACAACATCAAGTTCATTTTGCCTTTGAATCACTAAATCCACTAACTTTTTCACATAATTACCTAGTACAATCCCCCAAATTAACTTCAAAGTTTTTATTAAGCAATTTATCTCAAAAATCCCCCAAAACTCCATGGTAACCTCCAACACACCCACCATAAATCCTTTAGTTTTTCTTCGAACACAACCAAAAAATCCTCAAAATTCAAAGTAATCAATTTACAAGAGCACAAGCCACCACCCATGTTCAATTCCCATTTCTTCTATGGATACCCACAATCACTCAAATCCTCAAAATCTCCATCATGCACTCTAACTTAACACAAATTGACACATACCTAATTTAGAAAAACATATTTACTTAGGGTTCACCTTTCCGACGACCATTTAAGGCCAAACAAAGAAGAATCGGAGGAGGTGGGGGCGGTGCTGATGGCTATAGAGCGTCGATGACGGTTAACAGGGGCAGCACTCAGTGTTCGGTACTACCATTAAAAAAAAGAAACAGGGGAGGAGGGAGTATGTTGTGTGGGGAATAGAATGGCCGGGGGGCAGTTTAGTTAGTTTCATTAACTTAATCAAATATAACGCCTAATTCTAGATATTTCCCATTTTTTATTCTCCCTTTCTTTTTTTTTTTTTTTTGTAGTAAAACAATTCCTCTTTTTAAGAAATAAATATTTAGGCTAATAGTTGGCTGATATCTAGGCTATTATTAGTATTTCCATGTTTTACTTAGAAGAAAATTAGAAACTTTGTCCATTTTGATTAGCATATACTCTTGTATTTATTAATACTTCATTTATTTACATTATGATTTTATTTACTTGACATAAGTGACCGCACACATACACACACACATTACATGAAAAGTTACAACTTTTACCCACCTCATAAATGGGTAATTTTATTATTTATTTATTTATATTTTTGTAATTCTTAATGATGTTATATAAGGCATGGTTAATTCTTGTTTCGAGCCCATTTTGTCGTCTTTATCTATAATTGAAAATAAATGTTACAAATGTTGAATTGAAATGCAATACTCAACTTTGTTAAATTAAAATTAAATAAGGTAATTAATATGGATTAGGTTCAGGCTATTACAGCATTCCCGCCTTAAAATAAGTTTCATTCTCGAAACTTGAAGGTTCGAAAGTGATATCTGACTTACCTCAAAATAGGTAGGGATGTTTGTTTCTCATATACTCCTCAATCTCCCATGTGGTTTCTGATGAATTATGCTTAACCCATAGAACTTTGACTAGAGTAATGCACTTATTATGAGGCTGTTTTACTCCATAATCTAGTATTTACAGAAGGCGCTCTTCATAAATTAAGCTTTCAACATCTGTAAGCTTTGATATGAGGACATAATTTAGAACTGGGTGAAATATGGAAAGCACTGTGTACATGCTCGAGTTTTGCTGGTAAATCTAATCTGTAGGCCACTGGGTTTCCCTTTTCTAAGATTTCATAATGCTCGATATACCTAGGGCGTAGCTTTCCCTTGACACTGAATCTCCTCATACCCTGGACTTATGATACTTTCGAGAATACCTTATCTCTCACATAAACTTCTAATGGTCTCTTCCTTTTATCAGCATAACTCTTTCATTGGCTCTAAGCAACCTTAAGGAGTTCCTAATCTACCTTACCTTATCAATAGTATCTTAGATTAACTAGGGCCCTATTATTAGCACTTGATCTAACTCACTCCGACATAATTACACATTGTTTGAATGTCTTATCTTAGTCAAATGGTTGTAATCTTGTATTTGTAATTGTATTACATGTTTGAGGACTAATTTTCACCAATGTCCTAAGACTTGATGTCATCCTAGGAGTTGAATATATATTACCTTTTGGTTTAACAATAAAAGGGTATCTTATATTCTATCTTACCACTCCATGCTTGCTTATTTATATAACGTCACGCATCAGATTAGTGAATTGTTTGCTAAATCTAAATTTAACATTAAAGATGAATATGTCCAAGGGATAAGAATCATGAAAATAGTAACCAAGTGATTAATTACTTATTAATAGAAATAAAGAGCAAAATTAGAATTTATTGATAAAGAAGGGATTGTCATGAGATGGCTAGAATAAAGACAGTTATGAGCATATTAAGAATTCAACAATGGAAGGGCATAACAATCATGGTTTACAATTATGCATGATAAGAGAAAGCAAAAGACAGTTGATATATCTTAGACCATGTCGATGATGAAGATGAGGATCCTATCATATCACAATCGAATGGATGGTTAGAAGGATGACTTATGGGTTAAATTGTCCTATTTTTAAAGGAGGAAGAGATTAGAGTATCTAACACAAGAAGACAAAATTTTTCGCTTGCTTAGTGCTACTTTAGGAAGAATTCTCATCGGCCAATCAAGTTGTTTAAACCACCATATGAATGGAAGTGAATGGGGATAATTTAAGTGACATTGTGAAGAATGGAATAATCATGACATCTGACATAGGGCATATAAATAGTGAGCAAAGAGAGGTTTGAAGGAAAGAGTTAGAACCATCCTAGAAGAGAAAAATGGTTTAATTACAGTTGGGTTTAGCAATTGTGTTACAACCAAAATAGTAGCAATTAAGTTTCAACCAGACGACGTAGGGCCAAAAGTCAATATGATAAGTGCAAGAGATTGACTTGGACAAACTGAGTGTAGAGCATCTTGGATTTATTATAAAATGAATTAGAGGAAGTGTGACCTTGCTCACACAACATAAGTATAAGTATAGTAACAAGATTAAATGGGGAAAGATTGAGTTCATTTATGAGGAGTGGAATCTAAAAGAAAGAAGAATTATGGAATTACAACAATCAAGCATTCACCCACACTAATGAAAGCAAAATCGCATCTTTAATTCAAAATAAGTTGTATGGAATTATGACTATGAATGACAAGGTGTAGGCTATATGTATAAATATGCTTTTAGGGGAATGAAGAAGGAGATGATGAAAGTCAAAAGTTTCGGGATGTTGACAACCATTTTAGCTCGATTAAGAATGTATTCCACAGTAAACAACAAGATTCAAAGAAATGGTTTTTCATGCTAGATGGGAGTTATGAGTATGGTTGAGGATCCATAACACTCCAGAAGTTTGAATGAAAAGGGCAAATTAAATAACTTTCGAAAGAATACAATTTTGAAGATAAGACAAATCAAACAAATATGAAAAATATTAGAAGAAAAAGCTTCAATACAAAAGAGAAGCTCTAATTGGCAAAGTTTGGATATCACTGGAGACCTATTAAGTAAATAATTTGGATCAATGAAAGAAGACAATAGCAAAGAAATGAGGCCAATAAACAAATCAAGATGACCAAAAGAGATAATGATTGAAAGTAATGAGGATATTGTTAATGTAAGATTTTAACTAAAAGGAAGGATGACTGATTATGTAATGTTGGATAAGGAAATTGGTACTATTAGCTGGGTAGAATGAAAAACTGTAGGCATAAATAACTCACGAATGAAGGGCAATAATAATCAAATGGTTGCAAACATTAGTTACCCAGAAAAAAGAACATTTGATATTAATTTAAAAGCCAAACAACTTAAAAAACAGACAATTTAAGTGGTGATCAAATGTTTGATAATATGTTTGCATCGTTATTTAAAAAGGGCAAAGCATACAAGATTAGATTACAGGATTATCCATCCATATAAGGGTTCTCTTTTTGAGGACCCTCTAGGATCGCAACATTCAAACATCTATTGGTCGGTGTGGAATAAAGTGATAGTGAGACCCTTGGTTTTTTCTTTTTTCAACTTGAGGAAAATCGAAAGGAGAAAGGGGTGCAAATAAATAAAATGGGACTTTTACAAAGGTAACCTTAATTAGTTATGCAAGAATCCACACATAGGTTTGTGTGATTACAGGATGAGAGATTCACGATGGTTTTTAGTTTTCTTACGAGTACCAAGAGGGCAAAGTAAGGGATCAAGGTTATAAGGTTGAAAGGATTTTAAGAGAGAGAAAAGTGCAAGGTAGTCTTACATTCAAAGTGTTGCCAGAGAAACATAAGTAGTGCTCATAAGAAGATGTGGTAGGTAACTCTCAAAAGTTTAGGGAGAGATGCAAAAGTATTATCAAATGGAAAAACTTTTATGTTTTGGCTTGTTGAATTTGAAATTCTCTAAGATGAAGGGGAACAATCTTGGTTGGGCATAATAAATGCAAGGATGTTGGCAAAGGGAGCAACAAGAACCAAAGTTTATTGTAAACAAGATGGGCACTAATTAAATGAAAGAAAGATTATTAGACGTAACCGGAGGAAAGAAAACTAATCGAAGCAGGAGGATATCACTCCAACTTAAAGTTCATAATTCCATAAAATGATTAACGTCATGAAATAATTTAATTGCTAAAAGGATATTGACTAAGATATTGTTAAGGTAAATAAGCAATTTTGCAAGCAAGACGTAAATAGGATGCAAACAAGATCTATAGGTTGGAGTGTGCTAGAATAGGGCATGGGCACAATGAACACCTAATTGTAATTGGAAAATCCAAATGTTTTTATTAAAGCACTACATAATATGTAATGGTACTATACCTTATAGAGAAAGATTCATGTTAGTTGACTAAAGATTATTACAGGTTCTTTTCAGTTAATTAAGAGATTTATATAGCTACAATTGCATAGGTTTGATATGGTTAAGAGAAAATCACCTAAGATTTCTACCATTATGTGGGGACTTCCCACATCCTACTTGCTTTATAACCCTTTTATTGCATATCTACGATTGAGTTGTGGTGTTATCTTCTTGAATAGGACAATCTAATTTTGTGAAGTCACTAATTATAGCCCCATGTGATCTACATAATAACTGACTCATAGTGCTAATTCCTTACAAAAGGGGTTACAGCGCAATAAGATCAAGTATCTAAAGTTCAAGCAATGAAAGCATTATACTTATATTACACTTTTCCATACCTCATTTACCACTCTACATCATGCCCATACGTTATGCCCATACATTGGCTAGAATGCAAACTATGACCTCTAGAATTCGTCAAAATATGCATATGAAAGCAAAGAATATATGTACATATATACAACTTCCTCGAGTCCTTCCCCCTAAGCTCCACATATTTAACTTGGTGCTTCCAGTGAAGTGAGCAAACTTAAGGCTATTAACAACTGCTGTCGCTATTTTGTTGATTTCATCATCAAAGTACCTTCTTTTTCCCAAGTTAGTCTTTGTAATTCTCATTCGATGAAATATTACTATACTACTAAAATTGTAATAATATGATGTCTTCCACTTTTAGTAGAATAACAGATGAAGTGAATGCTTTCAATTATCCCCCCATTTCCTCTCCGTGTCTTTTTTTCTCTTTCTTTTTTTTTAAATCTGTGTTAGCCTTCATTACTCCACTTATCTCATTACTTCATACGTGACAAAATCAATTCTTGCTCAACCCATTTTTCACCCTCTCTCCCTCTCTCCCTCTCTCTCTCTCTCTCTCTCTCTCTCTCTCTCTCTCTCTTCATTATCTAGCACTATAACACTTCCCAAAAAGAACACATCACTTAATCTAAAAAAAATGATGAAAAGGGATGTAGTTGTATGCCCTTTGTTTGTTTTATCCTTAAAACTTCCTAACGAGTATCTTGCCCTTAAGGTCTACCTTTTTGTAATTCCCATGTGCACTTATGGTCTATTACAAACTCATAATAAGTATATAATATCCTTAAACACAACATACAATCTCAAATTACAAGACATATTATTTTTTCTTCCTTCTATGTGCTTGTAAAATCTCCAAAAAGTCATCACCGTTATTGATATCTTAGTTATTACATGTCTGTTTTTATGACATAAGTCAACGGACCAAAATGATAATGTCTACTTGGAGCTCACATCCAAAGATCCTTCACCTTTTTATTACTTACATAGTCATGGAACATGCTTAAAATATGCAACGATCTAGATATATGCCTAACTTATGATAGCTTGCATAAGTATACATAATTTTAAAATTAGTTAATGACAGCCCTCATGACATCCCTATTTTTTCACAGATGACCCATATGACATACACAGTGTACCATAATTTATATGACTAACGTTATATGATTCATTGAGCTAAATGACTATTGAAAATCAATTATAAAGCTGTCGTAGGCCTTTAAATATATTTATTCAATGATAAATTCTATTCATATTGGTCCAACATTAGCACATATTTTAATAGAGCAATTTTTCCTTACATAAAAGATTAGAGATAATTTGATACCACAAGAATCATAATGTTGGCTTGGAACTCACATCCAAAGATCCTTTGCCTTTTTATTACATACATAGCCACGGATCATGCTTAATATGCAACAATTTAATTTTAAAATTAGCTAATGACAACCCTCATGACATCCCTAATTTTTTCACAGATGACCCATATGACATCATGTAGCATACCATAATTTATCTTACTGATTCATTAAGCTAAATGGTGATTGAAAATCAATTATAAAAGTATCCTAGGCCCTCATGTGTATTGATTTGATCATAACTTCTCTTCATATTAGTTCAACATTAACACATATTTTAATAGAGCATATTTCCCTTACAAAAAAGATTAGAGATATTTTGATACCATAAGAATCACTTATGAATCTGCAAGCATTCCCCTTAGGAAATCATGTACAAAGGGTTGCTTAACTAGATCATTGACCTTAACTCCAATAGATGAAGACATAGTAAATATTGACTAACCCATCCTCATTGTACACTCATTTTTATAAGTTCATAGTTGAAATCACCTTCAATGACTCCAACATGACGGTTAACCATTCTATAGCCCATAATGACCCATAATCTGGATCTGATACCATAATTATAATGCCCCAACTCATAGTCACTAATTAACTTTAATTAACTAAACACTAACAACTAATCCTATAATATAATTAGGGCTATAGCATTACTATCATCGTCTGGAGGATAAGGTTTGGTTAACTATTTACATAAACATTGTAATGTCTCTTATATTGCTTGAAAATCAAATGAAATACAATTTGTGTATATTCAACCTCAAATGAAATTCTAAAACTACAAAACATACTTATCTCTGACCCCAGAACTTTGTGCAACATCACT
The DNA here is from genome assembly GCA_029747015.1 of Carnegiea gigantea. NCBI lineage: Eukaryota > Viridiplantae > Streptophyta > Magnoliopsida > Caryophyllales > Cactaceae > Carnegiea > Carnegiea gigantea. The sequence goes on along the minus strand of JAKOGI010001695.1, from coordinate 127,007 downwards.
GTGAGCTTGTTTGGACAGACTAATCCTGTTAATTTATTTTTATTGCTAGGTGTCTACACTTCCTAGACACTCCACCTGAAACACGAAGTACAAAAATATTTAAACAATAAGCCAAAACATAATATATTTACCCCCAAAAAAAAAATTCATTTCTCAGTGAACACGTGCTTTTCGATTCATTTTAGCTTGAAAACAAGAGGGGGTGAGAATATGAGTAAAACTACATTGTCAGTTGTTATCTAGAAATGAAACCCTTGTTGACCTTTGATGCAATCATTGAGCAAAGTGCACACCTGCCATGCCGATCGAGAAGCCTGAGCTAAAGTCGCATGAGTAAACTAAAGTGCATAAGCTCTGACGCCTGATAACTGAATGTTCGGGCTCAAAATGTGCGAATCTTATACTCCCATACTATTTAGCTTTAGGTCATAATAATTGTTAAATTAGTTGTTTATTACTAGTTTGTTTTTGTTTTATAGGTAATAAAGAGAATTGCTCAAATGGTGGGATAGGTGCAAAAATGTGCAAAAATGGCCGTGTTAACTCGAGTTTACCCTAGCATATAACTCGGGCTAACTATGGAGCAAACTCGGGATGGCAAGCACAGAATTACCCGGAAAAACAAGGACGAAGAAGAGGGCAGAGGGTTCGCACGGGATGCCCATGCCACCCCTTGTTTTCCCCTGCTTCTGTTACTGGTTTCCAGAGATTTGGCATGGTTTATGCGTGCCACTGGGCATGACCGTGTCAAACCTGCTACGTCAGGACCTATTTAAAGTCCCTTCCCCCATTTGTATAAGGATTGAATTTTTTGAGGTTTTAAGAAGAGAGTTTAGCTTAGGGTTTATAAGAGAGTAATGTAGATTTGCTTTCATTTTTTAGCCACATTTTTAAGAGTAATGAAGTTTTAATGCAATTAACTTTCTTTCTTACTCTTTAATCTTCATTTTCAATCAAGTTCTTACTTTATTGGGTTTGATTTACTAGTTTAACACCCAAGTTTACATGCTTTTGTTTGTTAATGGATTGAAATTAGTGTCTCCCTTTTCTAATCATGTTTCTGTTCTCTTATCTACTCTCAATTTGTCATTCTCTTTCTCTAAGAATGCAAATTTCAAGTTGTTTCTCTCTCCTCCATCTTAGGGTTTGAAAATTCATTTTCACAAGTTTGAGCTTTCACCTTTCAATGGATTAGATTAGGATTAGTTGAGTTAGATTAGTGAGAATAAGTGGAGAATTAACCTCCACTCATCATCCACTTGCTCCAACAATGGAGGCAACCTCCATTGTTGGATTTTTGAGCTTTTGAGGTACTCTCCTTTCTCTCTCTTCTTTTAATTAGTAAACTTAATGCCTTCTTAGCTAATTAGATGCTTGCTAGTTATTGTTAGTTAATATGAATTTTTTTTATTTTGTTAATTATGCTTTGTTTTAGTTTAGTTTAATTAATCATGCTTAAACTATAGTTTAAGAGTAATTAGTTTTGTTAATTATACTTAGTGGGCCGAAAATAACTAGTGACTTGATTCTCACACCATCCCAGAGGACGACAAATTTCTACCCTTACTCCCCCCTCAAAAAAAACTACTTCAACACTAAAGAAGTCACTTAATTAGATGACAAAACATTGTTTCAAACTGATTCATTTCATGAAAATTTATATATTTTGAGAAAAATGTGAATTTTCAAAGCATACAAGCAACAAATGTACCTGAAAATTTTAAAATCTCTCTCTTTTTATAAAATTTATTTATAGCTCAACAAAATCGAAAATGTCCTCATTTCTGCTGCAAATATATATTTTTATGGTCAGTAGAGTTTCAAATAATGTTTGTTTGTTACAACCTTAGTAAGTACTTCACCATTTTCCTTAGTACTTTTCTTAATTACCAAAGCGCTTATGATTATTTATTTAGGCACAAAATTGATTTGAATTTCTCATCTATGGCTTTGTGTGGTAATCAGCTGTTAGCTATTAGCTATTAGCTATTTGTATTAGCTGTTAGCTGTTTAGATTAGCTGTTTACATTAGCTGTTTGAATTAGCTATTTCTAGAAAAAGTGTTTGGTAAAATTAGCTATTTTTAGAAAATATGTTTCGTAAAATTCCATTGATGCCCTTTCTCTAATACACTTTTCAATTAAATAAGTTTTTATCTATTGATCATCTTATTTTGTTTTTAAAGAAATTAATATATAGCATATGTACAAATTAGCTTCATCCTTGGAACATTATTTTTTTATTAATTTCAATAACTTGTGTTCATTACTTATTTTCTTTTGTTTTCAATGTTTACTTACTTATATAATGCCTACAGCTTAATTATAACCTTTGTTATTGTTAAAGATAATTATTTTTTTGTGAATTGCAATTAATATGAACTTGCATCTATATTTTTGTCATGAATTGAAATATGTATGATTTCAAATAATTTAATCTTCATCAACCTAAAAGAAAACTAGGAATAGGGTTTATTAATGACAATAGGGAGGGTGGAGATGAAGGTGGGAAGGCGGAGTAGATGAAATTGGTGGCAAAAGTTGTCTAAGATTTATGCAAGGTGAGAAACTAGAAATAGAGTTTATTAATGGCATGCATGTGATTTTGTTAAACTTTTGGGCAATACTGTAATTTCTATAAATAGCTATTCCCAAAAGGCTAATGGAAATAGCTATTTGAAAAAGAGTTGTTTGGGGTAAAACAGCTCTTTCAAACAGCTGTTTACCAAGCACCTCTTTATCTGTTTGACTTACTCAAAACAGCTAAAGTCTCCCCAAACAGCTCTTTTTCCCCCAAACAGCTATGTTACCAAAAAGCCCCTATGTTATGATTCTTTTTATAATATCATCATTATTATCAGGAACATTATTGGTGTTATTATTGCTATTATGGGTCTCAATATTGTTATCTTTATTGTCAATGATATTGATGATATATCATTATTAGTATTACGATTATTGTTATTATTATTGTTAGTGTTATTCCTATTGTAGTTATGACTTTTATTTCCATTGATATTATAATTATTATCAGAAGTAATATTATTATTAGCATCAGTGATTTATTCTTGAAAATGTTTGCATTAACCAAGTTTGGTTTGCTGTTTTAAGCTTGTTTTCGATGTTAAGTGTATGCTTTCAGGCTCAAATCGGAAATTATTCACTTCTAATGCCTCTAGTAGACTTTGATTACTATTTAATTATTTTAGGTCACAAGTATATCTTGGTTACCATTTATTTGGTTTGAATTGCAAGAGAATATGTTGAATATAACTCAACTTTTAATTACTTTCTTCGGTAATTTTTGCATTTAAAGTCATTCCTAACACTAATTAGAATCCATCACCATTACTACTTTGATTATGCTACAACATCAAGTTCACTTCTGCCTTTAAATAACTAAATTCACTCAATTTTCACATAAAAACCTACTACAATCCACCAAATCAGTTTCAAAGTTTTTATTAAGCAAGTTATTTCAAAATTCTCCTAATCAACATTTCCTTCCTTTCCTCCCATCTTCAACCTTCAACTCCAGTAAGCCCTCCATGGTAACCTCCAACACATCTAGCATTAATCTTTAATTGTCCTTCAAACATAACCAAAATCCTCAGAATTCAACACAATCAAATTACGAGAGCACATGCCCGCCACCCATGTTCAATCCTCAATTCTTCTATAAGCATCCTCAACATCAACTCACTCAAATCTTCAAAATCACCATTGTGGACTCTCAGTTAACACAAATTAGCACTTATCTAAATTGGAAAAGTATATTTAATAACAAAAACCAAGAGGTAAAATGGTGAAAAGAAATGAACAAGAACATAGGGTTCACCTTTCCAACAAACAATTGAGGCCAAACAAAGAAGAGTGGGAGGACTTGGGGGCAGTGTCGGTGGCTACAGAGGGCCAGCGATGGCTAACACTGGCAATGCTCGGCGATGGGGATGGGTGATGATAGTGGAACTGGGCTGGGCTTGGGCATTGTGGAAAAAGACATGGGAGGAGGCGGTATGCTGTGTGGGGACTGGAATGGGAGTTCACTTACTTTGATTGGTCTAATGAACTCTAACTCCTAACTCTAGATATTTCCCTTTTTTTTCCCGTTTTCCTCTTTTGTTTGATAGTAAAACAATTATCCTTTTTAATAAAAAATATTTGGCTAATAGTTGGGCTAATATTTGGGCTATTATTAGTATTTCTTACTTAGAAGAAAATTATAAACATTGCCAATTTTGATTAACATATACTTTTGTATTTATTAATATTTCATTTATTTGCATTATTATTTTATTTACAAAATATAAGGGAGCAAATTGTACATATGTATTCCATAAAATCTTACAACTTTTACCCACCTTTATAAATAGGCTAATTGTTTTATTTTTTATTTGTTTATTTATAAGTTCTTAATGATGTTATATAGAGCATGATTAAGTCTTATTTCAAGGTCATTTTGTCATCTCAACCTATAATTTCATAAATATTACAAACGGTAAATTGAAGATGTAGGAGATAAAAAAAATTCAATAACAAATCAGATGGTGCCATGTGTGAAAAAAATTGTTTGACCAATCACAAATTGCCATATGCCAAGTTAACTTTGGTAAGACCCACTTAATCAATTTTAAGTGTGATTCATATTCGGCCAATTAGAAAATCACCACGCGTCATCGACGATGTAGAAAACACAAATTATTTTCTTCATTTAAAAATAAGAAAATAATTATTTGGGCCTAGGCCCAAAGCCCAACTTTAACCTTAGCTAGTGGAACCATAAATAGGGATCCTCCCCCCTCATTTTCTACACTAAACATTTACAGAAACTTGCAGGCTTTAGAAACAGCAATCAACTATTTGCGGCAAGATCAAGAGCCATTTGAGAGTTCTTCAGTTGATTCTACGTTGATCGAAATCAAGCATCATGCCTTTGTATCACTAGGTCACTAGGTGATTGAATCAAAGGATTATGTTACTGTATTCAATTCAGAGATTGTACCTACACATACAGCACTAATATGAAATTAAATTTGTTTCTCATTTTTTGTCTAATTTATTTTAGGCTCAAAATTTGGGTTTATAAATTTTTGGCACGCTCGGTGGACATCTTTGCCTCTCATTTCTTTCTCCAAATTACAATTACAAACTCTACATTCCTTTAAAGATAATATGGCCCCAAGAACACAATCGCTTGATCTTCAAGAAAAGCTATCTGATCCACATCTCAGGGATCAACAACCATTAGCTATGCATCCAGAGGCGTTATAACTAAGAGTATGAAAAAAGTCGCCGCCACAATTGTCGTAGAGTAATTAATTGTGATTGCACTACAGCAATCATGTAAGATCAAAAACCTGAGCTCCAAGGTGTCTGATGGAGTCAACCAAATTGCTTTACATGTTTTGAAGCAAAAATCTGTTGCTAGCTTCAACATGTTACAAAGGATTCCGCATGGGATGGATAAACTCCAACCCTACTTTCCAACCCTTTGACTTTGAAGATGATGGCAATTCGAGTAAGATTCCCCTTTGGCATCACCAAAGGGAATCACTTTCCTTACATGCCGAAGCTGAATCCTTTGACACTGTCATCATGCCAGTTATGGTGATAGAGACTGCTAACTTCGAAGAATAGCTGAAGGCTACGCTGGATAAGCTGTCCAAGAAGAGTGTCGAAAAGGATGCCAAATCAAGCGTCAAAATCGACAGCTTGCTAAGATGATGAAGCCGGAAAAAAAGTCATCTGAAGCTTCCAATAAAGGCTCAAGCGCTAAAGATTCTGATAAAGAGTCCAATCATAGCAAAGAATATGACGATGAGGGCAGGGTAAAGAAGCATCGCTCCTTAGGCTTAATGTCTGTTGAGCAAATTCAAAATTTAATAGTAATGCAGTTAAGGCTCAATTGGGAAGAGGATCTCACAAGACACATTTGTATATAAAGCCTTATACAAAAAGGATTGATGGTCTTCATATGCTTAATGGCTATCAGCCTCCTAAATTCAACCAGTTTTACGGCAAGAGCAATCCCAAATAGAAAATTGCCCACTTCATTGAGACATGTAATAATGCTGGAATAGAGGGAGACTAATTGGCGAAGCAATCTATCTAAACTTTAAAAGGGATTGCATTTGACTGGTGTACAAACTTAGAGCTTGAGTCCATTGATGTTGGGAACAAATGGAGCAGGAGTTCCTAAATAGATTTTACAACACTTAATGTGTTGTTAATGTGACAGAGCTAACAAACACTAGACAATGGAAGGATAAGTTGGTTCTCAATTACATTAACTGTTGGAGTTCTCTCAATCTTGAGTGCAAGGACCATCTATCAGAAGCTTCAATGATTGAAATGTGTGCTAGGGCATTGACTGGGATTTACTCTCCGTCTTGTAGATGAGTAAGCTAAGAATTCCTAAGAGTTGGCGATGAAGGCTTATGATATCGGGAAGACAATTGCAACTCGGCATAACAAGTCTTCTTCCCTATCTGATTCCAAAAGGACAAGGGTGAATTTAAGAGAAATCCTAAGTCCTCGAAGTCATCACCAAAGAGTCTATAACTATTTCAATCAGTGAGCTGGTCAGAATTTCCAAAAAGCCTAAGTATGAAGGGAGGAAAGGTGGATTCTCCAAGGATACTGGAAAGAAGTGTCCAACATTGAAGGAGCAGTAGGAGAAGAAACATCCATTCCCCGACTCAGATTTATCAAGAATGCTTGATGATCTCCTTAAAAAGGGGGTTGTTGAACTTCTAAAGTAAAAGCACCTTGAAGAGGCTAGAAGGGTTACTGACATAAAATATTGTTAGTATCACAAGGTGATTAGTCACCTTCATGAGAAATGCATTACGCTCAAGGAGTGCTTTACGCAATTTGCCAAGGATAGGAAGATAATATTGGATTTGGATGACACTATCGAGACAAATCATATTTTCATCCAGTTGGAGTGCTCTTCATCACCTTGATAGCAAAAACATACTCAGCCTCATTGTAGAATAAACACTGAATTGATTTCCTCCCAATGAAAGAAATTAATTACGATTCAATTTGAAAGTTTAGAGCCTGTTATAGTTCCAATGGCATGCCAAGGACCTTTGGTAGAGACTAGTCTTCTTGTAGATGTCCCTAATAAAGATGAAGAGGGATGAACTTATCCCTCAACATAGGCCAAGGAAGCAAACTCAAGTTCAACCACCACCCTTCTCCATAGAAAGAGACGAGGTAGGAAGAAGAATCCTTGTTATTCAAGAGGGAAGAAGAAGTACAAGAACATCAAAAGGCATGAAATTCAGCCTATTGACCTACTTGACTTGTTCCTCTCACACTGGAAGAGTTCTTCCCTGTATGTTTCTTTGAGAAAGTTAGGGTCAATATGCCCTCATGTTCGGAGCCCAAAGAAGAGGAAAATGAGGGGTGTGACAAACAAGAGAACCCTCTAAGAGTAGTTGACAATACCTTGACTGTTCTAAAGGCTTTGCCAACTCACATGGATTGGAGACAAATCTGTTATTTATGTAATGAGTTGTGTTAACATGTTATTGCTACCTTATGATAACCAGAACTTTATGTTGACTAAGTTAAGGATGTTAAAGGATCAATAAAAAGTCCTATTCAGTATACCTCTTACAACACCGCAATCACTTTCAACGATGATAACTTATTGTTAGCATCCAAGCCTCACAATCGTCCTTTATTTGTGACTAGCTAAATTAGGGAGCAGAAAGTTAAGCACATCTGCGTGGATAGAGGGTTAGTTATTAGCATCATGCCCAAGACTAGGATGAATGACTTAGGCATCATAATGGAGGAAGTTTCCAAGAGTCGAACAATGATTCTCTTTGAGGGCCAGCGTACAATTGGCATGATCTGTGTTTAACTAACAATGGGAGGCTTGTCGACATCCTCAGTCTTCTATGTAATCAATGCTAAGACTTCCTATAAGTTATTGCTCGAGTGACCATGGCTTCCCGAATATGGGATTATGGCCTCCACTCTACACCAATGCCTTAACTACTACTAATATGGAGAAAAGAAAATAAATTGGGATATAAAGTGATTCACTAAGGATGAGTCTCACTTTACAGATGTAAGATTCTTCAAAGAAGGTGCTACATATATAGAAACCATGCATTAACCATTTCTTCTATAGGAAAAGGTGGCATATAGAATGCTCTTTAAGCAATAAAAGATGATGCTCCTAAGCAACAATTTGAGAACAAAGAAAGCAAGCGAGGAAACACAATTTCTCCCATTAAACAAGTTACTAAACCAGTTGCTGCTTCAATAGGCATAATGCCACTAGTCTTAAGGTACATCCCTATGTCTCAAGGCAAGGAAGGCAAATCGCCCTTGGAGAGTGCACAAGCGGAAGTATCGAGACCAAAGCTATAAAAAAAAGATGATGGAACTAGCATAACCACCCTAAAAGAAAGTGTAACTATTCCAACACTAAGGCATGGTAGGCTAAAGTAAGTAGGCCCCCTCTTTCTGGGTTTGTTGTTTCTGCTAGAGAAGGCAACAACTTGCCAAATACACAGACTAAAGAAGGATTTGGTCTAAATGTATACAAGTTTATCGAAAGAGCTGGTTATCACTTTCAAAACCCAAATACCTCGAGGAAGGTACTAGAAGCCAAGCCCCATGGTTTCACTAAAACCTAGAGAAAGATCAAGAAGCAGGGAGGTTCTATAGGTGTCTCTAAAGTGGGACTTGGTTTTATATCACCGCAGCCAGTCAGAATCTCAAGGAGATGAAAGCACAAGCAGTTGTGATTTAACACATCACCACTAAAGAGGTAGATAAGAGTGAAGATGAAAATACTCATCCTAACCCAAAGTCTTCTATATTTAATAGGCTGTAATCATTCACTTCGGAAAAAAAACCCATCAGTATTCACTTGTATAGGACAAGTAAAAGATTGCGAGATCTCTATTTTTAACAAAATCAAAGGTGGTCCCTAGTAAAAGCCTTTAGTTTTTGCCAGAGCAAAAACTGGTGAAAAATCTTCAAACTCAAGATTTCAGGAGGAGACAAGTTCTACATTTAGTCGCTTAGGAGTCATAAATAAAGTTTAGAGCTCTATCCTTTCCCGTATGAAGCATTTATCTATTATAGATATTAAGACAAATGGTTTACTAAGAGTAAAGAGGCGTACTATGGTTTTCACAGTTCGACAGAAAAGCTCTAACTCTAGTAAGGAGATGGAGAAAGAACTAGTTGCTTCTTCCAATCATATCACAGTCCACAAATGTGATAACTCAGACACAAAGATAGAGTTAGCAGAAACTCCAGACACTCTTGAGGATGGGAGTTAGGGTACAATTGATGACTTGAAAGAGTTAAATCCTGGAACTAATGACAAGTCTTACCCTATCTACATGAGCTCATTACTTTCATCTAAAGAGGAAAAATAGTACTTTGAACTCTTGTCACAGTACATGGATGTGTTTTCCTGGAGGTACACAGAAATGCCAAGGTAGATCCAAAAGCCGCAGCCCACTACCAGTCTGTCAAAAGAGACGTTTCGCCTAAGGAGCAACCTTAGAAACATTTTTGCACAGAGTTGGTAAAGGAAATTGAAAAAGATGTCAACAAACTCATAGATAAAGGATTCATTCGCGAAAGTCAAGTACCCAACATGGATCGCAAATATTGTGCATGTCAGGGAGAAAAATGGGTAACTTCAAATTTGTGTAGACTTTTTGGATCTCAGCAATGTTTATCTGGAAGAAGGTTTCCCATTGCTAGTTACAGAGCTCATGATCAACTCAACCACAGGACATAAAGCATTGTCATTTATGAATCGTACTGCATGACATAATCAAATCCAGATGGCGCTAGAAGATTAGAAGGCCACAGCTTTCCACACATGTAAAGGCCGTTTTTGTTATAAGGTGATGCCCTTTAATCTCAAGAATCCAGAAGTAACTTACCAAAGGACAACGTAAACCTATGTTTCACAAACAATCGAGTGTTATGCGGACGATTTGGTGGTTAAGTATAAGAAGAGGGCGGATCACATACAAGATCCTTGTTTAATCTTTGAGTGATTATGGAGATACCAATTGAAGATGAAAACACTCAAGTATGCCTTTGGTGTCGCTCTAGAAAGTTCTTGGGTTTCATCGTTCACCACTGAGGGATTGAGATAGACCAATCTATGATAAGAGCAATCTAAGAGATGCTTGAGTCCAAGAATCTAAAGGAGTTTCATGGACTTCAAGATCACTTGGCATATATCCAAAGGTTCATCTCAAACCTTGTAGAACATTGCCATCCCTTCGGGCACCTCATGAAGAAGGGTGACACCATTTGAGTGGGACGAGTCATTTTGCATGACTTTTGAGAAAATAAAGAAGTATTTGTCTAATCCTCTTGTGTTGGGGGACATTAATTCTTGGCAAGCCTCTCATACTCTGCGTTGTAGCTTAAGAAGAATCCCTAGGAACATTATGCACACTGGAGAATGAGGAAGGGAAAGAAGTCACTCTACTTAAGTTGTACATTGGTTGGCGCTGAATTAAAGGACTCTTCTATTGAAAAGATCTACTTGTCACTCATCTTTACCATTCAAAAACTCAGACATTACATGCAAGCTTATATAGTGCAGGTGGTCTATAAAGGTGATCCCATTAAGCACATCTTATCAAGGCCAATCTTGAATGGGTGACTTGTAAAAGGGGCTATAATCTTAAGGCACTACGACCTTGTCTACATACCACAAACGGCAGTCAAGGGGCAAGCTCTAGCTAATTTCTTGGCAGATCATCTAATTCCTATGATTAGGAGGTAAATGATGATTTGTCAGGGGAAGATTTATTCTTCATTAATATCCTCCCTCAATAGAAAATGTATTTTGATGGAGCAGCAATACGAGATGGCGCTAGTGTAAGAGTATTTTTTTCCTCTCCTAGAAAGCACATCCTCCCGTATTCATTTATGCTTACTTAATTATGCTATAACAATATGGCAGAGTAAGGAGCACTCAACCTAGATCTTCAAATGGATATTGATATGGTGATCAAAGACCTCAACATGTACGGTGACTAACAGTCAGTCATCAATCACTTAATTGAGGAATACAAGCCTAAGAAAGAAGACCTTGTCCCGTATCACAAGCATTAACTAATATTACTGGACAAGTTGGATATAGTCAAGTTAGAACATGTGGCGAGGAGTGCTACTCAACCTGAGATTATGATATTTTATACCCTTTTATTGTCTAATAATTACTCGAAATAAATTGGTTAAATTAGAATTTCAATAATGTTTTTATTTATTTTGAAGGAATTGGAAACGCCGTAAAAAAAGTAAATAAATAAATTCGCTCGAACAAATGCAAGGGTTGAATCAGATTGAAGAGGATAAGAAACAAGAAAGGGAAAAAAAATAAGGCCAAGGCAAGTGCAATGGGCCTAGAACCATGGCCCAATCTATGCTAGAAGCACTGCCAACCCAACTCGCGGCCCTCATCCGCCCTTCTCTTCCATTTCTTTCTCTTTCTCTCTGGGCCGGCCCAGTACGCCCCTCTTTATTTCTCACACGCCAGTCCAGCCTAGCTCCTTCGCTCTCCCCCAGCGCTTCCCCCTTCACTCTTTCAAGGTTAGGCCTGCTTGTTATTCCAGAACCGCAGCCCAATCCTCCGCCTTTTTTCACACCCAAGCTAGACCGCGACCATTTTTCTTCCCTAACATCTGTCTCACTTATTTTTGCATGTGGAAGGCACGTGAGCGCCCTACCAACCCTTTCTTCCTCCCTAGCATGGGCCCAAGAGTCTGAGAACTCATAAATACAGAGCTGGCCGTTGCTCTGCTCCTTTTTCGATCCCTCTGTTGCTTCATCTCCTCCCTAGCCATTTTCTATTCTCTCTCTTTATCATTTACTCCTTCATCACCACCATCATCAAGGCGACAATTACAAGCATTGGACAGAATTTAATTTTGGATTAGTGAAGCAATCAAGGGGGACCGTTTGGGCGGTTGTTCTTCTTCAGTTTTTCAAGAGAGAAATATGGCAAATGCAGGGGGTGGTTGTTTTTAGTTTTCATTTTGGGTTGTCTTTATTTTCCTAGTTTTAGATCTTGCTCTTGAGTTCTAACATTAATGTGGTCAGATTATGATTTCAAATCTTGTATGAACGTTTTGGAATTGGTGCTGAATGTACAAGCTTTCTAGTTACATTTCTGATATGTTTCTCTGTTGGTGTCAAACTGATTGTCCATTGCTCTAGGTTAAACTACTCTAGTCATATGCCCTGTTTTGATTCACTTCGGTTATTCCGACTAGCTGTGCCTTATTCCGGGCCTAGAAGAAAAATCTCCATCGAAGAAGCCTGAGTTGTGATTAAAGTTGGCCGGCTAGTTGGTACTTTAATAATTCTAGTTTTCTTTGGTTCCCTGCCAGTAATTTCTCAATCTATCTATTTTATTATGAATTAGTAGAAAAAGCGGAATTAGCCCCAAGTTAGAAATTCAATTGTTTTAGAGTGGTTTATTTTTTAGTTTATTTAGCCATCATGTTGATCTGAACTTATGTGATTTATTGGACCTAGAATACTAGAACACTAAGTAAAATTTGCTTTGTTTGGTGAGTAACATTGCTAGAATAAGTAATTATTTAGTGACTTAATTTTCGAACACATCCCTAAGGATCGACACTCGTAAGTGTTATAACGGGAAATTACAACAAGTTTTTAGCGCTGTTGTAGGGATGGATTTCTAAAATTCGATTTTGTTGAGTCATAGTTTAGTTATTCGAGCCGTTTGAGTCATTTTCGTTTTAGTTTTATGATTGTGATTTTGGTTTTGCTTGAGTCTTTATTTAGTTTTAATAATTTAGTTCAGAATATTTTTAATTTTTGAATTAAGTTAGTATTTTGATTTTTGTTAAAATTAGTTTGATTTTGATTTTTAGAGGTTGTTTCCTACTGAAAAAACAGGGCTAACCAATCTAGTTTATGTGCAGCAAAAGAAAAAGGCCGAACAAAATAGGAAAAAAAAAAAAAGCAATGTCAGTGTAGGATTTTCATTAGTTTCAGATTCTGTTCGAATTTTTTGGAGTATTTCTACGTGATTTTTGCTGTGTTGATATTGTTCTAGATTTAGCATAATTTTTAGAGCTTGTGTGAATTTTTCTGGAATTTTTTGGACTATCTAAAAGCTTCTATGAATTTTGGAAGTAATAATCTGTTTGTAATACTCTGCACAATTCGGGGACACAAAAAATTCAAAAAAAAAAATTTTCATGTCCCTTGTGATTGTTTTGAATTTATTATGTATAGAGTTCTAATTTTAGGAGTTTTATTTTCAGTTTTAATTTTATTTTTCAAATTAGGTTGTTTAGGTTTAGTTTATTTTCTATTTTCTTCTAGCTTATTTGTGTTTGTGTTTTTGTTTTTAGAATTGATCATTTTTGGTTTTTGCATTTTGTTTTTAGGTTTGATTCACTTTTTGATTTTGTTTTGTGTTTTAAATGAAAAAAAAAGTAGAAAAATCCAAACTCCCAAAACAATTAGAAAAAGAAAAGATGAAAACTATTTCCTTTGGTGAGGATGTGGGATTTACATGACTGGTTGGGTTAGAGACTCTAAGAATTATAGACTTGTTAGGAGTGAACTCAACTGTGACCTAGAACCCGAGCCTGAACTTGAACTTGAGCCAAGCCTGAATTAAACGAAATGGCACAAGAAAGATCTTTGATTGATATTTTCTATCCTTCTAGAACTGCTTTGCCATCTTGTTTCACTATACCTGACCTTAGACCAAAGGTGACTTTCAAATTGAGACCTTACTATACTCAAATGCTCCCTAAATTCATAGGTTTAGAGGATGTTTATTTATTTTTGAGGGAATTTCAAGAAGTATGTTCAATGATGCATTTCCCTGATATCCCTATTAATGTTGTGAGAATGAAATTGATTCCTTTCACTTTGAAAGATTCTGCTAAACATTGGATGTATCGCTTGGCTGCTAATTTTATTACTTCTTGGAATGATTTTGTAAGATTGTTCGTAAGAGGATATTTTCCTAATGCCAAGACTGTTAAGTTAAGGAATGAAATCAATCATGTACAGCTAGATCAAGCACGTTTGTGCCAGATTGTATATGAAGGACTTAACTAACAGACTAAAACCATGGTGGAGTCCATGTGTCAGGGTGGCTTTCTTCCTAAGAGCGCCACAACTGCTTGTGAATTCCTAGAGGACTTAGCTAAGAAAACAATGCGGTGGAAAACCACTCTCGATGACAGTCTTAATTCTAGGTTTGCAAGGAGTGGGTTGCATTCTATCTCCGATGTAAGTTACTTAGAGTCTAAGATTACTGTTTTCGAAAACAGTAATCTTTGATTATCCCCCCAAATTCCCCAATTATCTCAGACTTCTATAGTTTCTTATTCTCACTATCAGACCTTTGATCATTCTTTGAGTGCTTGTCCTTATTTTGCTCATTAGTTGGCAACTGGACAAGAGCAAGCAAGTATGGCCTTCTAGAGATGCAAGAATGACCTTTTTTCCCTTATTGTAATCCAGGGTGGAGAAATCATCCTAACTTTTCTTGGAGTAATGGACCAATGTTGTGGTTCCTAACTCCCAGCCTAGAGTGTTTCCTGAAAACAACTCCCACCCGATCTCCCATCCCTTCAATTCCTTTCAGAGACCGGTTTTTCTAGATGTGCCCAATGCATATAGACCTCCACCTCCTGTAGCTCAAGTTAGACCTCCTCTTGGTTATACTGATATTGATAAATTGAGAGAAAAATTAATAGTAAAGTGGAGAGAATGATTAATGCTAATATGGAAAAAATGATGAGAATGGTGACTGAGCGGTTTTCCCAATTAGCATCATCTTCTAGGAAGCCATGTACTTTTCCAAGTCAATGTGAGGTGAACCCTAAGTGTCACACCTCCTCTTCTTTTAGTGCTAACCCTAGTGAGCTTGTGAGGAAAGTGAATGCAGTTACATCTCTTCGATCTGGTTGAGAGATTGATAATCAAGTGAAAAATCCTAATGAACCCGATATGTACCCTCACCAATTCTTTCAAAATTCTTCTTCTTCTTCTTTTCTTCTTCTTCTTCTCTAGAAACTAGTTCATCCAGTAAGTTAACGGATGCTACTGATGGTGTCCCTAATGATTCTGATTCTTGTCTGATAAAGAGGAGCCTAAGGAGAAAGAGTCCTCTGATTCAGTTGACCCTTCACCTCCTACGTATTCTTCTTCTCCTTCTTCTGCTGAGAAAGTCCATAAGCCTTTATCTCCTTTTCCTCACAGGCTAAAAAAGAAAGATCAAGCTCATGTTGAGAAGATGAGAGAGACCTTCTCTCAAGTCAAAAGCAACATTCCTTTACTCGATGCTATTCAGCAAATGCCTCCATATGTTAGAATTTCAAAGGATATGTGCACGACTAAAAGAGCTACTAGTGTCCCTAAAAAGTCCTTCTTATCCTCTAGTGCTAGTTCTATCCTTTCTCATCAGATCCTAGTGAAGTATAAGGACCCCGGTTGCCCTACTATTTCTATAGGTATAGGGGACCAGCTTATTCATAGAGCTTTGCTTGATTTAGAGGCCAGTGTCAACTTGATACCCTTGACTGAGTATGAAAGGCTAGGGTTAGGTGAGCTAAAACCTACCAAAGTGGTCATTCAATTAGCTGATAGATCGACTAGGTTGCCTAGGGGTATTGTTGAGTATGTGCTGATTTGAGTGGGTGAATTTATTTACCTTATAGACTTTGTAGTGATTAAAACTGAGAAGATGTCCAATTTAGCTAGTCCAGTCCCTGTGATTCTAGGGTATCCTTTCTTGGCCACTGCCAATGCCCTCATTAATTATAGGAACGGTATGATGAGACTATCTTTTAGCAATATGACCTTAGAATTGAACATCTTTAACATACAAAGACAGCCTTCTGGTTTTGTGGATATAGAGTTTTCTCCTCTTAACTGGGTGAAAGATTCTGTATTTGATGATGCTTTTAATCACATGTTTGCTGCTGGGTATGAGTCATTTCTTATTGATGATGAGCCTGAATATGATGTGTTTGAGTTTAATGTTTTATGCTCTACTACCAACTCTCTACTTACTACTGTTTCTGAATCTGTTCCTGAACCTGCTTCCCCTCCTGCTTTTGAATTGAAACCTCTGATTCTCTTAAGTATGCATTCCTAGGACCCGATGAATCCTTACCTGTCATCATTGCTTCTGACCAAGACGGGGACCAAGAGGACAAATTGATTATCTTGCTTAAAGAGAATAATGAAGTTATAGGTTGGACTTTAGGAGACATCAAGGGCATTAGTCCTCTCATTGTGCAACATAGAATTCATTTGGAGGATAATGCTAAGCCCTACTGAGACCGTCAAAGGCGTTTGAACCCAACTTTATAGGAAGTAGTTAGAAAGGAAGTACTAAAATGGTTAGACCTTAGGATTATCTATCCTATTTCTAATATTGAGTGGGTTAGCATTGTTTAAGTTGTTCCTAAGAAGACCGGTATTACTGTGATTAGGAATGAGAAGAATGAGTTAATCCCTACTCGAGTTCAATTTGGGTGGCGTGTTTATATAGATTATAGGAAATTGAATGCGGCCACTAGAAAAGACCATTTTCCCTTCCATTCCTTGATCAAATGTTAGAGAGGTTAGATGGACATTTCTTCTATTGCTTTTTAAATGGATATTCCGGTTATACTCAGATCTCTACTGCTCCTGAGGATCAGAAGAAGACTACTTTCACCTGTCCATTTGGGACATATGCCTTTACGAGAACATCATTTGGATTATGCAATGCCCGTGCTACCTTTCAAAGATGCATGATTTTCATTTTCTCTGATCTAGTTGAGTAGTGCATGGAAATTTTCATGGATGACTTTTTGGTATTTAGGTCTTCCTTTGATGATTGTCTGTCTAATCTGAGAAAAGTTTTACAAAGGTGTAGGGAGAAAAACTTAACTTTGAACTGGGAGAAGTGTCACTTCATGGTTAAAAAGGGGATAGTCTTAAGCCACATTATTTCTTGAGATGGAATTGAGGTAGATAAGGCTAAGACTGATATGATTGCTAATCTTTCCCCTCCCACCTATGTAAAAGAGGTGAGGTTGTTCCTTGGACATGCTGGCTTCTATCGCCATTTCATTAAGGACTTTAGTAAAATAGCGAAGCCCCTGACCAACCTGCTAGCTGAGGATGTGCCATTTCACTTCTTTGATGAATGTCTTGTGGCATTTACTAAGTTTAAGGAAGCCTTAACCTCTGCTCCCATTCTTCATCCTCCCATCTAGGGAGAACTATTTGAGTTGATATGTGACGAGTATGATTATGCCATTGGGGTTACAGCGTGTTGATAAAAAGTCCCAGGTTATTTACTATACTAGTCACACTCTGAATGATGCCCAGCTGAACTATGCTTTTAGTGAGAAAGAATTCTTGGTTGTGATACTTGGTTTTGAGAAATTCAGACCTTATTTGATTGGGTCTCATGTGCTTATCTATACTGATCAATCTGCTCTTAAGCACTTTCTTTCTAAAAAGGATGCTAAGCCTAGACTTGTGAGATGGATCTTACTTTTGCAAGAATTTGATTATGAGATTAGGGACAAGAAAGGTTTTGAGAACCTTGTAGCTGACCACTTGTCTAGGATTCCTTATGATAGAGAGATTGAGTCAAGTATTTCTGAGTGCTTCCCCAATGAGTAATTATATGCTATCCACCCTGATCCTTGGTATGATGACATTGTGAACTACCTAGTTGCTGGTAGGATTCCTGAGGGTTAGACCAAGAATGATAGAGACATGTTCTTCCACCTTATGAAATTCTTTGATTGGAATGACCCTTATCTATTCAAGTACTGCTCTGACCATGTCTTTAAGAGGTGAATTCCTGATAATAAGGTGAGGAGTGTTCTCTCTTTTTATCATGACCAGACATGTGGGGGGCATTTTAATGGGAGAACAACTGCAGACAAAGTTCTTCAATGTGGTTTCTATTGGCCGACCTTATTTAGGGATGCTTTTGAATACTGTAACAATTACCCTAGATGCTAACCGTTAGGTAGAATAAGCAGGAGGGATATGATGCCATTGAATCCCATCATTGTGGTTGAGATTTTCAACATGTGGGGTATTGATTTTATGAGATCATTTCTGTCTTCGTTTAGGAATGAATACATTTTATTAGCTGTGGACTACATTTCTAAGTGGGTCGAGGTCGTCCCTTCTAGGACCAATGATGCTAAGGTAGTTGTGAAGTTCCTTAAGGAGAACATCTTTGCTAGATTTGGCATGCCCCAAGTTATCATTAGTGATCAGGGTACCCACTTTAATAACAGATCTTTTGAAGCCTTGCTGAAGAGGTACTCTATAGTCCATAGGCTTGCTACCCTCTATCATCCCCAAACCAATGGCAAGGTTGAAATGTTCAATCGGTAGATCAAACAGATTCTAGAGAAAACAGTGAGTAGAAACAGGAAAGATTAGGCTGACAAGCTTGTAAATGCTCTTTGGGCATATAGGAAGGCTTTCAAAACTCCCTTGAGTATGTCACCTTATAGGGTTGTTTACGGTAAGCCTTGTCATCTCCCTGTTGAGATTGAGCATAGAGCTTGCCAGGCCATTAAGATGCTCAATTATGACTTAACTGAGGCCGGGGAAGAGCGCAGACTTCAACTGAGTGAGCTTGATGAGGTACGAGATAAGGCTTATGAGAGTGTTCGATCTTACAAAGAGAGGGCTAACTTGTTTCATGACAAATATATTCTTAGGAAAGAGTTTGCCCCAGGAATGAAAGTGCTCTTATATAACTTTAAGCTCCATTTATTTCCAGGGAAATTGAGGTCCCGATGGACGAGACCTTATAATGTTTTACATGTTTTTTGCTATGGTGTATTTACAATTTAGGATCCTGAGGCTGGCACTAAATTCAAAGTGAATGGCCAAAGATTGAAGCAATTTCTGGAGCTTCCAAGTAAAGAAGATGTGGAGTGTTTGATGCTCCGCGAGCCGAGCTCTTATCAGTGATTGTCATATTAAGACAGCTCGGGTGTACCTAGCACTTGACCTGCTTTACTTAGAATTTGTTTCCTTCCTTTCTCTTTCTTTCCTTTTCTTTTCTTTTCTTTTTGTATGGTTGGCTGCTTTTCTTTTTCTCTTTTGGGTATGTATATTGTACATTTGTTTTTGGTTAATGTCCTTTTTGTTTTTGATGTCTTGTTTTTATTTGTGTATATTTGTTCTCTTTTTAGTTTTTATTTGTGTTGAATGTTTCTTTCAACTCCCAATGAGCACAATGTGAGATTTAGGTGTGGGGTGGGGACACTTTGAAAATTTGAAAATTAAAAAAGATTTTTGTTTTGTTTTGGGGAATTTATGTGCTATTTTTGATTAGCTATGTTCTCTTGTACCTTACTGTTAGGTTGTATACAGATGTAGTGTGCACTAATAGAACTTAGTCCTAACGTGTGATGTTTGTATACAATCCTAACCCCTGACATTGGTTCTAAGCAAGCTTGACTTTGGTAGGTGAACCCGTGAGATTTTGAGCCTTATAAACTAATTCATCATTTTTAGTCTCCCATTTTTCTTTCATGTGTGTCTCTTCCATGATTAAATCTCTAGAACCTGCTTTGATTCTCTTTGAAATCACACTTGGCATGTGCATTATGATAAAATGATAGAGGCATTATTCTTTGTTTTTGTGAGCCACATAGGCAAATTACCACCCTTGGTTTGAAATGTTTTTATCCTTTGCTTACTCCTTTTAAGCCTTGACCCTTTTGGTTGTGAACCCTTCATTTTAGCCCTTAGCTAAACAAATTTTCATTTTCCTAAGCCAAGGCTAGTGGGGCAACACTTCATTATTTGGAGGGTAACTTTTGGGTTTTTTGTGAATTTGGTGGTTGATTTTGGTATATGTAGGATGTATCATGGTACCCATTTGCACTTTGAGTTGTATTATTTTTGTACATGTCATTCATTCATCTTCTCAATGAAGGAAAAAGAGAGGAAAAAAGGAAAAAGAAGCAAGCAAAATGCAAAAAAAAGAAAAAAATAGTTTCCAAGGAAAAGTTGAAAAAAAAACTCAAAATTTTCAAAAAGGAAACTTGCGAACAAAAGTGAGATTCTACTTATCACGCTTGTACATAATTTCCAAGTGGAGTGAAAGATTGTGTATAGATATCATCAGTGGAGATTAAGGATTTTTTGATGTGTACATTGCATTTATATCTGGTCTAATTCTGTGGTTGCTTGAGTGATGTGGTTCATTAGAATGTGTATATATTTCCACGATGTGGTATATATAAATTTTTGTGAAAGAACCAAAAAAATTTTCAATTTATTTTATAGATTTAGTGGGTATATCTTTTGCAAACTCTTACAAGACCTTACTCGTCCACTAAGGGTCACCTAGGATTTAGAAGGCTTATTGCACATGCTAAGTGCAACTGCGATTCCTACGAAAATGAGTTAGGATTTTATTTTCTTTTTCTAGGGTTTTGAGTTTCATTTTACTCGAGGACGAGCAAAACATAGTTGTGAGGGTATTTGTTCAGCCTAAGATTATGATATTTTATACCCTTTTATTATCTAATAATTGCTTGAAATAAATTAGATAGATTAGAATTTTAATAATATTTTTATTTATTTTATAGGAACTAGAAACGCCGTAAAAATAAATAAATAAATTTGCTCGAACAAATGCAAGTGTTGGATCAGATTGAAGAGAACAAGAAACATGAAAAGAAAAAAAGGCTTAGGCAAGTGCAATAGGCCCAGAATTGTGGCCCAATGCTTGCCGGAAGCACTACCAGCCCAACCGCTGCTCTCATCCCCCCCTTCTCTTTCATTTCTTTCTCTTTCTCTCTAGGTCGGCCCAGTGCGCCCGCCTTCATTTCTCACTCGCCAACCTAGCCCAGCTCCTTCCCTCTCCCCCAGCGCTTCACCCTTCACTCTTTTAACGCTAGGCCTGCGTGTCATTCTAGAACCGCGGCCCAATCCTCCGCCTTCTTTCACACCCAGGCCAGACCGCAACCCATTTTTCTTCCCCAGCATCTGTCTCACTTATTTTTGCATGTGGAAGGGATGTGAGCATCACACCAACCCTTTCTTCCTCCCCAGCACGGGCTCAAGAGTCCGAGAACTCAGAAATATAGCGCTGGCCGTTGCTCTGCTCCTTCTTTGATCCCTCTATTGCTTCATTTCCTCTGCCAGTCGTTTTCTTTTCTCTCTATTTAGTTTTAGGGGGGTGGTTGTTTTTAGTTTTCATTTTGGGTTGTGTTTATTTTCCTAGTTTACTCTTGAGTTCTAAAATTAATGTAGTTGGATTATGGGTTTTAAATCTTGTATGAACGTTTTAGAATTGGTGTTGAATGTACAAGCTTTCTAGTTAATTTCTAATCTGGTTCTCTATTGGTGTCAAACTAATTGTCCGTTGCTCTGGGTTAAACTACTCTGGTCATGTTCCCTATGTTGATTCACTTCGGTTGTTGCAACTGGCTGTGCCTTGTTCCCGGGCCTGGAAGAAAAATCTGCATTGAAGAAGCTTGAATTGTGATTAAAGTTGGCTAGCTAGTTAGTACTTGAATAATTCTATTTTTCTTTGGTTCCCTGCCAGTAATTTCTCAATCTTTCTATTTTATTATGAATTAGTAGAAAAGGCAGAACTAGTCCCAAGTTAGAAATTCAATTATTTAGTAACTTAATTTCTGAACACATCCCTTGACGATCGACACCTGTAAGTGTTACAACGGTAAACAGTATACTTGCAGAAATTACACCAAGTGTCAGTAAGATGGTAGATGCACTTGTAAGCCTCGCAGCCACTTTCGCACTTGGGGTAGAAGAAGATATGACTATCCCAGTATGTAGCCGTTGGGTTGTTCTGCCTAATAATGAAGAGTCGGAGGATGACTTCAATGTGATCTATGTTCTTAAGACAAATGCAGAAGACTGGCGCCAACCAATAATTGAGTACTTAGAGCATGGGAAACTCCCTAGTGACCTAAGGCATAGCACAGAAATACAACGAAGAGCTTCACGCTTCCTCTACTAGAATGGAATGCTCTATCACACTCTTTTCTTGGCCTTTGGTTATCATGATTGGACACAGAAGAAGCCACGTAAGCAATAGCGGAAGCTCGTTCATGTGTGAGTGCAGCACATTAATCAGGGCCCAAGCTACATGATCACATTAAGAGGATGGGTTACTATTGGCCTACTATGATGCAAGATTGTATAAATTATGCAAAGAGGTGTGATGATTGTCAGTTCCACACCAACTTCACACATCAACCTCTAGAACTTCTCTACCCTACGGTCACATCATGGCCTTTTGAGACATCGGGGCTTGATGTCATTGGACCAATCAAGCATAAGTTGTAAGCTCTACATCCTGGCTGCCACTAATTACTTTTCCAAATGGGCAGAAGCAATTGCATTAAGGGAGGTTAAAGAAGAAAATGTGGTTAACTTTATAAGGATGCACATCATCTATCAATATAGTGTGCCTAGATACATCGTCATCGATAATAGGAAGCCCTTCTTCAATAGTTTGATGACTAGCCTATGCAAGAAATTGAAGTTTGTCTAACAAAAGTCTTTTATAAACAATGCACCTGCAAATGATTTGGTAAAAGCCTTCAACAAAACGCTTTGTAACTTACTCAAAAAGGTTGTCATAATGTCCAAATGGGATTAGCATGAAAGCCTAGGAGAGGCTCTTTGGGCATACGGAACCACGTATAAGACGTCAACACAATTGACCCTGTTCGCTTTGGTATATGGAGTTGAAGCCCTGCGACCATTAGAGCTCCAAATCCCATCACTCTGAATCTCCATATAGAAAGGCTTGGTGAAAGATGAAAATCAGAAGCTTTGCTTAACTAATCTGGAAGCCTTTGATGAGAAAAGACTTCAAACATAGCAGAAGTTAGAATCCTACCAAGCTCGTCTATTAAAGGCATTCAACAAAAAGGTTCGGCCATACTAATTCCAAGTTGGGGACCAGGGGTTAGCATTACTAAGGTCGATCATTGCCTCTCACAAGATTGGAAGCAAGTTTATTTCTAGGTGGGGTGGTCCCTATGTGGTCAGAAAAGTCTACACAAATGGTGCGTACAAGATAGTTGACGCTGATGGGGTGCGAGTGATATCTAAAAATGACGAGTTCTTGAAGCGTCACTATCCTTGAAGTATGATGTTTGTAAAACTCCTAAGTAAAAGCTTAAACTATTCGTTCTTTTTAAGTCAAACTCCTTTGTAATACTCCTGGCCCATAAGAGTGCAAACTGTAAACAGTAAAACAAAACAAAAAAATTTTATGTCGTTGAACTACGTATGGCTTGATGCTTTAGGGTGTTACTTTCCCTTTAGGTGTGTAGGAAACTTGGCTATATCCCTCAAGTACAGCCATAAAAAAATAAATAAATAAAATTTGTTAATGCTGGTCGGTTTTGATTGTTTTCTATTGCTACATATTACTATATAAACT
The DNA here is from genome assembly GCA_029747015.1 of Carnegiea gigantea. Lineage (NCBI taxonomy): Eukaryota > Viridiplantae > Streptophyta > Magnoliopsida > Caryophyllales > Cactaceae > Carnegiea > Carnegiea gigantea. The sequence goes on along the minus strand of JAKOGI010001695.1, from coordinate 103,529 downwards.
TGAAATTAAGATATTCATCTTATTATAATATAATCAAAGTCAATTCCAACAAAACTATATTGAATTAAAAAAAAATAACAAGTTGCAAATAAAGAAGAAGTGAAAAAAATCTAGGACATAGGCACCAGACACACTTTAGGCATCCAACACGCCTAACAGTTCTTGCGCATGTTCTTTACTGCAAATTGAGCTATTTCTTCTGCAATAACTTGGGGGTGACATCTAAATCAGCAATCTCTATTTGAAGATGAGATATTGTTAGATTTAATGGCCCAAATCAGCTCTGCAGATCTACCACGGGTTTCAAGGAGTTTGGGCTACGAACAGTGGCGGCTAGGGTTTCTTCATCTTGCCGGCTAGGATTGCTCCTAGGGTTTTTTGCATCTTTATGCCACTAAACCTATATAAAGGGTCTTGCCTAGGCTCTAATACTCATCCCTGAATCCCAGACTAGCAAGAAATACTTATAGAGTATTCTGTTTCCACTATCTTAGATTTGTGAGAGAGGTTGAGTGAGCTTTGAGACAGATTCTAAGAGAGATTGTAATCTGGTTGCTTGATCGAATCACTCATTGTGATTGTGATCACATTGTACTTACTCCTTCTCATAGTGGATTGTTTGTACTGATCGCCATTCATGGTTTTTCCCCACATTAGGTTTCCGCATAAATCTTTGTGTTCTTTATTGTTCTTGTTGTCGTTGTTTACTTTTGAATATAATTGTTCATCCTAATGCTTCCGCTATTAGTTTGCTGTGATTCCTAACAAGTGGTATCAGAGCTTTGGTTTAGGATGTCTTCAATCATGAAGGTTGATATTCAGAAGTTTGATGGTGAGATTAGTTTTTAATCTGTGAAAGCTGCAGATGAGAGCGGTTCTCATTCAGCATGGGTTATGGAAGGTTCTTTCAGGACCTTATACGAAACCTAGTACGATGACAGATGAACAATGGGCGGAACAAAAGAAGAAGAAGCGTGGTTGTTTGACGGATGATGAATGGGAGGAATTGGAGCTAAAGGCACTTTCTGCTATACAATTGTGCTTGGCACCACATGTCTTGCGAGAGGTGCTTAATAAGGCAACTGCAGTGGGTCTTTGGATTCGGCGGGAGGAACTCTACATGATGAAGAGTCTCGCCAATAAGATCCGATTGAAGGAAATATTATACACTTTAAGAATGGTAGAAGGTACTTCTGTTCAAAAACATCTAAATGATTTCAATTCGATTGTAATTGACCTTGAAAGTTTAGATGTAAAAATTGAGGATAAGGATAAGGCTATTTTGTTGGTTGTGTCTCTATCCCCTTCATATAAACACTTTAAGGAGATCATGCTATATAGTAATTCTGATGCTATATCGTTTCAGGATGTCAAGTCAAACCTGTTATCTAAGGAGAAATCTGATCTTGACATTAATGCTGATTCTACTGAGGGATTCGTACTAAGGGGTAAAACAACTGAAAAGGGAAACGGTAATAGGAGTAAGAACCGTTCTAAGCCTAGAAATTCTCACGCTGGTAAGACCTGTAATTACTGTGGTAAATTGGGTCACATTGTTGCTAACTGTTGACGGCTGCAAAACAAGAGGAAGAAAGAAGAAGATAATTCTCATGAGCTTGCTGAAGCTTTATTTGCTAAATCTAATTCTGATGGTGACATTTTGTTTGCTACTTCTACTAAAAGGGGGAGCGATTCTGATTGGATTCTTGATTCTGGGTGTACCTATCATATGTGTCCTCATAAGCATTGGTTATCAATATATGATCGAAATAAGTTTTGAAGTAAGTCCCTGACCATCCATAAATGTATTGAATAAGGAAAATGACTTCCAACTTATTTAGGCTTCGAGCCATAGAAATTATGTTCAACCGCCGTAAATGCTGGCCAAGGTAGGAATTACTAAGTTTAGCCATTCCCCGTGAGCAAGTTTGCTTGTAACTACAAATACAACTGGGCGAATTAGGTACATTGCTTCAGTTGGTAGCACAAAGGAGCACAACTAGTAGGAAATAAAGGCAGCAAGGTAGGTTTCTTCGATCTGAGCCTTAGGAATGCTGAACATTGCAGAAGGATCCTTGTCCCTCTTGGTTCGTGATGAGTGAGGAGAAACTAGGTCGAATGGACATAAAGTATTTATTAGAGCTTTAACCTATTTTCTGTTGTCGCAACTGGGAGGTGGTGTGTAAATCTATCACCCCCGGAATCAGAAGCTTATCCATTTAGAGGTAGGAACCTAAACGATGTCATGAACATCTTGGTATAGTCTGTGGAATGTAGAGAAGAGGAAGGAGGAAGTCATGGGAATGTTATTATCTCCACATCCCATAAAAAGGAGTTTTTGACAGATAGAATGAGTTCTTTGCAACAAGCACCAATAACTGGAAGTCCATCTATAATCCGTAGGTCCTATAAGGACATTGACATGTCGCCGCTCTTTGTGCAACAGGTGTTGGTAGTATGGCACCATAGTTTACACAATGCTTTGAAAACGATGAGACTCATGTCATAGGAGAATAAGGATGCATACAGTGCATCGTAAAGCCTCCATTTGATAAGTCTCTGTTTCTTGCGGCCAGGAACATCTTAAGCATGGTATCGAGAAGTTATCAAAGAAGCAAGGTATGAAATTGTCCTACGATAGTGCGCCATCCATGACACAATGTGGAATAAAGTTGTTGCTTCTTAAGAAGGAGCTAAAGATATCAATAATGGCGAGTTAAGCTTCAGGACTCTCAAAGATGAGATGGCTCCGTCTAAACTCTATATGCCGCAGGTAGATTCTACACTTCAGCATGAATCTGCAAGGTAGCTATGAAGTAAAAAGTGCCTAGACAGTAAGGGTGTTAGCATATCTACCCGGAGAGTTACTTCTTCTTCAATTAGATTATCTTTTTTGTCTAGAATAATGAGAGTTGGCTTCTTCGGATTTCAGGATGAGTCCAAAAACAACACCATTGTCAATGAAGAAAGGCATGTCAACACCAAACAGATTAAGTGAGGGAGCCTCCTGTGAAAAATCAAATCGAGGGAGAGAATTAATTCTTCATCTTATAAATCAACCTAACTTCACAATCTAATTGGAGGATTCATGGTTAGAACAAGATGCCCAAGTCGATCCCAAAAATATTAAGTGAGGGAGTCTCCTGTGAAAAATTGAATCTACAGGGACAAGCAATTTCTCATCTCAAAGTCAGCCTCATTTGGCAATCAAATTGGGGAATTAGTCAATTTAGCAGTTTCCTAACAAAAAAAGTAAAAACTTAATTTAAGTTCTGCAAAAAAAAAAATCACAACACTAATCATAAATTGATTTAATCAAATAATTCCTACATAGTCACGTGAATCATAAAAAAAATAAAAAGGTTTTAACTAAAAAGGGGGTTTTAAAAAAAGAGAAATTAAAAAATAAGCAGATTGCATGCATATTGTTGGACAAATTCTACGGAAAATGACAAAAAATGCATACAAACCATGATAGGGTCTTGGTGACTTTGGATCAACACCCTAGCACAATTTTGTCAAAAAAGGAGCATAGTAGTCATCTCCAGATGCCATAGCCTTGCTTGTTTTTCTTCTTGTATTTCCCTCAAACCCAAGACCAAAAAAAAAAAAACAAAAAGGGAAAAAAAGGCAGTTGCAGATGCAATGTCTTGTGCAATTCAGCCATTATTGTGAAGAGATGTTCTATTTCAATCGCAATCTCTGCTTCCTCAGCCACGATTTGACCATTATTGTTAAGAGGGGTTTTATTTCAATCACAATCTCTACTTCCTCAGCTTCGATTTCAACCCAAAACTCTAACCCCCATTTATGGGTGCTCCCACTTTCTCTCTCCTGAACTTCAATCACCAACTCTTGGAAACATTTTGCAGACATTACTACAAGAATTGTTGGCATGTGCAGCACAGTAAGGGCACCTTTTTCCGGAAGGAGGATGAAGAGGGAACATTCCCAAGGGCTAACAAGAAAAGGGGGAGTACCACCTTGAAGGAGGAATAGTTCTGTGACAAACCAAACAGGGAAAAGAATTGGAAAGACATTTTTTGCCTACGTAGACCGCATGCAAGACATACTTGGAAAGCAAGAACTGTTTGCTCACAGGAAATAGGTGATGCTGGGGCTCAACCCCTGAGCGATGAACGATAAGGCAGCATGTCATGTATTTATACAACTTTTGGTTACCCAGTTTCTAATTTTCACTCAAATACAAACATTGAAATCCTATTCCTTTAAGTTGATAAATTTTATCAAAAGTTATTCATAATATTATATTACAAATTTGTAAGCAGAATTATCTCAAAAGACAAAAAAATATTCTTTATTATCTTTCGGTAGCAGAACATTTGGAGAGTCCCGTTTGTGAAAGAATTCTTCATTATCACAATTAATCGACAAGGACGGCTAAAATTCAATTACCAAAATATTAAAAAAAAAACATCCTTGGGTACCAAGTTATTTCCTGACCCTAGATATTTGTCAACCTTAACTCCATGTAAGGTGTCAAATTGGGCTCACTTTACTCAAGTTCAACATGTTAAATTTGGGTCCCTTGAAAAAAATATGGAAGAGCGTCAGGTCACTAAATTACTTGGCGATAAAAAATGCCTATCAAATTTCCGTTCGTTTGCATCCGTTAAGCGTTCGAGACACACCTTCTCAAAAAACAAAATTCTCCCAGTTCACACATGCGGCCGACTCTTAAGAGGGCATTTGTAGGAGATAAAAAAATTCAACAACAAATCAAATTGTGCCATGCGTAAAAAAACAATAATAGTTCGACCGTTCACAAATTGTCATGTGTCAGTTTGACTTTGGCGAGACCCACCTGGTCAATTTTAAGTGTGGTCAAAATTCGCCCAATTAGAAGTCGTCACATGTCATCGACAATGCAGAAAATGCTAATTATTTTCTTTATTTAAAAATAAGGAAGTAATTATTTATGTCTAGGCCCTTAGAGCTTACAAATAGGGGTCCTACCCCCCTCATTTTCTACACTCAGCATTTGCAGGATTCAGATACGTAGAATGTAAGCACCATCTAGCTATCAAGCAAGAAGGATTAGAAACTTACAAGCTTGAGAAATAACAATCAATCATTCGTGGATCAAGATCAAGAGCCATTTTAGAGTTTTTAGTTGATTCTACATTCATTGAAATCAAACATCACGCCTTTGTATCATCGAAGTCACTAGGAGATCGAATCAGATAATGACTTTATTGTATTCAATTAAGAGATTGTACCTACATATACAACATTAGTACAAAATGGAATTTGTTTCTCAATTTCTTATCTAATTATTATAAGCGCGAAATTTGTGTTTACAAAAATGCGGCACTCAATTTGGTTTGACTGAAGTTAACTAAGTTAATTAACAGGGATTAGGTTTGGGCCATTGCAAAGAGGATGGTAAGAACGTATTAAGAATGATGGAAATGCCTGCTGTTAAGTACAAAAATTTATGCAAGAAAATTGAAACTAAATTTATTAGAGCTAAACTTGATTCCGAAGAAAAAGTTAGAGACTAACAAAAAAAGTTAATAATATAGAGTTCTGGAACATGAGATATCTGAAAAACAATATCGCTGAATTTAGTCAATATTATTACAAAATTACGCATAATATACCAATCTTGGTATATTTTGTGATAAATTGCCTTATCCCAAAAATTTCATAATCAATGAAAAAATACATTGTATGGCTTGAAAAAGCAGATGCCATTGACAGCCTTGGTGCAACAATCTTCTATTTAAGAAAATGGGTTAATGATCAATGTCTTGATATTCAAAAACAAACGAAAATCAAGAAACAATTTTTAGCTTGTCGGAATACTCCTCATCAGTGGGGAAATAAACCTAAGAAGAGAAGAAAAATAAAATTTTATAAGAAAAAAATAAAATTTTATAAGAAAAGGAGTTTAAACAAGCAAGGGGAAGAAAAATACAAGCGAAAGTATTATAACAAGCCAAGCCCCAAAAGGGGAAGGTTTTTTAGAAAAATTGCTTGTCGTCCTACAGGAAAAAATAGTTGTAAGTGTTGGACACGTAGAGAAGTAGGACACTATGCAAATGAATGCAAAAATAGAAAAAACAACAAGCTTGTTGAAACTAATCATATGATAGAAAGTAGCTCAATTAGCCCAGACGCACATCAAGGAGAAGAATTTACAGTAGATAATGTGAATGAAGACGTCCAAGGAGATGTGTTCTTCATATAATAGAGAAATATATGATCTATAGAAAATTCATGTTTCAATTAAAAAGTAAGTACGTATCCAAAATGATGTAAGAAGATTTAGATATAAAAGAATATGAATTTGATGTGGGAGAAGTTAATCTCATTAACTGGGAAAATATCATTAAGCATAAAAAGGACTGAAAATATAGATATATTCATGACATCCCCATTCAAATTATACCATTACAGTATTAGGGCTAAGATATTGACGTTCATGTTTTACTCTGATCTGTGATATTAGACTTATCAAATTTAATAATCAAATTATCACATGGATTAAGACTAATTTGTGTCATAGTTCAATGGGATTCAATTGCCGATCTAGATATTATGTGAGCCTAAAAGATGAATTTACTAAAAACTTTTTGTCCCTTAAGATAAAGACAATTGAGATGGATATAAATAGAGGAGGCTACCCACTCACAATCTTTTGGAAAATAATTTACAAATTAGATAATAACATAAATCTAAAAACTAAGGTAACAATTATATAGTTAGAAAATTTTGAAAGCCCTAATCTAATGTAAAAAAATTCAAATGACAAAATCCAATCTAAAGGAGATAAAAATCAATAGGTCATAGATAGATGCATACCTTTAGCAATCCTATAAAAATCAATAAGAAGAATGAAATAAATATCCATGAGAATGAAAAAATTATATAAACCCCAACTATTAAGAAGTATGCGTGCAAAATCAAAATGGGTAGAAGGATCTTTAACAGCTAAAGAAGGAGTTAAAGAAGATTATACAATTAGTATGACCAGTTAAATCAGTAGAATAAGTTTTGAACCTGCATGAAACAGGGTTGATCGAAGCATGAGACTGGATAGAAGAATCACTGGATACAAAACAATGACTGTTTGTGAGCCAATTTATGAGGATGAAATAATCAAAAATATTACTATGAAAATATATTATGAAGTCACTAATACTAATCCTAATAGCATTTATATCCCAACAAATATACGCATAGAGGGATATAATATATATGAATTATGTGCATTTATCGATAGTGGCTATTTTGTGTGTTTTGATTTTTTTAAAAAAAAACTCTCTACTTTTAGAATTCATGTGGAAAAAAGCAAAGAATCCTTTAAAGTAAGAATAGTTGATAATAGCATAATGAGCCACAATGAAGTCATAGTTATCCATTCAAATAGAAGGAGTCCAATACATTATACTAGTTCTTGGTTATTGATCAACCGTCTCATAATATAATCATTGAAAATAATTTTCAAAGACTATATCTCCATGCAAACATACCATAAGCTAAATGACAGTCAAAATAAATGGCCACCTGATTCCTAATGATAAATTAAATAAATTATATACTCATCAAAAGATTGAATTTACACACAGCCAACTGGTGAAAAGGCAATCCCTGCACAACATAAAGTAGCATTAAGGATCTCACTACTTGAGTTATGCATTAATGAGCAAATCGTTCAACAACAAGAATAATTATGCAAAGAACTCAACTGCGATAATTTGCTAAAATATTAGGAAAAAGATAAAAACATTTGCAAAGATTACTTTGTTAAATCTCAATACTAATATCCGAGTTAATAAATAGTGTACAGACACTAGGACATCCAAGAATTTGATACGCAAATCAAAGAAATTTCGGATGCAGGATTAATCAAGAGTAATAAAATTCCTTATAACAGTCTTACATTCATGGTAAAACCATGCTAAAAGAGAAAAGAAAAAAAGCTAGAATAATAATCAATTAGAAAAAACTTAATAATGATATTGTCTTTGATGGTTATTACTATCAAAACTACTCTGTTCAACATAACTCAAGGAGTTTCTTGGTTCTCAAAATGAATTGTAAAACCGAATACTAGAAAATTAAAATAGATGAAGAAAATATTCCTTTAATCGCTTTTAGTCCCCCTCAAATATATTATGAGTGGACAGTGATATTATTTTGTCTTAAAAATGTGCCTCAAATATTTCAAAGAAGAATGGATTACATTTTCAAATATCTCAATCACTGTTATCTAGTTTGTATCGATGATATTCTTATCTTTTCTAAGACCATAGAACAACACAATGATGACATTCTTGTTGTCATCCCAAAGATGCCTTAATCATAATACATCCTTGGTAAGAGTAAGGACATTTATATTCAACAAGAAACAGAGTTCTTAGGTCTAGAAATAAAAGTTGGACAAATTATTCGGCAAAAGCTCATTTTAGAAAAAAATAGAAAATTTTCCTAAGAAGATTGAAGATAAGAACCAATTAGCAAGGTTTCTTGGATGTATTATCTATGCTTCATATTTCATTAAAAATTTAGCTAAATTAAGAAAACCATTACAGCAAAAGCTCAAAAGAAGTAAGTTGGACATGGACCCCCTAGTGATTCATAAGTTGTTCAAAACCTCAAAAAATGTGCAAAAATCTTCATGTTCTTAACTTGCCTAATGAAAAAAAGATGATTTGATTCTTAAGGTAGATGCCAACAATAAGCACTGAAGTATTATACTCAAAATCAAAGAAGGAGAAAAGCTCTACAAATATTATAGTGGAACTTTTAATAAACTAAAGTGCAACTATCCTAAGATGGAAAAAGAATTCCTTATAGTTATAAGGAGAATTGAAACATTCTTAATCTTTGTAGCCCCAAAATCATTTCTTATTCGAACTAATCGCAAAGAAATACCCAATTTTGTGAAAAGAAATTTATGAAATATGTAAGGGTAAGGGCGACTCCTATATTGACAATTATAGCTTTAGCCAATTCTCTTTCTCTATTGAACATATGTAAGGATTGAAGAATTATCTAGCAAATAGTTTAACTCGTGAGCTTGACAAAGATGATCATCATAGTAGAACTCCTACCGAAAAGGGGGAAATCTAAAATGAAATATCATTATTCCTAGAATGGGTCTCTCCTTCCAGCAGAATCCTAGTGGACATTTAGGAATTTCATACAAAAAGTAAATCATGCTTTTGTGTTTTATCTTCTGCGTATCTAATAATACAGAGATTTAACCTTCTGGAGTTATAAATGAATTACTTAAGGTGTCCTTATGATGTTTAAGCACAAATAACTTCATATGTTCTAGGAAAATAATTCAACAACTGGTATGCAGGATGTATCAACTACTATCACAATTGTTCCTTTGATATTTGGGAATCATAGAGTACTATAGTCTTCTTCCATGATTGGTCAGGAGTTGGTGGTGTTAGATCCCAGCTTCCAATCCCTCTAGATTAGCCCCATTATGAAAGTTTAGGAATGTGGGATGGTAGCTTACTTACTAGAAATCTCTGATACGAAGTACCCATTGTTTACAAGTCTAAATTTCAAAAGTTTATGTTTAAAAGAATCCACTAGATTTGCACATCTCCTAATGGTCTAATAAGAGCCCCTGAAAGTAGAAGTCTAGATATTGAGGTACATTTTGCATTGATCTAAATGATCCTAATGATTAATGATAAGAATGGTTTCTAGAATGACAAGAAGTTGTTGGCGATCTTAATTTAGGAAGAGTTATTGGTCTTTACAACATTTATCATCAAATGTTGGTATTGATTAAACGAGCAAAAATATTAATGCATTGCAAAAACACTACTTTCATTTATTATAGTGATTTCATAACTATATAAAGTAGAAGGGGCTACTTTTGACGATGTTTTTGACTATCTCACTGATATTGGAGGTGGAAAATTGCTATCAGAAAAAATTACAAAGATATCTATATGATGTATTTGAAAAATAGGATCCAGAGCATCTTTAAACTTGATGAAGATTTTGATGAGTATATTAATAATGATTGACTCGTAAACATTATTAAAGATGAAGGCACTCACAATCTTAATATGGATGACTATTTTTGTCAATATTCAGTATTCTAAAAAAGTTGTCACACCATTATAAATAATCTTGTCAAGTCAATAAAATAATGCGATCTATTGTAGCCATGTAAAAGTATCCTATAACTATATATGTACTATATCCATTAGGGTATCCTATATTTTCCATCTTCTTTATAAAAGGAGAAGTGGAGTATTCTGAACAAACATGGTCATTTGAACATACTTGAGCAAAAAGGAAGTCGGGCTTCTACATTCTCTACAAGCAAGCATTTCTGTTGATCTTAGTAGTTTGAGTTCCTCTTCAATCATTCCATTGTAAGCTTTCACTTTCAAGTTTCCAATGAGAGAATTTTCCCAATAAAGAACGTTGTTCAATCAACCCTTATGTCTTAATTATTATAATTTCTTGATTAAAGTTGCACTAAAGGAAGTCGGGCTTCTACATTCTCTACGAGCAAGCATTTCTGTTGATCTTAGTAGTTTGAGTTCCTCTTCAATCATTCCATTGTAAGTTTTCACTTTCAAGTTTCCAATGAGAGAATTTTCCCAATAAAGAACGTTGTTCAATCAACCCTTATGTCTTAATTATTATAATTTCTTGATTAAAGTTGCACTATTCTTACAAATGTAACAACTTGAATGATACGATGAGGCAGGAAATGGTACGGATTATGTTGTGCTTGATTTATTAAAAGGGTGGTTGAGACAATCAGTCTCTATAAATTGCAAGCTAGAAGAACGTCAGGGTCTAACAATGATTAAGTTCAAATAATGACCAAAACTCTCTAATTAAGTTTACTATTCTGCTAAGCACTGTGGGCCTATAATCCTAAAAAATATAATATTTATGATATAAGTGGTAGATTGTGATAACTAGTACTCGTAAAATCAATATAAGAACTAAAAAAATAGTCATTTTTCTAAAAAGATCCAAACAAAGAACAAATTAGAACTAGCACCCCATTTTTGCCAATTTGTAATGTCAAAAAATTTTGGGTCAAAAAAATCAATATTTGTCACCTGAAAATCATATAACCCAAATAGTTGTACCAAAAAAAATAATTATCAAAACCTACGTAGTCACAAAAATATTTATCTAAAAAAGTAGGGCTGAGAAATCATTACGCTAAATCTTAATGGATAAAAAAGGAATTTATTTCGTATACCTAGTAAATAACAATACCTTGGTTCCAAAAGAGCGAATAAGTAGCCAGAAGGAATAACCTAACAATTTGGAGCCCATCCATTCAGTCAATCAAGATGGAATAGAGGGAATCGAGCAAGATTGATGGCAAGTATCACAATCAACTTCATGAGTATAGAGAACTATAGAAGTAGAAATTGTGCATATTCAAATAAATTGCTAGTAACTTTAGGGCTTTCAGAAACACGAATAGTGAATCAATCACAAGGAGCGGGAAACCAACAAAATCAATTTCAAAAACAAAAGGGGTAGGATTTCTTGTTCAGAAAATATAGTGAGACAAACGGCATAACCCTTAAAATACCTGATTTTGATTCCACTATTTGTTGAGTCCTTAGGGCACTATCTCTAGTGGAGGCAATTTAGTGATGGGTGAATGAAGCTTAGCTTTAGAAATTTCTTGAGAATATCGAACTTGGAAGGTGCAATGGAACTTGGAGGGGAAAGAGTCTCTTAGGAAGATAATTAGTTTTCTAAACATTTGAAAGCATACATATAATTTTGTTTTTGGGGTGGGGTTAGCAAAAGGGGTGAATTTTTCTTTAAAAGCCTATTTTCTGCCTAAAACTTGATAGTCAATAGTCAAACCAATCCATTTATGGCAATTTTGCACAATTGCCGTACAACATAATCATGCTTTTGCGGCAATTTTCGTATTGCTCCACTTGTTTTTAATATTTTGCAACTATTGTAGCAATTTTGAGTTTGCCTTAGAAAAATTACTACCAAAAAAAAATATTTGTTGTAGTACACATTTACCCCCAAAACAAATAAGTAAGTTAACTTGAAAATGAAAAGTCCTGGCAACATCAAAACATGACAATGTTTACGCTTTATTCTATCATTTGTTACTGTCAACATAACTATTTTGATGCAAAATACCCTTTTTTTTAATTAGAATGTCTACGCAGGTCTAAAAGTGAACTCATTGCCATCATCGCTCTAAACATTTTACACCTTCTCAAAATTCATTTTCGACCATTGCAATAAAGTACTTTAGAAAATAGTCTATTTTCCCTTTTTCTTTCATCAACTACACCCAATAAATCTATTAACGTTGTCATCAAGAGTTAGGAAACAGTGAGCACCATAAAAAGAGATTGCATAAGATCAAAGAAAAAGAAATTTTCATAAGAAAAAGAGTTTTCACAAGTAAATGGAGGAAAAATACGAAAGAAAGTACTATAACAAGCCAAGTCCCAAAAGGCTAAGTTTTTTAGAAAAAGCTGCTTACTGTTCTACAGGAAAAAATAGTTGTAAGTTTTGGGCACGTAGAGAAATATGCCATTATGCAAATGAATGTAAAAATAGGAAGAATAACAAACTTATTGAAATATTGGGGAGTTTAGACTATTTTGAGCTTGGAGAAAAGAAGCACTAGATCTTGCAGTGAAAAACAATAAGAGAATTGTCGAAATAGTAATGAAGGATAAGAATACGAAGAAAATGATTATGAAGCCCAAGTCATATGATGAGAAGCAGCTCAATTTGTCTTGGTGATCTTCACAAAGAAGAATTTACAGTAGATAAGGAGAATAAAGCTGTCAAAGGAGATTTGGGCCTTCCTATAATACAAAAGGATATAATCTATAAAAAATTCATATTTCAATTAAAAAGTATGCATGGATGCAAAATTATGAAAGGAGATTTGGAGATAAAAGATTGTGAACATAATGTGGGAGAAGTTAATATCATTAACTGGGAAAATATTCTTAAGCATAACAAGGATAGCAAGTATAAGTGTATCCATGTTTGAAGTATCCAAGTTCAAATTATAACATTACAGTGTTATGGCAAAGATATTGATCTTTATGCTTTGCTTTGTGATGTTAGGTATACCAAATTAACAACTAAATTATCACATGCATAAAGACTAATTTGTGCAATGGTCCAGTAGGATTCAATTGCCGATTATGTGGGCTTCAACGATGAATTTGCCAAATATTTCCTATCCCTGAAGGTAGAAACAAGTGGAATGGATATGAAAAGAGGAGGTTACCCACTAAGGATATTTTGAAAAATTATCTACAAATTAGATAGTACTATAGATCCAAAAACTAAGGTAACAATGATAGAAGTAGAAAATTTTGAAAGTCATGTGCCTATGCAAAAATTAAAAGGATAAAATCCTACCTTTAGGAGATAAAAATTGATAGGTCTTGGATATCTAGCTCTACCAATCCAATAAAAATCAATAAGAAAAATGTTACAAAAATTGATTACAACGAGAACGAAACAATTAAACCCCAATTATTAAGAAGAATAAGTATAAGATCAGAATGGGGAGAAGGTTCCTCAACAGCTAAAGAAGAGCTTAAAGAACATGATATAATTAGTATGACTAGTAAAATGACTGAAATGAGTTTTGAACCCGCAAGACATAGTATAGATCGAAATATGAGTCTAGATAAGAAAGTCATTGGGTATAAAACAAGGACTATTAATGAGCCTATTTATGAGGTTGAATTAGTCAAAACTATGGCGATGAAGATATACTCTAAAGTTACCAATACTAATCCTAATAGCATTTATATCCCAACAAATGTATGTTTAGAGGGATATAATACATATAAATTGCGTGCTTACATCGATAGTGGTTGTTCTATCTATTTTGGAAAAAGATCTCCATTTTTAGAATTTATCTAGAAAAAGGCAAAGAATCCTTTAGCATAATCAGCCATAATGAAGTCATGTAAGGATTATCCACAGAAATAAGAGAAGTCCAATGCATTATACCAATTCTATGGGTGACTTATCAACCCTTCCATAATATGATTACGAGAAATAATTTTCAAAGACTATATTCTCCCTGCACACATACCATAAGCCAATCCATATTTACAATAAATGGTCACTTGTTTCCTATTGATAAATTGAATAAAGTATACACTCATCAAAAAATTGAGTTTACAAGCAGTCGACATGATGAAAAGGTAATCTTTGCACAATGTAAAGTAGCACTAGCAATCTCACTAAAGTTATCTATTAGAAGGCAGATTGTTTAACAACAAGAGTAACTATACAAAGAAATTTACTCTGATAATCCTCTTAAATTGTGAGACAAAGATAAGACATTTGCAAAAGATTACTTTGTTAAGCCCCAACACTATTGTCCGAGTTAAACAAATGGTATATATACATAAGGATATACAAGAATTTGATAAGCAAATCAAAGAACTTTTAAATAAAGGATTAATCAGGAATAGTAGAAGTCCTCACACCAGTCCTGCTTTCATGGTAAGAAATCATGCTGAAGAAAAAAAGGAAAACCTAGAATGGTAATCAATTAGAAAAAACTTAATAATAGTATCGTCTTTGATGGTTATTATATTCCTAACAAAATAGTTCTTTCAACATAATTAAAGAAGCTTCTTGGTTCTCAAAAATGAATTGTAAAAGCGAATACTGGTAGATAAAAATGGATAAGGAAAACATTTCCATTAACTGCCTTTAAAGCCCCTCAAGGACATTAGAAGTAATGCCATTTGGTTTTAAAAATGTGCCCCAAATATTTCAAATCAAAATGTTTCAAATCAGAATGGACAATATCTTCAAAAATCTTAATTACTCTTGTCTAGTTTATATCGATGATCTTCTTATCTTTCCAAGACCATAGAATAGCATAAAGATAGCATTCTAGCTCTCACCCGAACATGTATCAATCATGATATTATTACTACTGACGACAACTGCATTTTTGCTGAACAAGTAATAGAGTTTTTAGATCTATAAATAAAAGTTGGACAAATCATTCCAAAAAAGCATATTCTGGAAAAAAATAAAAATTTCACTTATAAGATTGAAGATATGAAGCAATTAGAAAGGTTTCTTGGATGTCTTACCAATGCTTCAGATTTCATCAAAGATTTAGCTAAATTAAGAAAGCTCTTACAGTAGAAACTCAAGAAAAAAGTAAATTGGACATGGCCCCTAGTGATTCAGAGATTGTTCACAGCTTTAAGAAGATGTGCAAAAATCTTCATGTTCTTAATTTTCCTAACGAATGAGATGATTTAATTCTTGAGATAGATGCCAGTAATGAGTACTAGAGTATAGTACTCAAAATCAAAGAAGTGAAAAAACTCTAAAAATACTGCAGTCGAAATTTTAATAAAGTAGAATGCAATTATCCATTATGGAAAAAGAAATCCTTACAATCATAAAGTGAATTGAAAAGTTCTTAATCTTTTAAGCCCAACCTTTTCTTATTCAAACTTATTACAAAGGAATACTTGGTTTTGTGAAAAACAACAACAATAACAACAACAACAACCTCCTCTAGTGTGGGTCCCGCTTTCGCGGGGTCTGGGGAGATCCAGCTGTAGGCAACCTTACCCCTACCGGTATTCCTACCCATAGGGAGGTTGATTCCTTAAGACCCACAAAATAGTTTTTTTTTTTTTTTTGAAAAAGGTTTATAGAGAAAACGATTGCAAACCAAAAACCAAGGAGGAGAAAATGTGCCGGAGAGCAAAATAAACAAGGAGCAGAGACATACCTCAACCAACCAGGGGCGCTAGATGCCGTCACATCCTAGAAAAGCACGACCTGTAGACAAGCACACCAAAACCCTATCCGCCCCACCCTACCGAAGCTAATACCACCTACATGGCCGGTCCCCTACAATCAGAGACCTTAATCCTATCCCGCCACACCTCCTATCCTGAGCCATGTCCTCCGTCAGACCGGCAACTCTTAGGTCCTCTCTAACCACTTCCTCTAGGCTCTTCTTCGGTCTACCCCTCCCTCTCTTTCCACCGGGGGGAACGATCATCTCACACCTCCGCACTGGGGCGGCCACACTTCTCCTCTTTACGTGGCCAAACCATCTGAGCCTCGATTCCCTCATCTTCTCCTCTATGGGGGCCACTTCAGCTAAGCTCCTGATTACTCCATTCCTAATTCTATCCAATCTCGTAAAACCACACATCCACCTGATCATTCTCATCTCAGCTACCATCAACCTTTGGGTCTGCGTCTTCTTTAGAGGTCAACACTCCGATCCATAGAGAACAGCCAGTCTAACTACCATCCGATAGACTTTGCCTTTCAATCCTAAGGGCACTCTCTTGTCACACAGTACCCCTGACGCTGACTTCCACTTTTGCCAACCCACTCTTATCCGCTGGCTAATATCCTCGTCAATGTCCCCATTTTGCTGGATGATCGAGCCCAGATACTTAAATTTAGCAACCTTTGGTATCACCCTCCCATCTAGAGTGATTTCTCCCTCCTCTTCTATCCTACCACTGAAACAGCAATGGAGGTATTCCGTTTTTGATCTACTTAACCGAAAACCCCTAGCTTCCAGCGTATGCCTCCAACTCTCCAACCTGTCATTCACACCCTGCCTGGTCACATCGATAAGAACGATGTCATCTACAAATAACATGCACCAAGGCACCTCGTCCTGGATTCCTCTCGTGAGTTCATCCAAAACTAAAGTGAAAAGAAACGGGCTTAGGGCGGAGCCCTGATGTAGGCCCATACTAACAGCGAAGTCGTTAGAGACTCCTCCCGGTGTCCTAACACGCGTCCGTCCTCCCTCGTACATACCCTTGATTACACGAATGTATACGGGCGACACCCTTTTTTCTTCCAAACACCTCCACAATACCTCCTTTGGGACTCGATCATACGCTTTTTCTAGGTCAATGAACACCATATGGCTTAACCAATTCTCTTTCTCTATTGAATATATACTTGGATCAAAGAATTATCTAGCAGATAGGTTGACTAGTGAACTCGCCAATGGTGACCATCAGAGTAGGACTTCTTCCTGAAAAGGAGAAAACCCAAACTGAAATGCCATTACTACTAGAACTGATCTCTCCTTCTAGTATGATCCTTATGGATATTTTAAAATTTAATGTAAAAGGTAGATCATGCTTTAGTTTGTTGTTTTTTTTCTATCTAATGGTATATAAATTCAACCATTTAGAGTCATAAATGAATTATCTAAGGTGTCATTATGATGTTCAAGAAAAAATAGTTCTCATATTTAAGAAAAATTGTTCAAGAAAACTGGTTCTACAACTAGCATGCAGTCTGCATCAACTACTATCATAATTATTCTTATGATATTTGAGAATTGTGGAGTATTACGATCCTCTTCCCTGATAGATTTGGAGTTAGTGGTGTTAGATTTCCTGCAAATTTAATCCCTATAGATGATCCCATTATGAAAGCATGGAGATATCAGATGGTAGTTTACCTCATGAAGTCCCAGATTCAAAGTACCCATTTTTCTCAACATCAAAAGTATATGTTTAAAAGGATCCATTATATTCTCACATCTCTTGATCGTCCAACAAAACTTTCATATAATAAAAGTTTATATAACGAGGTATATTACACAGTCCTTGAGCATGAAAATGGAAAGGTCAGACCAGCCCATTATCTTGTTCAATTAATTGATCTAAAAGATCCCAATGATCAACAACAAGAACAGTTTCTAGAATGACAAGAAGTAGTTAGTGATCCTTCTTTACCAAGAGTCATTGGATTTTACAATATTTACCATCAAATGTAGGCATTGATTACACGAGGAAAAATACTAATGCTTTGTGAGAGCACTACTTTCACTTATCATAGTGATTTTCAGCAAATATATGAAGGTGAAAGGAGCTACTTCAAAATATGTCTTTGATTATCTCTTTGACGTTGGAATTGAAGAATTTCTATCACAAAAAGAAAATAGATATCTACATGAATTATTTAAAAAAAAAAAAAAAGGATCCATAGTATCTTAAACTTGATGAGATTTTGATGATTATCTGAGTAATGATAGACTGGAAGACATTATTGGAGATGAAAGCATGCAAAATCTCAATATGAATGACTAGTCTTATCAGCATTAAGTGCTCTGAAAAGTTGTTGCACCATTATGTGTCGTCTTACCAAGTGTCACGTCATTAAAATAATGCAGTCTACTGTATTCATGTGGAAACATCTTGTAACAGTATGTGTATTGCAACCATTAGGGCATCCTATGTATTCCATCTCCTATATAAAAGGTAAAGCTAACTGCTGCGAAAGGACATAGTCACTTGAGCATACTGCACCAAAACAGTAGTTGGATATCTCTACTTTTTTATGAACAAGCATATCTAATGATCTTAGCCATTGAAATCCCTTGTTAAATCTTTCCACTGTAATATTTCCATTTTCAAGCTTTAAATAAAAGAAGTTTTCTAACGGGAATATTATTTAATCGAACCTTATGTCTTAAAATTATGATTTCTTCATTAAAGTTTCACGATCCTTAAAAAACATTACAATGTGATTAGTGATTACAACCCGAGGTAGGAAATGAAATGGATCTGTATTATGCCTGAAATAAGGAAGACGTGGTTGAGATGAGCAATCTCTGCAATTTGGAAACTAGATGAATGCCAGGGTCCAATGCCCATTAAATTTGGGTAATGGCCAAAACTCTCTAATTAAAGTTTATTATTTTGCTAGTATGGTGAGCCTATAATCACAGAAAATATAATATTTATGATATAAGTAGTAGATTGTGACAAGTAGTATAAGTAAAGTCATTATAAGAAGTCCAAATATTAATATAAACATAGTTTCTCAAAAAGCCCGAAAATATGTGTATTTACACTTTGAACCCCATTCTGGGTCAAAAACAGAAAATTTAGAAAGTCTTGGGTCGAATTTAAAAGAAACAACCCCCAAGAATTATTGTTTCATACAATACCGACTCCTGTAAATAGTATACTTAAAATAGTAGATACTTAAGAATACATTGTTCAACATGAAATTATGATATTTTATACCATTTTATTATCTAATATTTGCTCGAAATAAATTATTAGAATAGGATTTTAATAATTTTTTTATTTATTTTACAGGAATTGAAAAAATTGGGGAAAAGATGAATAATTAGCTCAAAATAAAGCTTGATTCAATTGGAAAATGATTTGATTCAATTGGAAAATGAAAAAAGAAAGACAGACCTTCCTATGAAGCCAAAGACCCGGCCAGGCAAAGCCCCTTCCTTCTCGGCCTAGCGGCCCGCTCATCTACCTAGACCCAACCCAATGCTCCCTCTCTTCTTTTCTTTTTTTTCCCCTTTTTCTTGCATTTCTTGTGGGCTGCCCCAAACGTGTGTCTACTTCCCCCAAGCCCGAATCCAGCAAGCCCCATTTCCCCCCTTCTCTCTTATCCCTTTTTGTTTACTCTTTGGGCCAGTTATTTCATGCAGACTGTGGCCCATCTTCTTCTTCCTTTCCCCTTTCCTTGCACCGGCCCAGCCCGCCTTCTCACTTAAGTGCCCACGCCTCATGCACGTGACATCCACCCCCCTCCATCTCCTCTCTTCTTCTTCTTCCTCATTCCTCAACCACGACCCCCGGACCCGAAAAATAGGGCCATGAATAGAAGAACAGAATAGAGCAGTCCCATGGCCTTCCTTCTTCCCTTATTACCCAGCCTTTACACCCTCTCTCTCCTTACCATTAATTGAGGCATCATCTCCATCTTGAAGACCATGGTTCTTCTTCTTCCTTCTCCCTCTTCTGTTCTCACAAGCCCAGAAACCAGAGCTCGTGGCTCTTCCTCTTCCTCACCATAACCGTTACTCATTTTCTCTCTCTTCCTTCATTATTATCCATCATCACCACCATAAATCCAACGGTTACAAGGAGTGAATGGAGGCAACCTAAGAGGATGGGGATGGCATCATGAGGGTGAAAATCTCTGCGTTTTTATGGGTGAAAGAAACAGAGCAGTAGAAGGAGAGTAGGGGGTAGCATAGAGTAGAGTTTTCCAGTTTCAATTGTTGTTTTTTTTTTTGTTGATTTTCGTTCTCATATTTAGTTACAATTCACTTGATTGTGCAATTCTTGATTCTTGGTTTAATTTAATTCGAATGGAAAATTCAGCTTTGGAGTCAGATTTACAAACTTCGAATTTCTAGGAAGGATTCTCTGAAGCTTGGTTGTGGATTCTCAGCTCTGTATAGTTTTGCTCCTGGTGTTATTTGCTCTGCTTCAATGATAGCACAACTCAGTCACGAATCATGGCTAAACAAAGAACTACGGCAAAGTGTTAGTGGTTGAAATTATTTGCAGTTTGGTTTTTCTCATTTTGGCTACGCACCTTGCAAATTAGAGTATTGTTCTTAATTTTGTGAATCAGTCGCATTCATTTAGTCCCTTAACTTGTGTTGTAACTAGACTTTGGAGTTGGTTAGTTTAATTTCAATTTTTAATTTAGTTTAGGAATTTTGATAATCTAATTTCACAACCATCTTTGTGGATCAACACCGTAAGTATAACAACGATAAACCGTATACTTGCGGAAATACTAACAAGTTTTTGGCACCGTTGCTGGGGATGGCATTGTGAAATGAGGTTGCATAGTCGAGTCGTAATTTAGTTGTTTGCATCGATTTCGTTTTCGTTTTCATTTCATATTTTTGATTTTCGATTTTGTGTGTGTTACTTTAGTTTTAACTTAGATTATTTTTGATTTTTGATTTGAGTTGCAGTTTTAGCTTTGGGTTAATTTAATTGTGCTATTTCGTATGATTTTGCTACTTGAAAAAAAAAAAAAAAAGAAGAGACTAACAATTTGGTTATTGCGCAGGAAACAGGCACAAAAGCAGCAGCAACAATGAAAAAAAAAATAAAAAATGCTCTTCTTTTGTGTTTGTGTTCATTTTATATTTTGTGTGATGTTTGAGTCATTTTGGTCTTTCTTTTATTTTGGTAGCATAGTTTTATTTTTGTAAGTTTATTTTGTTTTGTTCACTTAGTTATTTGAGTCTCTTCTTTTTGTTTTAGTCATTGGTTTGTAAATAGTGTCCTTGATGCATTTTCTTTTCTTAAAAAAAAAAGAAAAAAATTATTAAAAACTTGAAAGTCCAAAAAAATTGAAAAATTCTTAAAATTGAAAAAAAACACTAGTTTCAAGAATGCCAGTACCACAATATGAGCATGAACTTTTTTGAAGTTATCTTTTGAGACTTAATAATTATCGTGTTCAATTGAATCAAAATTTTCAAAAATGGAAAATTTGTGAGGTCATTACTATGGGTTTGAATTTTGAATCTTAGAGTTATGTTAAGTCTATTTATCCTAGAGGTCTGCTCGATTTATTATCTAAAACTCAAAATGAAGTATGGGATTTCTTTAAAAAGCTAGCTTGGAATACCTATGCGTTTGAACAAGATAAAAATAATTTTGGATACCCAACTTCTGATGAGTCTGTTTTTCTTGCTAATCCTTCCCCCCAGGATCATTTTATAAACTCATATGACCCATCTTATTCTTATATGTCTCCTGTGTTGTGTGATTCTTGTGAAGCTTCTGACCATGATGTTCTTACTTGCCCTTTTCGTGCTTATGTTGATGCTACCTGTGCAAGTATGGAAAAGAAGATAAATGAATTGACTAATAAGATGATAGAGAACCTGAAAGAGAGAATTGCTAAATATTCTCAATATTTTAATCAAGATAGGGAGAATTGTAATGAGCCTTACTCTAGTTTAGGATCTCCTAAACTTGGAGTTAGTCTCTATGATGATTTTGAATCCTCTTATTCTGCTAGACCTAACTTGAATGAAGGGATGCCTTTGCCTAGTCTAGATCAAGAGGGTGACTTCCCTTTGTCTCTATCCCCTGCCCTTGCACCTGAATTTAGCTCACCTACGAACATCATTGAGGATGTCCTAGTTTCTGCCGACCCACCCACCATTTTAAATGATTCTTTTGAGTTTGAGGAGGCTGATGAATGTGGGAACCCTAGTGAGTTAGATTTGAGCGTCACAACTAACTTTGAGAACCATGAGTTAGATGAGTCAGATGATACTATTTCACCGGAGTCATGTGAG
The DNA here is from genome assembly GCA_029747015.1 of Carnegiea gigantea. Classification (NCBI taxonomy): domain Eukaryota; kingdom Viridiplantae; phylum Streptophyta; class Magnoliopsida; order Caryophyllales; family Cactaceae; genus Carnegiea; species Carnegiea gigantea. The sequence goes on along the minus strand of JAKOGI010001695.1, from coordinate 81,415 downwards.
GAGGGAAGCTCGATTTTTATTCATTTTTTCAGATTTAGTTTTAGGAAAACGATTCAGTGTAATTTGATTCCGGATTGTTTCAATTCGAGTTGAGGTTTGCAGTTTGAGGGTTTCGATTGCTTGGTTTTTTGAATCTGTTTATCTTCAGTTTGTTCCCTTTGCTTTGATTCTTAGTTCTGTTTCAGTGCTGTTTTCGCAATTCTCATACTAAGATTTTTGGATTACTGAATCTGTAATTACTTTGAGCGATAGTTGACTCAATTAAGCGAAGAGTTGAGGATTGAATTTTGATGCATATTTCCATATGCATCATTTTTATTCAAGTCCAATTTCAAAGAAGAAAAGGGTCAAAGAAGATCATGCTTGGAAGTGTGCTTATTTGGTCTTATTAAGTGAGTTCAAAGACTCACGACACTATGAAGAGGTCAAAAAGAGGTTAAGCTTTGCTAGAAATTTGGCGCTGAATTCATCCCTGCGGAACCCGATTTTTTGTGACCACTTTTGGACAAGCTCAAGTGGACCCACAACTTGAGGCTCCACATGGTTTTGAAGTTTAAGATTTCAGCTTTCAAATAAGCCCAAGTTTGTTTAATTTGGACATCATTTGATTGGGCAAAATATCACTCAAAGATACGTTATGCTGATCCAGTCCAGTCTGAGATAGGTGCATTGTTTGGGCCATAACTTTCAAACCGCTTATCCAAATTGAGCAAATGAGCCCATTCTGGAAAATAGACTTCCAGGGCTTTCTAACAAGCCCAAGAACGCGTGATTTGGCCGAGTATTTTGGAAGTTATGCTCTGTTGAAGTTGAGGCAGTTGCAAGGATTAATGCTGGGAATATGAAGAGTCTTAGGTTACATATATTTGTGTGGCTGATATTGTGCACGTTTTAGATGCTTCTAGATTGATGTAATCAGCTGCAAAAATCCTAGAATATTCCTTGTAACCTCCCCCACCCCTTTTATGATGAGTCTTTTCATTTTTCTTAGACTTTTCATTAGCTAGTTTTAATTGTTAGGAGTTATTTGAGTCTTTTGATTGTCTTTTGCTGAGTCTATAAAAGGGGAGGGGCATGTGAAGCTAATCATTCAGCATTGTAAGAGATTTCCAAAGTAATACAAGCACCTTTGAGAGTGATTCTCATTTGTGTCTCAAAAATTCCTAGTTCTATATCTTGAATTTGGCTAATTCAAGTGGTGTTCTAGGTTCTCTATCTTTTCCAATTGGAGTGATTCCTTGGTTAAGACAAGAGAATTAGCCCAAGGTCAAGTCATTGAGTGGCTCCGTGAAGGATTATCTCAATTACAAGATCTTGTTCTATCCCTTTTTCTTGTGTAGTGAAGTTCTTCATCCATCTCATCCATCTTTCATTTCTCTTTCCAATTTGGCTTATTTGAGTTGGAGTTTGATTTGGTTCACTTGCCCACCCACATATACATCAAATTTCCGGCAAGGGTTCACTGAGATTTGCGCATGGCTACTCGGCTCTGGGCCCTGTTTCGATGCTTGTCTTGCCCTGCTTTGGCGTCTTCCTCTGCTACTGTAGCTAGGAAGATCTAATTGGAAACAGTTATTGCCAAGTGTTATTGGGTTCAAATTAGTTGCAATTTGGTTCTTCTTTTGGCTAGTTTTTGCAAAGAGTATCATTTACATTTTCAAAAAAAAAAATTAATTTTGTTCATTTAATCTATAAATTTGTGAAATAATTTCACCTTGGGGTTTGTTAATTAGCATTTAGTTTTAATTTAGTTCAAAATTTTTGGTAATCTAATTTTATAACCCATCCCTGAGGATCGACACTTTCAAGTATTACAACGTTAAACCGTATACTTGCGAGGAAATCACAATAAGTTTTTGGTGCCGTTGCTGGGGAATTTAATGATATTCTTTCTATAAAATATGAATCTTTTTCATGTGGGTTTGATGTCTATGTGGGTTTGGATGTGGATTTACGTGCTGAATATGAATCTTTTTCTTTTGACCCCATCCACCCTGACTTTCTTTTTGAATCTCACATATCTAAATTTGTTGAGTCTGAGGCCATTGTCACTGAACGTTTTTTGATTTGGACCAGACTCCTACGCACATTGAACTTTAAAGGACTTGTGAATTTAGGACTCACTAATTTGCCTAGACCATTCATTCATGATGATATACTTTCTAGGCCAGTGACCCACTTGCTGGCTACTTTTAAGTACATCTATCCATTTTCTGATTGGGCCCAACAGTTTGACAAATTGAAGAGGGCCCTCACTTGTGTTACATTATTGTAGTAGATGTACTCTATTTGGTACCAATTCTCTCATGTTCATTGTCTTAATTTTATCGAGAGTTGGTCTTCTGTGTTTGACAAGTTGCTTCATGCATTATTGGGATTTGATTTAAGTAGCGATGTTCCATTTGATATGGAGTGGTTGATGCTCCATAGGCCTCTATATGCGCAAATTTCTGGAGGCATACCTTTGGTGTAAGTCTGTATCTGACCTGGTATAATCGTTCATCTTTATCTCCTCTTTTTAATTTTTCTTTTGTATATATTTGTTGCTTTGTTTTATTTTTAATAACGCCTTTTTGTTTAGCGTCTTGTCACGTTCCTTTCTTTTTAGTCTTCTTTTCTTTTTGCATATTTATTTTTCTTTTTGATTGTGTTTTATGTTTCTTTTCACTCCCAATGAGGACATTGTGAGATTTAGGTGTGGGGGTGGGAAACTTTGAAAAACTTTGAAAAAAAATTGAATAATCCTTTAAAAAATGATTTTTGAAAATTTTTGAAAAATCCAAAAAGATTTTTGTTTTGTTTTTGGAGAAGTTTCGTACTATTCTGATTAGCTTAAATTCCCTGTACTTTGACTATTAGCTTGTATATACGCGTGATGTGCATGATAGGTCTCTGTCCTCGATGTGTCATTCTATGTCCTAATTCTAACGCTAATTGTTCATTATCGCTGGTAATCCAATCCTATTTATACCATCATCATTATCTGAAGGTCTTAGTTTTTCATTATTGACTCTCCCACTTGTCTTTTACACAATTACTTTGGTTTGTGTTTGAATTTCAAGAAAAAAAAATGAAAATGAAGAAAAAGAACGTAAAAATGCAGAAAAAGGGAACTGAAATAAAATTTTGAATGACAAGTATCCCTTTGAGGCATGCGCTACTCGGCGTTACCCTTTGAGGCACGTGCTACTGGATGTTACCCTTTAAGGCAATATTGCTACTGGGAAAGCTTGCTTTCTAAGTTAATAAATCAATAATATAGTTTGTGTCAGTCAAGCGGGATTGAGTTTGATTCTGGTAAACCTAAACCCTAAGATGATGATGCACCTGCACACAAGCACTGGGATGGATTCGAAGTCTCGATGTGCAGTTGGGTGAAAAATTAGTGCTTTGATGTCATCCATGGGGTAGAGTGTCTTAATATGTACAATTTGTTTATATGCGAGCCAATATCTTTGCCACATGGGTGATTTAGTTGATTAGAATGTGTATATATCTTTCCCCGATTTTGTTCATATTAATTTTTGAAAAAAAAATCAATCTAAAAAAGATTTTGAAGTTTCTGTTTGTCTTTTCATTTATAGATTTTGTAGGTATATCTTCTGCAAACTCTCACGAGACCTTACTCGTCCACTAGGGGTTACCTAGGGATTTAAAGGGCTTATTGCACGTGCTAAGTGCAATCATGATTCCTACGAAAGTGAGCTAGGATTTTGTTTTATTTTCTTTTTCTAGAATTTTTCGTTTTGTTTTACTTGAGGACGAGCAAAACTTAGGTGTGGGGGTATTTGTTCAATATGAAATTATGATATTTTATACCCTTTTATTATCTAATATTTGCTCGAAATAAATTATTAGACTAGGATTTTAATATTATTTTATTTATTTTGCAGGAATTAAAAAAATTGGGGAAAAGATGAATAATTAGCTCAAAATGAAGCTTGATTCAATTGGAAAACAAAAAAAGAAAGACAGACCTTCCTATGAAGGCAAGGACCCGGCTAGGCAAAGCCCCTTCCTTCTCGGCCCAGCGGCCCGTTCATCTACCTAGACCCAACCCAATGCTCCCTCTCTTCTTTTCTTTTTTTCCCCCCTTTTCTTGCATTTCTTGTGGGCCGCCCCAAATGTGTGTCTGCTTCCCCCAAGCCCGAATCCAGCAAGCCCCATTTCCCCCCTTCTCTCTCATCCCTTTTTGTTTCCTCTTTAGGCCAGTTATTTCATGCAGACTGTGGCCCATCTTCTTCTTCCTTTCCCCTTTCCTTGCACCGGCCCAGCCCGCCTTCTCACTTAAGTGTCCACGCCTCATGCATGTGACATCCACCCCCCTCCATCTCCTGTCTTCTTCTTCTTCCTCATTCCTCAACCACGACCCCCAAACCCGAAAAACAGGGACACGAATAGAAGAACAGAACAGAGCAGTCCCATGGCCTTCCTTCTTCCCTCATTACCCAGCCGTTACACCCTCTCTCTCCTCACCATTTATTGAGCCATCATCTCCATCTTGAAGACCATGGTTCTTCTTCTTCCTTCTCCCTCTTCCTGTTCTCACAAGCCTAGAACCAGAGCTCGTAGCTCTTCCTCTTCCTCACCATAACCGTTACTCATTTTCTCTCTCTTCCTTCATTATTATCCATCATCACCATCATAAATCCAACGGTTACAAGGAGTGAATGGAGGCAACCTAAGAGGATGGGGACGGCATCTTAGGGGTGAAAATCTCTGCGTTTTTATGGGCAAAAGAAACAAAGCAGTAGAAGGAGAGTAGGGGGTAACGTAGAGTAGCGTTTTCCAGTTTCAATTCTTGTTTTTTTTGTTGATTTTCGTTCTCAGATGTAGTTACAATTCACTTGCTTGTGCAATTCTTGATTCTTAGTTTAATTTAATTCGAATGGAAAATTCAGCTTTGGAGTCAGATTTACAAACTTCGAATCTCTTGTAAGGATTCTCTGAAGCTTGGTCATGGATTCTCGGCTCTGTATAGTTTTGCTCCTGGTGTTGTTTGCTCTGCTTCAATGATAGCATAGCTCAGTCACGAATCATGGCTAAACAAAGAACTACGGCAAAGTGTTAGTGGTTGAAATTATTTGCAGTTTGGTCTTTCTTGTTTTGGCGACGTACCTTGCAAATTAGAGTATTGTTCTTAATTTTGTGAATCAATCGCATTCATTTAGTCCCTTAACTTGTGTCATAACTAGACTTTGGCGTTGGTTAGTTTAGTATCAAGTTTTAATTTAGTTTAGGAATTTTGGTAACCTAATTTCACAACCATCTCTGTGGATCGACACTGTAAGTGCAACAATGATAAACCGTATACTTGCGGAAATACTAACATACATTCTAAAAAAGGTGTCCCTTTAAAATTATTTCCGTAAAACAGTAGGTACCCTATAGTCGTAAATTGCAAAATAAGGGATACACAAAGAAATGGCATCATTGACCAAGGGGTTGAGTTGGTCATTTAATACATCTTTGGCTCCTAGAGGACATAAGGCCTGCTAACACAATGGTATGAACACCAATCCCAGCTCAAGCAGTGAGGGAAGTCCATAAATGTCTGAAGGTAGGATCACATGGGTACATGAAAGATTATCCATTGAGACCACTTAGTCCGAAAACAAGGGGCAACCTAAGTTTTGACACAAATACAAACCACGTACCATAAGAACATAACATTATTACAATATTTATGTTGAAGCATATAGTCAAATTAACAAAGTTACAGGATAGAAAAGAGCAAAATACATCCTACATCAATAGACATTCAGGGACCACTACTTCCAATTTATGCCGGTAGCAACAAACACGAAAGATACTGATCATTCTAACAAACTGGAAAAGAGCCTAGCTTATAATAATATTAGAAGACAGACAATCTAAAGGGTCCAGAAGAAGGTTACGCCTATATAGCTAAGGCCCCCAACATTTTTTACCAATCATAGTTTACCTATCGAAAGGACTGGGAAGAAGACTATTCCTCCTTCTATATCTTCCTATTCCTGGTGGAGTCATATGAGGCAACAGGTTCATCAATGTCATCAAGTTCCATAAAAATATCCTCCCCAGCATCATAGCCCATGGGCTGGTCAAGTTCCCCACTAATAGATGATGGCAGCCTCTTCAAGGGGTGACGTAGAGCTAAGGGGTTGGGTAGCAACAACAGAAATGGAGTTGAAGTTTAGAGAATGGATTTTTTTGGGGGGGGGGGAGAAAGGAGGTCATGAAGTAGAGCAAAAGATTCAGCTAATGGCAAGGAAGAGCTAGCCTCCCCAACAAAGATTGACACTCCCTCTAAAATGGGGCAAGTTGGTTCCACACAAGGGGAAACATGCTTTGAGTCAACAAGTATAGCCTTGCCCTTATCATTTGGTTGTGTAGAGGATTTCTTCTTCTTGTTTGGTGACATAGACCTCTCAAGATTAGGTTTGGCTTCAGTGATCCAGATTCTACTAGAGGGGGGCCCTTCTTTCCGTAGAGATTGATGGGAGTCTTGCCGTTTTTTGGGTCAATCTAATCCATTTTCCTAGGATTCCATGGTTGCACTAGCGGACGGTCCCAATGGAGTTATCTTTAAACCATAAGGCTATAATTTTTTTAACCACGACTTCCATCTTAGGGATGGAAGTGATACATGGACAGCGCTCAAGAGAGTGGGTGATGCATATTTCCATATGCATCATTTTTATTCAAGTCCAATTTCAAAGAAGAAAAGGGTCAAAGAAGATCATGCTTGGAAGTGTGCTTATTTGGTCTTCTTAAGTGAGTTCAAAGACTTGCGACACTATGGAGAGGTCAAAAAGAGGTTAAGCTTTGCTAGAAATTTGGTGCCGAATTCATCCCTGCGGAACCCGATTTTGTGACCACTTTTGGACAAGCTCAAGTGGACCCACAACTTGAGGGCCCATGTGCTTTTGAAGCTTAAGATTTCATCTTTCAAATAAGCCCAAGTTTGTTTAATTTGGACATCATTTGATTGGGCAAAATATCACTCAAAGATACGTTATGCTGATCCAGTCCAGTCTGAGATAGGTGCATTGTTTGGGCCATAACTTTTAAACCGCTTATCCAAATTGAGCAAATGAGCCCATTCTGGAAACTAGACTTCCAGGGCTTTCTAACAAGCCCAAGAACGTGATTTGGACGAGTATTCTAGTTAGCTCTGGAAGTTGAGGCAGTTGCAAGGATTAATTCTGGGAATATGAAGAGTCTTCGGTTACATGTGATTGTGTGGCTGATATTGTGCACGTTTTAGATGCTTCTAGATGGGAGTAATCAGCTGAAAGAAATCCTAGAATATTCCTTGTAACCTCCCCACCCCTTTTATGATGGTCTTTTCATTTTACTTAGTCTTTTCATTAGCTAGTTTTAATTGTTAGGAGTTGTTGAAGTCTTTTGGTTGTCTTTTGCTGAGCCTATAAAAGGGGAGGGGCGTGTGAAGCTAATCATTCAGAGTTGTAAGCTTTCCCAAGTGAAATACAATTACCTTTGAGTGTGATTCTCAAAAGTGTTCCAAATCCCTAGTTCTATATCTTGAATTTTGGCAAGTTCAAGTGGTGTTCTAGGTTCTCTTCTTTTCCAATTGGAGTGATTCCGTAAAGACAAGAGAAGCCCAAGATCAAGTCCTTGAGTGGCTCCGTGAAGATTATCTCAAGTGCAAGGTCTTGTTTATCCTTTGTTCTTTTTTGTTATTATTTTCATCCCATCTCAATCAACCTTCCATTTTCTCTTTACTTTGGTTCAATTCTTATTTGGGTTTATTTGAGTTTGATTTGGTTCACTTACCCCCCCACATATACATCAATTGGTATCAGAGCCACGGTTCTTAAGTGATCCCAAAAAGCCAAAAATAAAAAAAAAGGCACAAATCGGCAAACCCAGTCTCGAAGACCAGAGAAGCAGCACGGTGCCCCCGTGCCATACCACACGACCGTGCTCTCCCTCCTCTTCTCCAAAACAGCCTTTTTCTAGCCTAAACACATAATCCACAAAGAACCCTTAAGCTTTCATCCATCATGATTTCTCTTGGGAACTTGAGAAAAGAGATTGCTTTGATTGAAAAGGAGATGATCATCCTTGAAACTCCAAATGGCCAAAAAGAAGATTTCCCTTACTGGATTTCCAAAGTGGATCAATTCACTTACAATATTGACGAGCAAGAGAAGTTTAAGGTGGTTATCAAGAAGCTCCGAGGCCATGCGCTTGAATGGTGGGAAAAGTACAAGTATAAGAGGAAGAAGAGAGGAAAAAGTAAGATCAAAACGTGGGACAAGTTGAGAGGAAAATTAATCTATGCTTTCGCTCCAACCTCTTACTTACACAACCATCCTTTACTTTCCTTTGAGGTAAACAACTTTGATTCCTGTTCTAAAAACCTCTCTTTCAACAAGGGAAGCTCAATTCCATCCCCTCAACCCACATTTTTACACTCCACAAAAGAAGCAAACTCCACAAACAAGCCAACAGATCGACCTCTTTGAACCTTAGGAGTTCTAAGTGTCAAGGCTTTAGTCACACACCTACGGGCTGCCCCAACAAGGAATTCATCACCATTGGGAAGTAGCCATGGAGGAAGAAAAGGGGGAGAACGATGCTTGAAGAAGAAATTGAACTCAAGGTTGAAAAAGAAGAAATACTTCACTTATCTCAAAAGCCAAACGAAATTGAAGAAGAGCATGCAAATAATTTCAATCCAGCAAGAAGATGATCTATTAGGGTCAAACCTCTGTGCATATTGAAGATTCATGCTTTGGAATGATGCCCTTTGCTACAAGAGCTCCCATTTCATGTGAGAAGCTTATCCTTTGAGTTTGAGGTGAGTATGATGCATATTTCCATATGCATCATTTTTATTCGCGATCATGCACTATTTGGTCTTCTTAAGTGAGTTCAAAGACTCGCGACACAAAAAGAGGTTAAACTTTGCTAGAAATTTGGGCCGAATTCATCCCTGCGGAACCCGATTTTTGTGACCACTTTTGGACAAGCTCAAGTGGACCCACAACTTGAGGGCCCATGTGATTTTGAAGCTTAAGATTTCATCTTTCAAATAAGCCCAAGTTTGTTTAATTTGGACATCATTTGACTGGGCAAAATATCACTCAAAGATACATTGTTCTGATCCAGTCCAGTCTAAGATGGGTGCATTGTTTGGGCCATAACTTTTAAAACGCTTATCCAAATTGAGCAAATGAGTCCATTATGGAAAATAGACTTCCAGGTCTTTCTAACAAGCCCAAGAACACCTGATTTGGATGAGTATGCTGGGAGATACAGCTTCTGGAAGTTGAGGCAGTTGCAAGGATTAATTCTGGGAATATGAAGAGTCTTCGGTTACATGTGATTGTGTGGCTGATATTGTGCATGTTTTAGATGCTTCTAGATGGGAATAATCAGCTGTAGAAATCCTACAATATTCCTTGTAACCTCCCCCACCCCTTTTATGATGAGTCTTTTCATTTTACTTAGTCTTTTCATTAGCTAGTTTTAATTGTTAGGAGTTATTGAGTCTTTTGGTTGTCTTTTGCTGAGCTTATAAAAGGGGAGGGGCGTGTGATGCTTATCATTCAGAGTTGTAAGCTTTCCCAAGTGAAATACAAATACCTTTGAGTGTGATTCTCAAAAGTGTTCCAAATCCCTAGTTCTATATCTTGAATTTTGGCAAGTTCAAGTGGTGTTCTAGGTTCTCTTTTCTTTTCAATTGGAGTGATTCCTTGGTGAAGACGAGAGGATTTGCCCAAGATCAAGTCCTTGAGTGGCTCCGTGAAGGATTATCTCAAGTGCAAGGTCTTGTTTATCCTTAGTTCTTTTTTGTTATTATTTTCATCCCATCTCAATCAACCTTCCATTTTCTCTTTACTTTGGTTCAATTCTTATTTGGGTTTATTTGAGTTTGATTTGGTTCACTTACCCCCCCCACATATACATCAATTGGTATCAGAGCCACGGTTCTTAAGTGACCCACATCACACCCAAATACATCCCAAAAAGCCAAAAATACAATAAAAAAAAAAAGGCACAAATCGGCAAACCCAGTCTCGAAGACCAGAGAAGCAGCACGGTGCCCCCGTGCCATACCACACGACCGTGCTCTCCCTCCTCTTCTCCAAAACAGCCTTTTTCTAGCCTAAACACATAATCCACAAAGAACCCTTAAGCTTTCATCCATCATGATTTCTCTTGGGAACTTGAGAAAAGAGATTGCTTTGATTGAAAAGGATATGGTCATCCTTGAAACTCCAAAGTTTCGTGGCCAAAAAGAAGATTTCCCTTACTGGATTTCCAAAGTGGTTCAAGTTTTCACTCGCTACAATATTGACGAGCAAGAGAAGTTTAAGGTGGTTATCAAGAAGCTCCGAGGCCATGCGCTTGAATGGTGGGAAAAATACAAGTATAAGAGGAAGAAGAGAGGAAAAAGTAAGATCAAAACGTGGGACAAGTTGAGAGGAAAATTAATCTATGCTTTCGCTCCAACCTCTTACTTACACAACCATCCTTTACTTTCCTTTGAGGTAAACAACTTTGATTCCTGTTCTAAAAACCTCTCTTTCAACAAGGGAAGCTCAATTCCATCCCCTCAACCCACATTTTTAGCCCCTTCCACTCCACAAAAGAAGCAAACTCCACAAACAAGCCAAGCCCTTGCAGATCGACCTAACCCCGACTCTTTGAACCTTAGGAGGTGTTCTAAGTGTCAAGGCTTTAGTCACACACCTACGGGCTGCCCCAACAAGGAATTCATCACCATCGCCAAATGGGAAGTAGCCATGGAGGAAGAAAAGGGGAAGAACGATCAGGAGGAAAGCCTTGAAGAAGAAATTGAACTCAAGGTTGAAAAAGAAGAAATACTTCACTTAGAGAAGGTTTCTCAAAAGCCAAACGAAATTGAAGAAGAGCATGCAAATATTCATTTCAATCCAAAGAAGCAAGACCATATCCTATCCTTTCCCCACAAAATCACATTAACCCCCATTCAACCTTCCCAAATCCTCAAACCACATAAAGCCTCACAAAATGATCTATTACTCACCTCTCTTTCCCCAACCGAATCTCACCTTAGTTTTCAACCTTCCCACACCCACTTTTATCAAACCTCTGTGCATATTGCTTTTCAAGTGCTGCCTTTTGACCTTATTCCATCTCCCAAACCCAAAGACAGTCCTCACTTGGGTGTCTTTCTCATCCCCCTCCTCTATGCCACCCTACAAATGATGCCCTTTGGCCACTTCCTACAAGAGCTCCCATTTCATAAGCATGCCTCCCTTCATGAGAAGCTTGCCAATCCTTTGAGTTTGAGGACAAACCCAAAACAACCCGGGGAGTATGATGCATATTTCCATATGCATCATTTTTATTCAACTCCAATTTCAAAGAAGAAAAGGGTCAAAGAAGATCATGCTTGGAAGTGTGCTTCTTTGGTCTTATTAAGTGAGTTCAAAGACTCACGACACTATGGAGAGGTCAAAAAGAGGTTAAGCTTTGCTAGAAATTTGGTGCCGAATTCATCCCTGCGGACCCCGATTTTTGTGACCATTTTTGGACAAGCTCAAGTGGACCCACAACTTGAGGGCCCATGTGCTTTTGAATTTTAAGATTTCAGCTTTCAAATAAGCCCAAGTTTGTTTAATTTGGACATCATTTGATTGGGCAAAATATCACTAAAAGATACGTTATGCTGATCCAGTCCAGTCTGAGATAGGTGCATTGTTTGGGCCATAACTTTTGAACCGCTTATCCAAATTGAGCAAATGAGCCCATTCTGGAAACTAGACTTCCAGGGCTTTCTAACAAGCTCAAGAACACCTGATTTGGACGAGTATGCTGGGAGATACAGTTTCTGGAAGTTGAGGCAGTTGCAAGGATTAATTCTGGGAATATGAAGAGTTTTCGGTTACATGTGATTGTGTGGCTGACATTGTGCACGTTTTTGGAGCCTTCTAGATTGGTGTAATCAGCTAAGAAATCCTAGAATATTCCTTGTAACCTTCCCCACCCCTTTTATGATGTGTCTTTTCATTTTACTTAGTCTTTTCATTAGCTAGTTTTAATTGTTAGGAGTTGTTGAAGTCTTTTGGTTGTCTTTTGCTGAGCCTATAAATGGGGAGGGGCGTGTGAAGCTAATCATGCAGAGTTGTAAGCTTTCCCAAGTGAAATACAATTACCTTTGAGTGTGATTCTCAAAAGTGTTCCAAATCCCTAGTTCTATATCTTGAATTTTGGCAAGTTCAAGTTGTGTTCTAGGTTCTCTTCCTTTTTCCAATTGGAGTGATTCCTTGGTAAAGACAAGAGAATTTGCCCAAGATCAAGCCCTTGAGTGGCTTCGTGAAGGATTATCTCAAGTGCAAGGTCTTGTTTATCCTTTGTTCTTTTTTTGTTATTATTTTCATTCCTTCTCAATCAACCTTCCATTTTCTCTTTACTTTGGTTCAATTCTTATTTGGGTTTATTTGAGTTTGATTTGGTTCACTTACCCCCCCCACATATACATCAGTGGGTATGACTACCATGCAAAGCACAGACTTCATATAAACCTTCGCAGATTAAACGGATAAAGAGTTCCCAATTAGGGTTGGGATTCTCAAAGCACTTGGAAAGGGTTCAGTAATGTCTAAGTTAAGGCCGACTTTGACAAATTTTCATTTTTTTCCCGAGAGCATATTATGGCCCACTCTGACTACTTCCCTAACGATCTTAGCAAATTAGCGAGGGACTTCTGGCTCCAAAATTCCCATGGAAGCCTAGGGATACAAACCCATTAGCAAATTTTGCTTATGGTGGCTGAACAAGGAACAAAGTAAGGGACCCAAGGACTCAATATAACATTAAGACCCCTGACAAAACAAGGCTGATTATGTCAAATATAAGCTTTGTCAGAATTGGATGCAAATGTCAGATGAACCCACCCATTGCCCAAGTCAATGTACTCAACCTTCCCCCTAGTATGTTTCTAGTCAAGTTTAGTTTTAGAGATATGACAACAATAGGTAAGGCATGCTCCCATGGCTAAGGTAATAGACAAAAGGGCAATAAGGTCCTCCATATGCCTTGGGCCCTCAAGGATAACAGGCAGGGGTTATAGCCACACATTGGCTCAGAGATTTAGGTCATACAAGGTGTCCTCAGCCAAAGTCTGGTAAATAGGTAAAGATTGTTCATCATGAAGAACATGGTGCAGTTGAATTGGGGGCTTGTAAGAAGGGTTGTCACCTGCTATACCAAACCTAATTGAGTATGCGAAACTCAAGTAGGTTGTTGTAGGTGGATTGCGTGAATGAGGAGCAGGACTTCGAGCCATTGAATTAGAATTTGCAAATTCGATTGAAGAATTAGCAGTGGGAAGTGGGTTGCTATTGACATGATGTCCAGCATCTGGATTATTAGTAAAAGAAGGGTTAGTCATATGGTTCAGGGCAAAGAAGTAAGAAGGGGGGTAGATGTGATGGACAATTGACCTCCCCGTCTCTCTCAATTTAAGGCAAGAGAGCAATTTTTTAGATCTAAGCTCAACTCTTTGACTAGGAACAAGCATTTTGGGGAGCAAGTGATTTACCTATTATATGAGAGGAAGAAGAAACGCATGCTTGTTTACCTTAACACAGCATAGCTTCATGATGGTCTGTTTATCAGCACAGTTATAAGTCTTTCATCCTCACAAATCTTTTATTTTTGGTAAGTTAAATGACTTTTTCTACTAGCAGATCTATAAAAAAGGAAGGAGTTAGAAGGGAGATTATCTAAAAAGGAAAAGAAAGATGATCTGCTTGGGCGGCTAGGGTGGCAAATAGATGTCATGATGATCGCAACATGGCTGTCATGTACAGATCCGACAGCTTTTTCATGGTTTTAGGGTTAGGTTTGACGCAGACTATGGTGAAGAGGGGCGGCGTGGTTCTAAGAATAGGCTGAGAGCAAATGACTTCCCTGGTTCTAATCTCTCTTTCGAATATTTTGAAGTTGCATAAGCTCACTTTCCCCACGTTGAAGTATGATTGGTGCTTATTGCTTAAACATACTGAATTGTGTTAAAGCATACTAAAACATACTAAAACATATTAAATTTTTTTGAATTGGTTTATAGTTAATTGTAATTAATGCCAAAAATACATCTATAAATTTATTTAAATGTGTATGCACCCAACATGAGCTATTATAAATGCATATTTATTTATAAATGACTTTTTAATTGATATATTTAATACACACATAGTTTGTAAACATATTTACTGTTTTGAAGTCGCTAGTATTAACACAAAACTAGTTGCAATACTGCTAATGTCAATTATTAATATTATCTATTTTATCCTCATAATTCCTTAAATATTAATGTCAATTTAAGATGTTCATATATCTATTTGTTAGATGTAATTTAAGAGTGTCTTTTTTACACCAACCATTTGTTAGATATAATTTTCTCATCCCTTAAAATCTAAATAATAGCAAAGTCATCCAATATTTACCTTTGCTAATATGTAATAAGTCAATCACATGATTTTTGCAAGCAATAGCTGGGGTTATTTATAATTGTTCAATACATGCATGAGAAAAAGTTGCAAACTTCTATTCATGCATTGATACAAAGAATGCTATGATAATTTTCAAAGAGAGATGAACCATATTAAATTAGTTCATAGAATACGATTACTTGGTTTACATAAAGAGCCATGCCCCTAAAATTCCAGCAAAACTTTTAAAAATAAAAAAGAAAAACAAATAGACAATCCTAAGATGACAAATGTCCCCAAAAACAACTAATGTATTGCATTTTCATATATCATGTTAGAGTTACATGTATGGCTAGATATGATTTGATTGCATCATAAGTTTAATTTTTAAATAATTATAAGTTGAACTATCGAGAGCATACATTAATATAAATTGGAGTTGGAAGTTAGTAAGATAGTTGATTTTTATTACAAATACTTTTCAAAAATTTGTGCGTCAATTTATTATATTTTTAAAATAATTATGTAGTTTTGGAAAATTAATGATGAATTTATGTAGTTAAAAATTATGTAATTTTAGAAAATAATTGTCATTTTGGAAAATTAATGATGAATTTATTAGATTTTTAAAATAATTATGTACATCTTACAAATATAAGGCTAAGAGATGATGATGATGACAACGACGATGACGAAAGCAACTCCATGACAATTAGTACTATTTGTAGGCATTGCTTTTTTTTCTTTCAATATGATTTTATATTTCTATAATCTTCACACCTATTAAAGAAATAGAAAAATTATTATAGTTAGCTATATTTTCTAATTGAAAAATATGCAAGTTTCAGATTTGTTTTATTGACATGTTACAAATATAAGAATAAGAGGAGGATGATGATAATAATAAGTAGATTTTTATTTGAAAATACCAGCTCAATCCAATTCAATCGGTCCGGCCAATTCAATCATTCACCCACAACCATGACCGATTTGTTAACCATTTCAATTCTGGAAAACTTGGGTGCTTTAGCCTTCAAATCATCCCTTGTATTTTATAGGATTAGGAAGGCTGATGATAGTGTTTGAAATTGCAAACAAAGAATACTCATGTAACTTGTGCTACATTGCAAGCGAAAAGCACAAAAAGGGGACTTTTTCCCCCTTGCATAGAAAGGGTTTAATTGTACGGACAAAAGGACGTGCATCCCCAAGCTTGTCTTAGTGTCACAAAGGTAAATTACAAGGTAACTCACGTGCCCACCTGAAGAAGAGTCTTTTATTGAAACAATCACTTTTACCCCCTTCGACCTTTTCTGGAATAACTTTTTGAACCCTCACCTATTGATAATGATTTTTACCCCCTTCACCTTTTTCCTTTTTGACAAAAACTATTAGAAATTGCAGAAGAGGTCCCTGAATTGAATAAACTTATGTAAATGAGCTCTTTTTAGGAAATTTGCTTAATTAAGTTTCTTATAATAACTTTACTAGTACTAGTTATCATAATCTACTACTTATATCTTATATATTATACTTTTTATGGTTATAGGTCCACATGCTTAGTAAAATAATTAAAACATAATTAGCGAGTTTCGACCATTACTTGAACTTAGTCGGTGCTGGATTCCAGCGTTTCTCTAGCTTCCGGTTTACAGAATTGCTAATCTCAACCACACCTTCTTTAGATCAGGCACAGCACAGATCTATTTCGTTTCCTACCTTGGACCATAGTCACCAATCAAGTTCTTTATATTTTTAAAGGATAGTGGAATTTTAATAAAGAAATTATAATATTTAAGGCATAACGTTTAATTGGATAACGTTCCCTATTGGGAAATTTCTTTTATTGAAAGCTTGAAAGTGAAAACATTACAATGGAAATCTTGAATAGGGACTTAAGTTAGGATCATTAAAAATGCTTGCTCATAGAAAAATG
This sequence comes from Carnegiea gigantea, assembly GCA_029747015.1. Taxonomy (NCBI): domain Eukaryota; kingdom Viridiplantae; phylum Streptophyta; class Magnoliopsida; order Caryophyllales; family Cactaceae; genus Carnegiea; species Carnegiea gigantea. The sequence goes on along the minus strand of JAKOGI010001695.1, from coordinate 65,044 downwards.
AAGAATCCCGACTTCTCTCGTGTTCAAGAATGCTTAAATGACTGTGACCCTTCTCAGCATTCTATATCTCCTTTTATAGAGGGTTGGGGTACATAAGATGTCATAATAGCTACAGTACATTGATTTTCTACATGACTACAGTACATTCTGACAGTTACAGTATACTACTTTATTTTACAAACCAAACACTTGTCAAGATACTAGTACAACAATGGGGCAGCTACTTTTCAGAGCTTTTAATGATGACAAGACTAGTCATCATTATTGAGATTTTGCATGTCTTCCTCTCCAATTATATCTTACAGACCATCATTATCTGGATAATCATTAAAATCTTCATCTAATTGAAGATATTCTGGATCCCATTTTTCAAATAATTTAAGAAGATATTTCTTTTCTTTTTCAGATAAGAATTTTTCAACTCCCACATCAAAGAGCTAATCAAAGATATCTCCTAAAACTGCTCCTTCCACTTTCATGTACTCTTCAAACTCATTGTCATAGCGATCCACAATGCATTAACGCTTTCCTTTTTCAATGAACTCCCAACACTGATGATAAATGTTGAAAAACCCAATGGCTCTTGTTAAAACAGGATCAGTAACTAGATGCACTAGTCGTTCAGAAACACATTCTTGTCATTGATCTTCGAGATCGTCATAATCAATTATCTGAATAAGATAATGGGTTGATTTAGCTTTTCCATTTTTATTTTCGATTAATGGACTATACGCTTTCAAATTTAGGCATCTACGAATTGAAATTTTTGTTGGACCATCAGGAGATGTAAGAATCCAATGGATCCTTCTGAACATGCATTACTAAAATTTTGTTACTTTTGAGAAAAATAAGAACTTTGGATCTAGGATTACTATGAAGTACAGTATCATCTCGTATTCCCAAGCTTCAAAGACAGGGTCATTTGGAGATAATGAATTTGTTGAGAAACCAACACTACCAACTCTAGATTTGTAGAAAAAATAGATCGTTGTACCGCAAAACTCTCAAATATCATAGGAATAATGATGATAAAAGACGATGCAAGCTGCATACCACTCATTAAACTATTTTTCTCGAACATGACAACTTATTTTTTCTTGAATATCATAAGGACATTATAGGTAATTAATTTGTAATTTTAGAAGGAAAAATCTTTGGGTTATTAGGTAGGCCGTAAATAGTAGACCAAAACATGATCTACTTTTTGTATGAAATTTCAGGTTATCGATAAGGACTTTACTAGAAGGCGTAACCCGTTCTAATAGGAATGGCATTTCATTAAGGATTTTCTACTTTTCTGGCAAGAGATCGGCTTTGATAATCACCATTTGCGAGTTCCCAAGTTAGACTGTCTGCCAGAGAGTTTTTCGATCCTTATATATATCCAATAGAGAAGGAAAACTAAATAAGTCATAATTCTCAATGCAGGAATCACCCTTGCGCTTGCATATTTGATAAACTCTTTTTCACAGAACCAAGTATTCCTCTGCAATTCGCTCGAATGAGAAAAGGTTTTGGGGCTAAAAAGATTAAGAACTTTTCAATTCCCCTTATGACTGCAAGGATTTCTTTTTCCATTGTGAGATGGTTACATTCTATCTTATTAAAACTTCCACTGTAATATTTGTAGAGTTTTTCTCCTTCTTTGATTTTGAGTGCTACGCTCTAACGCTCATTGCTGGTATCTGTCTCAAGATCTAAATCATCTCTTTCACTAAGCAAATTAAGAACAGGAAGATTTTTACACATTTTTTTAAAGTTTTGAACAATCTTTGTATCATTAGTGGTTCATGTCTAACTTACTTCTTTCTTGAGTTTACGCTGTAATGATTTTATTAGCTTGGCTAAATCTTTAATGAAGTCTGAAACATAGGTAAGGCATCTAAGAAATCTTTCTAGCTGCTTCATATCTTCAATTTTTTCAGAAAAGTTTTCTATTTTTTCCAGAATATGTTTTTGTATGATGATTTATCCAACTTTTATCTCTAATCCTAACAGCTTAATTTCTTGTTCAACGTAGATGCATTTGTTTTTGCCAAGTATGATATCATGATCAATGCATCTCTGGGTGACAATTAAGACATTATCTTTGTACTGTTCTATGGTCTTGGAAAAGACAAGGATATCATTAATATAAACCACCCAACAATGATTAAGATCTTTGAAAATGTTATTCATTCTTCTTTGAAATATTTGAGATGTAATTTTTAAGACTCAATGGCATTACTATCTATTCATAATTTTCTTGTGGTACACTAATGTAGTTAAAGGAATACTTTCCTCATCCGTTTTAATATGCCAATCACCACTTTGGTAATCCATTTTTGAGAACCAAGATGCTCCTTGAATTCTATTAAAAAGAATAGTTTTATTAGGAATATAATAACTATCGAAGACAGCATTATCATTAAACTTTTTGTAATTGATTATCATTCTAACTTTTTCTCTTTTTTCTTCAGCATGATTTCTTACCATGAAAGTATGACTGGTGTGAGGACTCTTTCTATTCCTAGTTAATCCTTTATCCAAAAGTTCTTTGATTTGTTTGTCAAATTCTTGAATATCCTGGTGTGTATACACCATTTGTTTGACTCGAATAATAGTATTAGGATTTAATAGAGTGATTTTAGCAAATATTTTATCTTTGTTCCAAAATTTTAGTGGGTTAACAAAGTAGAGTTCCTCACATAATTTCTCTTGTTGTTTGACAATCTGCTCTTTAATAGATAATTCGAGTAATGAGATTATCAGTGCTACTTCACATTGTGCTGCCATTACCTTCTCACCACGCTGGCTGCATGTAAACTCAATTTTCTGATAAGTGTAAGCCTTACTTAATTTTTCAATAGGAACTGAGTGGCCATTAATTGTAAATATTATCAGGTTTATGGTCTAGGTGCGTGGAGAACATAATCTTTGAAAATTATTTCCAATAATCATATCATGAGAGGGTTAATCAGTAACCCATAGCACTGGTATAATACATTAAACTCCTCCTAATTCTACTGATAATCCTTCTATGACTTCATTGTGACTCATAGTGTTGTTATCGGCTATTTTAACTTGTAAAGATTTTTTTAACTATTTTCCACATAAACTCAGGAAATAATGTTCTTTTTTCAAAGAATACGGAACAGCCACTATCTATGTAGGCACACAACTTATATTTATTATAGTTCTCTAAACATACCTTTATTGGGATATAGATACTATTAGGGTTTGTATTGGTAGTTTCATAACATATCTCCATCGTTATGTTTTTGATTAATTCATCCTCATAAATTGGTTCACGAACAGTTCTTATTTTGTATCCAATGACCTTTCTATCAAAACTCATAATTCGATCTACACAAAGTCTGGCAGATTCAAAACTCATTCTACTCATTTTACTGGTCATGCTAATTGCATCATCTTCTTTAAACTCTTCTTTAGCTGATGAACATCCTTCTTCCCAATCTGACCTTGTACTCATACTTCTTAATAATTGGGATTTAATGGTGATTTTACCCTCCTCATCAATTTTTATTATATTTTTCTTATTAAATCTTTGTAGGGTTGACAAAGTTAGATATCCATGAACGATCGATTTTTATCACCTGAGAATTGAATTTAATCCCCTGGATCTTTTGCATAGGGGTAAGACTTTTAAATTTTTCTATCTCTATCGTTATCACCTTAGTCTTAGGGTCTATTGTATTATCTAATTTATAGATGATTTTTTAAAATATCTCTAAAGGATATCCTCCTCTTTTCATGTCCATCCCAACTGTTTTTATCTTTAAGGATAGAAAATTTTTAGCAAATTTATCTTATAGACTCACATAATATCCTGATCGACAATTGAATCCTACTGACCCATTACATAAATTGATTTTTATCCCTGTGATGATTTGATTATTGAATTTGATATGCCTATACTTTCTATCTTTGTTATACTTAAAGATATTCTCTCAATTAATGAGATTAACTTTCCCAACATCATAGTCATAATCCTTTATCTCAATATCGCCAACCATCATTTACATACGTATTTGCTTTTTAATTGAAAGATGGATTTTTTATAAATCATATCTTTTTGGATTATGGGAAGAACACAATCTCCTTTGACTTCCTCATGATCATTATCTACCATAAATTTTTCTCCTTGAAAATTACCAAGGCTGACAGAGCAATTCTCCATCATATGACTTGTTTCTTCATAATCGCTTTGTTCATATTCATTGTCCAATATAATTTCAACAATTTCCTTCTTGTTATTTAGGATTAGATCTAATGCCTCATCTTCTTTAAACTCAACATAATCTAGACTTTTTAAGGTTTCAATAAGTTAGTTATTCTTTATATTTTTGCATTCATTAGCATAATGCCACAATTCTCCGTATGCCCAACATTTGCAATTGTTTTTTCCTACAGGACAATAAGTAACTTTCCTAAAAAATTTACGTTTTTTAGGGCTTGGTTTATTATAATATTTTCTTCTGTATTTCTCATCCCTTTACTTGTTAAAACTCTTTTTCTTATAAAATTTTCTTTTTCTTCATTTTGCAGATTCTTTTCCCCATTTGTGAAGTGAATCCCAACAAGTTAACAATTGCTTCTTAATTTTCTTTTGCTTTTGAAGACCAAAACACTGATCATTAACCCATTTTCTTAAATAAGAAATTCTTGAACCAAGGGTATCAACATCTGTTCGTTCAAGCCATGTCATGTATTTTTCATTAATTATGGAATTTATCAGATATGGTAATTTGTCATAGAATATACCAAGATTTGTTTCATTATATCCAATTTTGTAATAATATTGACTCAATTCATCAATATAATTTTCTAAGTATCTCACATCCCATAATTTTATGATGTTAATCTTTTTTTGTCATTCTCTTACTTTTTCTTTAGAATCAAGTTTAGCTCCAATGAATTCGATTTCGATTCATAAATTTCTGAACATAGCAGCTGGTGTTTCCATCATCCTTAATGTATTTTTTTCGTCTTCACTTAATGAGTCATACCAGTCAGTTACAGTATCAGAAAAATTATGTTCGATATAATTTAGGAAGTTTGCCGCAGTCCATATAGTATCTAGATTTAAGATACTATTCATTCCTCTTCTCCAGTGCTCAAATATTTCTTATCTATTACGGACTCCATCAATATTTAAGATGTATCCTATTTGACTAGTTGGGGTAAGGCCAATTTCCTCAAAAGTCGTGGTTTCTCTTGGGATGAATCCGAAGGAAAAATTGTTTGTACGTCATGCTGGAATGTACCTAGGTCTTAAGAAATGAGTATTTCTTCTAGAAGGTTCTCCAAATTCTTCAGGCTTAGGAACGACATTATTAACTAAATTGATCTCTATTTCACCTAAACTAAGTTCTTCACCAATCTCACTGATCTCATCTTCAGCAGTTATTTTATCATTTTCTTTATCCAGTTTTCTTCTAATTTCTTCTAATGATAATACATTGAGATCTTCTAATTTAATCAGATTCATTTGCTGATATATTTCTTCTTCTAATTGGACATTATTGGTCTCTTCATTTTCATCAGATAAAACGTCATATTTATCACTAATGGCGCTCATAATTTCGTATAATTCTTCTAAATTTTGTTCTTTCTCAAACATTTTTTATAGCTCTTCAAGAGTATATTGTTCATACTCAATCTTCTTTTTCTTTCTTTTCAGTCGTTTTTTCACCAGATTTTTCTCCTACTTCTTTTTGAATTTTTATCTCATGCAAAGTAAATGAAATCTTATTTTTGAAATTTTAGAAAGGATATTTATGTTGAAAATGAATACTATTACTGGGAGTAGCTTTTTCGTTATGCCTAACTTTGTTAATAAAAGAAAGATAGGCAACAATTAACTGATTTTTAAACTCCTTGAGTTCAATCTTAATTTTAACGAATTCTAATTTCAATTCTAAAACTATATCAGTGATATATTTTAATTGAGACGCTAATTCAGTAATACCTTCAGATAAGTGAACAATGTGTGAATAATTAGGACCAAGGTAAGCATTGGATAATTCTAGCATTAATCACAGTTAATTAGCTTAATTAGTTATTAATTAGCTTAATTATCTTAATTATTTTTAATCACGTGGCTCTGATACCACTTGAAAGAGGATCGAAAATACTACTTAATGAGAGAAAATGCACATGCACAAAATTAAAATTTTAAAAAGTTTTTAAATATTAGGATTAAAATTACAAATTTTAAAAGTTCAAGGACTTACGGAAAAACAGATGTTACCTAAAAATTAAATTACATAAATATCGAAGTACTAAAATATTAATTCGAAAAGCTCAAGGTTAAAAAAAAATCAATAGCTAAAACATGAAGGTATCCAAATATGATTATCCCGTCTTTTACTTGATCCAGTAATTAGATGCAGCACCAGAAAGTCCAAAACTGTACTTTTCCGTGCAAATCAACCTTCTCTAAAGGCGGCCAAGGGGTCGGCCATTTCCTCCCTCTTCGAAGTTTCAAGGTCATCATATCAAACCAATTTTTTTTATTTTTTTAAATGGAATATCCAATGAGCGATTATCGCAGCAAAAGAGGAGAGGGAGTACAACGGACAGCAAAGACTGTCATTCTCATTAACTATCGGGCAAAATTAGGGTTTTGGCAAAATTAGGGATAAACCCCTCTTTAAGACATTTTCAACCATATTCTAGTGAAACAAGGTGCTGTGGGATAGGAAGAAAATTTCAAGAAAGAAAGGCAGGTAAATTCTGCAATCCCAAATGGTTAATTTGATAAGCTATTCTCTGAAGGGGAAGCAGCTCCCTTAAGGCAGGATCTCATGATCATACCGAGCTTCTTGCATGCGTCAAGGCACAGCTCCATTCCCTGTTTTAATATATAAAGTATTAATGCCTCACCCACAAGACATTTGAATGCGAGAGCATATTGCATGCTTGCCAAAGACACTCAGATTAGAAGAGCATCGAATACAGGGTGCAGAGCATAATGTTGGATTGTACACTCTTGTTTATATGGCAATGGTGCCGGTGCCAGTGCCAACAGAAGATTTGAAGCAATTAAGGGAAAGAAGTTAAACTAGCCTGCCTAAACATACATCAAAGAAACATAGCTTCGCAAACAGGTTGTTCAGGCTGGGTTATTTTAAAATTAGGTTAGATGGAATCGAATACTCAGGTTGGGTTTGATTCATCTTGTGTCACTCGAGTTATTAATATTTAGGTACCCCAAGATGAATGACATTAATTTGTCAGACCTTGACTTTTTTGACTTAATTCCTTCACCTATCCATTTTGTATAATTAAGTCCTGAATACGATAACACCCTTCCTATTTTGTTTTTTACTTTTTTTTTTAAAATCTCCTAAAACCCATCTCTCCCCCTTCCCCGTCCACTTGTGCACAACCGACAATACCTAATCACCTACCATGGCACCACTAAAGGACCACCTGGCAACCAGAACCCAACACTAGGTGTCCCCGTCCATCAGTGGTATGCCACCACCCTACTCTCTATCCTCCCTTCCCCATCTTCTTCGTCCTTTCTCCCTCATCCATTCTTTCCTCCTTCATTCTCTACCATTTCTCTGTTGCCTTTAGGGGGTTGTTTTTTGACAAAACGATACAACACTCATTCAAATGGGTACATACCCACAACTATCTTCTGACGAGCAAAAGTGAAATCCTTGCAATTGCAAACTACCCAAGTATTTTCGCATTGATGAACAGAGTACTGATTGTATGGCAAAAGTCATTAAAGATTAAAATAATTTGGCATGGCATACTTCTCAAAGATCAAAATTAGGAAATTAAAGATCATGAGCATTCAGAAATGCAACAGAGACATCAGAGAGAATGAGGGAGGAAAGAATGCAGAGAGAAAGGAGGAGGAAGAAGAAGAAGGAAGAAGAGTCAGTTGGGTGGCGGGCACTATCGATGGACACACAACTAGCCGGCAATCTAATGGTGGCTTTCTAGCCGCTAGGCAGTCCGCCGCTGCTGCCAGGGCCAATGGTTAGGTTGTGTGGGTGGTGGTGGATGTGGATGAGGGGGTGAAGTGGGGTTTGGGAAGTTGTTAAACAAGTAAAAATAAAATATGAAGGGTATTATCGTAATTTCAGGACCGAATTATACAAAATGGATAAGTGAGAGCACTTCAACATTATGTTAAAAAAGTTGGAGAATGAAAAATTAATGCACTAACCTCAAGGTACCTAAACATACACCAAAAAAGCATAACTTAGCAAGCAGGTTGCTCAAGTTGGGTTATTTTAAAATTAGGTTAGATTGAATTGAATACTCAGGCCGGGTTTGGTTCATCTTGTCCAACCAGCTTGGCAAAGAAAATGCAATCAATATCGGAAAAGTGTGCAGTGGATCAAACCAACTGGTCGGCAGCAAAATTATGTTCTCTGAGTTTTCAGGTTTGCACAAAATCTTTGTTTCAAGCTTATTTGTATGGTAATCAAGCATACAAGTCAATTTGTTTAAAATAAATTAGGCGTGAGTGACAAAGAAAGCAGAATGACAAACACTTGGAACTCCGGATAGTTACCTCAAGGAGAACATGATATGAAAAGGCCTTTTACGGGAAAAAATGAAGAGCAAGGCATTGATGTGCATGCGGAAAGCATTCAATATGAGCTAGACAGATCTACTCAATAATGTAAGACTCAAAAAGCAGGTATAAGCAGTTGGCACTGAGAAAATGGGCAAACAAGACATTGACAATGACAATGACACTGTGAATCCGTAACTCATACCTCGTGAATCTTAGGGGTTGTCCATTCTCCAGTTATAGTCAATTGCGTGACCTGGGTGCGAGAAGGCATATAAGTAAGCAATAAACTTCCATCTTGGCAACTTTCCTCCTCCAGAAGAGGATCAATGATGAGATTTGCACCCATAGAAGACTGCAGACCGTAGACAAATGAAATTAGAATACCAATATGAAAATTCCTTTAAATTAAAACTCCTAATATAGCTAGACAATCCTGTAAGCAAATAAAAAGAGAGCCAAAATGGCAACAAAGGGGCATAAATAAAACAAACCAAAGACGGAGGGCTCTTAGTACCCCAAGCATATAGAAAGTGAATACTGCTGCATTGCACAGGTTGATCAGAACATAGTTACCTGGATCGAGTACGCTCTTGCAGGCGGGACGAATTCAGGTACATACTATGCTACTTAGAAGAATTGGATTTTTCGGTATGTTTTTTTTTTTAGGTAGATTTTCTTTTGGGGGGAGGAGAATAATGTAGCAGAGCAAAATAATGTTTACAAGATCCTGATATCTAAGAAATGGAGTCTAGAAGACATAATGGTCAGAACTCAAACCAAAAAAACAGCTCAGCCCTCGTTTAAAAGAAGAGGGGCCTTTTCTAAAAGCCCGTCCTGACTTAAGTTTTAGAAAAACCCTAGCCATCTCCTGCAGCACACAGAGAGAGAGAGAGAGAGAGAGAGAGAGAGAGAGAGAGGAAAAGATCAAAATTGATTTTCATAGCTTTCTCAGATCCACCTAAAAATTTCGCAGCTTTAGCTTTAGGAATTGTCCTCGCATCCAACACACACGAGAAAGAATTATACATGTTGATGTTGGCACCAGCACCAGCACCAGCTTCACTATTTTCCATCTAGTTTAGTAGAATACAAAAACTTCCAACACCAATAGCATGAAGCAAAGCCCAGACATAATATGGAACAACAAAAAAAATCTCACATGAATGCAGGGTGAAAATTTTTCACTTGATGTCTGCAATAATCCTAACGTCTCCAAGAATGACCATGGCTGAAGAAGTTGCCTTTGGTGGTCTCGTACTTTAACTTTCTTGTTGTATAAGACAATCAGAAAATTTCTTAACTTCACATTTGCATTAGACACAATTTCAATATCAACACGCGAAGTATTTAAGAAGTCAAATCATCAAACTGAAAATGTCAACACAATAGAGATTGGGTAAAAAGGAGGGAAAAGGGAGAAAATTAGAGAGAGAGAAAAGAGAGGGATTGGCATCTCTGTACTCAAATCAATATTCATTCAATATTCAATAGTGTATAATAGATGATTAACAACAGTACATAGTCCCCTTATTTATAGGTGCATAACCTTCTTAATACGAACTAATACTAGTCCTAATAAAAATAGGAAAGTATAATAGTCCCAATAAGACTTGGACACTATAATGTCAATCCTAATAGACTATAATTATAATCAAATATCTTAATTATTATTCTTATACTTCTTCCCAAAATAAATCTTGATGAATCCATCATCTCTCCCCGGCTTGGAAAAACTCGCCCCCGGAGAGTTAGCTTGAAGATACCCATCCAGTAAATCAGGAGCGATACGACGCATATCCTCCTCATAAACCCAAGAGTTATTGAATTGGGAACCGCCTTTCCAACGGATCAACGACCATTGAGAACCTACAATACTAGCAATCTCATCTTCCAGTATGGCTTCAACTTCATCAACTACCAGCGGCGGAGCAGGAAGCAACTTAGGTACAGAAACTGAAGAAGTCGCGAAACCACCTATAGCACTCGCAGAAAATGTGGGAGGCGCAAAGTTACCTCGGTAAAATGTCAAATCCTCAACGTTGACGATAGGATTAATAGATAAATCAAAGGGTAAGTCAATTAAATATGCATTAGAGCCAAGACATTTCAAAATGCGATAAGGTCCACAAGCTCGAGCAAAAAGCTTTTGAAAAGAACATTTTGGAAATCTTTTAGGACGAATTCGGACATCTCACATAATCACTCTCATTAAACTCCAACTTTCTGTGCAATTTTCTGTTTGAACATCGGCAACGACATGCATATCATAAATAAGTTTAGCAAAAGTTTCAGCACATTGAGGAGGCCGAGAATCTATAGGTAATGGCAATGAATCAATAGGAAGACGATGAACAACACCATGCACAACTTCAAATGGACTCTTTCAAGTGGACTTGTTCATAGTATTGTTATAAGCAAATTCAGTAGTCAGTAAAACCAAGTCCCAAGTATTAGGCTTCTCATCGACAAGACATCCAAGAAGGTTACCTAGACTCTGATTGACAACCTTGGTTTGTTCATCAGTTTCAGGGTGGAAAGCAGCACAAAATTTCAAGTGAGTGCCAAACAATTTCCACAATGTCATCCAAAATGACTCACAAATTTAACATCCCTACTAGACACAATAGATGATGGCAAACCATGCAAACGAACAATTTCCCTAAAGAAAATCCTTGCAAGATAGGATGCATCAATAGTTTTGCTATAAGGGATAAAATGTGTCATCTTAGAAAACATATCCACAACAACAAGAATGCAATCATGACCTCTAGCAGTTCGGAGAATACCTAAGACAAAAATCCATACTAAGGTCTTTCTAGGGAATGTGTGAAACAGGTAAAGGAGTATATAAACCAGTGTTTTGCTTCATAGCTTTCGCAAGCTGTCAAGTGCGATACTAAGGCACAACTTGGGCCACATCTTTGTGTAAGTAGGGCCAAATAAAAAACAGTCAACAATAAGAGTGGTGGTCTTATCCCGATCCAAATCACCAGCAAGACCTCCATCATGCAATTCCCATATCAGAAAATCACAAAGCGAGGTGTTAGGAATGCACAACTTTGATCCATAAAAAACAAATAGTCATCCACAATCATATAATTATCTAAGTCATGCCAGTTACCATGTAAAACCTCATCATAAGTCTTAGCAAAGTTCGGGCATAAGGTGTATTGGTCTTTCAGTTTTTCAAATCCAACAACTGATGTAGTCCATCTATGCAATAGAAGTCCTACTCTACTCAAAGCATCAGCAACAATTTTTCAATACCTGAACAATGTTTAAGCAAGAAGGAATAAGCTTGAAGGAACTAAACCCACTTAGCGTGTTTCTCTCTAAGTTTTCTTTGGTCATTAATGAATTTCAATGCATTATGATCACTCCAAAGAACAAACTCCTTAGGAAGGAGGTAGTATCGCCAATGTTCCAGACAACGCACTAAAGCATAAAACTTTTTCTCATAGGTGGTGTACTTATCTCTCCTTGAATTATTAAGCTTCCCACTAAAGCAAGCTATGGGGTGTCCTTCTTGACTCAAAATAGCTCCTATCCTATCCCCAAAGCATCACAAGCAACTTCGAACACTTCAGAAAAATCAGAATGGTACGACAGAGGCCCCAATCATTTTCTTTTAAATGAGGTTAAAAGCTTCTTTTGCAGGTTTAGTCCATGTAAACGCACCTTTTCTCAAACAATCAATGATAATAGCCATAATGGAACTAAAATTCTTGATAAAGCGCCTATAAAAAGTGGCTAACCCATGGAAGCTTCTCACATCAGAAATGGTTTGAGGTTTGGGTCACTCTACTATAGCTTTTACCTTTTCGGAATCGGCAAAAATTTCTTTGGCCAACACAACAAACCCAAGGAAAACCACCTCAGACTGCAAGAAAAAACACTTAGTTAAATTAATGTATAGCTTCTGTGCTCAAAAGACCTCAAGAACTAACAGCAAGTGTTTCAGGTGTTCTTCCCTAAAAGGGTTGTATATTAGAATGTCATCAAAATACACTACCAAAAACTTCCCATGGAAAGGGCGAAGAATATGAATCACGACTATCATAAAAGTACTAGGAGCGTTGGTTAATCTAAAGGGCATAACTAACCACTCAAACAGTCCATTAGCAGTCTTAAAGACAGTTTTTCACTCATCCCCAGGTCTAATCCTCAATTGATGGTATCCTGCCCTAAGGTCAATTTTAGAGAACCACCTAGATCCTGACATTTGGTCCAACATATCATCAAGTCTAGGTATAGGAACCTATGTTTCATAGTAATTGTATTAATGGCTCTACTGTCAATACACATCCTCCAATAGCCATCTTTCTTAGGGGTCAAGAGGCAGGGGCGGATTTATGACCATGGAAGGGGTGTCCATAGACATCCCTAACCAGAAAAACCTCTAATGACCTTATTTGGAGCCTGTAAAAATATTATAAGTGGACACCCCTAAAAAAGGTCCAAAAACATTTTAGTTGCTGAATTTGAATTTGGCTGGCTCTGGCTTAATGGACCGCTTGGAGCCTTGGATGCATGTGCTTGACAGTGAGGCGTAGCCCAATGGCCCATTACCCAGGCTTGATTTAAGGAAAAAAACTTACTTGGCTCTCGGTGAAACGCAACACCCAGAGAGACCCTTAACTCTCAAACTCTCAGTGCCCAACCCATGTCGCGTGCCTCCTGCCCTTCTCGACCGTCGCTCCACGCAGCCTCCCGCCGTCGACGTTGCCCAGCGAGACGCCGCCTCCCGCCGAGCCTACCGGCGACCAGTCGGTAGTCCACCACCGAGCGAGGCTGCGAGCAGCAACTAGCAGGTTAGTTCGGTCAGATTGAGGCCAATTAGTTAGTTAGGGTTTCGATTTTCATCATTTGACAATTTTAATTACTTCTAATCGTTTGTTCTCAAATTATATTTTGTAGATAGCAAGTGATTAGTGAATTGTGCAACGCTCAAGCATCTCCTCCGAGGCTTCGACTCATTAATCAATAGGTTTGTTTCATTTGTTCTTTCCGAAGTTTTCTGTTTTTTGTTTAATTTTTCATGCCCAAGTTCAATTTGAATGTTTGATTTTGGTATTGGTGGACAAATTAGATTGTGCAATTAAGTTTAAGTATCAATTTGTGCGGATTTGTAATCGTTAATTATTTGATAGACATCCCTAGAATTCATGCGCACTTGTCAATTGTTAACTGTTAATCAATTAGCGAAAGTTGTTTTGAGTTAACTGAAAATTACATGGTTATTATTTTCCATTGATTAATTCATGTACATAATTTAAATGGAAAGTGAAGCATGATAATATGGATGATTTCATGTAATATTAGCTCTTAAGTGAACTAATGTGTTGCTTCTTGCTTGATTTTCAATCAATTAATCAATTGCTTGGTAGCTACATTGCTTGTTACGTCATTGTCTCAGCGCTTCATTTGAACTAATGTGTTGCTTGTTTTAAATAAGTAAGCTCAATTTCTAATTTTCATATTCTTTTTTTTCCAATTTTATATGGATCAATCCAATTTCAGTTTAAGATATTTGACTCAATGTCTAATGATTCTACCATGTATCGCTTCCAAAAAGTGAAAAAACGTAAAGGACAATTGTAATAGTACATTATTGCAATATTTCGTGTATTGTTTAAACTTTATTTTATGGTACATATAGTGATGAATTGCTGGACTTTGCGGTAACTTATGAATTGCGGGTGGTAAACTCCTTTTTCAAGAAGGAGGACCACTTGGTGACCTTTAGGAGTGGCTCCTCAAAAACCCAAATTGATTACTTCCTGTTGAGAACGGATAGTCGGAGGTTTTGTAAGGATTGCAAGGTGATTCCTAGCGAGTGTCTAGGAACTCAGCATAGGTTGCTAGTGTTGGATGTGGAGTTCAAATGTTCAAAGTGGAAGAAGAGGAGAGTGGGGGACCCTAGAGTTAAATGGTGAACCCTTACGAAGGAGAATGTCGTGTTATTATCAGAGAGGATTACTGAAGAGGGAGCTTGGAGGCGAGTAGAGGATGCGGATCAAATGTGGAAAGCAATGGCAGATTGTATTCGAAGGTGGGCTAAAGAAATCCTCGGTACGTCTAGAAGAGGTGACAACAAAATGAAAGGTGCCTGGTGATGGAACGAGGAGGTAAAGAAGAGAGTCAAGGAGAAAAAAGAGGCTTACGCTGACTTCTTGAACAGTGGAGCGGATGGAGAGAGAGAGAGAGATTAGTAGAGTTAGATATAAAGCTGCGAAGCAGGCCGCCAAGAAAGCTGTTGCGGTAGTTAAGAGCTTGACTTATGACACGCTATACCATAGACTGGCAATCAAGGAAGAGAAGAAGGAAGTCTTTAAACTGGCGAGGGCTAGGGATAGAAGTACGAAGGATTTAGGTGTTGTGAGGTGCATCAAGGATGAAAATGGTAAGGTATTGTCTGAGGATGGAGAAATCAAGAAGAGATGGCAAAATTACTTTTCCAAACTCCTTAATTGTGAAGTGATAAAAGACTCTCGTGGTGGGGTAAGAGAGAGTAGTAAGAGGCGACTGAATTTGCGAGTATGTGGTCATATCAGAAAGGACGAGATTAAAGAGGCCTTAAAGAAGATGACCAATGGAAAGGCAGAGGGTCCAGATCAAATACCGGCAGAAGTGTGGAAGTATTTGGGCGAAAAAGGATTAGAGTGGCTAACGGAGCTTTTCAATGTCATTTTTAGGACCGCTAAAATGCCCAAAGAGTGGAGGTCCAGTACAGTCATCCCCCTGTACAAGAACAAAGGTGATATTCAAGATTGTAACAATTTTAGGGGTATAAAGTTGATCAGCCATTCTATGAAGTTATGGGAGAGGGTGATTGAGAGAAGGTTGTGGAAGGATGTTACGATTTCAGAGAACCAATTTGGTTTTATGCCGGGGCAGGTCGACCACGGAGGCAATTTACCTCCTTAGAAGGCTCATGGATTTGTACAGAGATAGAAAGATGGATCTTCATATGGTGTTTATTGACCTGAAAAAAGCATATGATCGAGTTCCGCGTGAAGTGGTATGGAGATGCTTGAAGGAGAAATGAGTGTCACCCTGGTATATCCGAGTTATTAAGGATATGTACGAGGGAGGTAGGACGAGTGTTAGGACGCCAGGAAGGGTTACAAATAACTTCTTCGTTGGTATGGGCCTGCATCAGGATTCCGCCTTGAGCCCGTTTCTTTTCACTATAGTTATGGATGTTCTTACTAGAGGGATTCAAGATGAGCTACCATGGTGTGTGTTATTTGCAGATGACATTGTTCTTATTGACGAGACCAGGCAGGGCGTTAATGATAAGTTGGAGCGATGGAGGCACACACTAGAATCTAGAGGTTTTAAAGTGAGCAGATCGAAAACAGAATACCTTCATTGCTGTTTCAGTGGAAGGGTAGATGAGGGGAGAGAAGTCACTCTGGATGGGAGGTCGATTACTAAGATTGATAAGTTTAAGTATCTAAGCTCGATCATTCAGCAAAATAAGGATATTGACGAAGACATTAGCGAGCGTATAAAAGTGGGCTGGCAAAAATGGAAGTATGTCTCAGGTATGCTGTGTGATAAGAGGGTGCCCCTAGGTTTAAAAGGCAAAGTCTATCGCATGGTAGTTAGGTCGGCTGTTCTTTATGGATCGGAATGTTGGCCTTTAAAAAAGACGCAGGTTCAAAGGTTGATGGTAGCAGAGATGAGGATGATTCGGTGGATGTGTGGATATTCGAGAATAGACAAAATTAGGAATGGAGTTATCCGGGACTTAGTTAAAGTAGCTCTCATCAAAGATAAGATGAGAGAAATAAAACTCCGATGGTTTGGCCATGTGAAAAGGAGGAGTGTGGAGGCCCCAGTGAGGAGATGTGAGATGATCAGCATCCCGTAGACAAAAGAAGAGGGAGGGGACGACCTAGGAAGAGTTTGGACGAGGTGATTAGAAAGGACTTGAAAGTTATCGGTTTGACGGAGGACCTGGCTCAGGATAGGAAGTTATGGCTGGATAGGATTAGGATCTTAGATCGTAGAGAGCCCACCCCGTAGCAGTCGTTGGGTGCAGTGGCTTAGTGCTGGTAGTGGTTCTTTTCGCATGGCTTGTTTATATGCAGGTAGTACTTCCTTCTGAGACGAGTCATCGTTTGCTTACCTCGGGCTGCTAAGGTATGTAACCTTCCTCAGATAGATTGTTATTATGCTACATAACTTCAGCTACTTGCCTTTATTATATCGTGGTCATTCCTGGATATGTGTCCTTTATTTTTCCTTTTAAAGTTTTCACAAAAACTCCTCTCTATTAAATTTTGTTTTTTTTCCACAAAATCCTTTTTTGTGGGTCTCTTGGAATCAATCTCTCTACGAGTAAGAATGCCGGTAGAGGTAAGGCTGCCTACAGCTGGATCTCCCCAGACCACGCGAAAGCGGGACCCACACTGGGAGGTAGTGGTGGTATTGTTGTATGGCGATGAATGTTCGTAGGTGGACACCCCTAGTTCGAAACTCTAGATCCGCCACTGTCAAGAGGGTCGGACTATGTTGAATGAAACCCTTTTGCAGAAGCCCTCTTCACATTCACCGGGGTTCATTCTATAGTGAGGTAAGTTAGGTAAGGGCGATCCTGGGGCAAGGTCTATAGCATGTTGGATATCCCTCAAAGGAGGTAGTTCAGCAGAACGATCATCAAGACATAGATCCTTAAATTCATCAAGAAGTTCACTAAGATCAAGGGACATCTCACATGTAGTAGCCCAGGGAAACACAAGTGGGACTTTGGCTCCTAACGCGAGCAACATGCTAGATTATTTTCCTTCTATTTCACATTCATATCCAGATTAAAAAACATGTAACTTCTTAGCTTGTTTCTTAGACTGAGGCAATTTAGGGTTAGTTCCTTTGGGATTATTATGTTCTGCGGGTCCGCAGGAGCTAACTTAATCATCTTGCCATTATGAATGAAAAGATACGTATTATCCTTTCCAAAATTGGTGGCATTTTTGTCATATAGCTAGGGATGACCTAACAAAATGTGGGCAACATCCATAGGTAATTCATTACACCAAGTCTTTTCATAATACATACCTAATTGGATGGGGACTTCACACTTCTCAAAAATTATCACAGATGCCTTATCAACCCAAGCAACCCTAATAGGGTGGAATATGGTATCATCTTAAGGTTGAGAAGTTTCACAGCATACATAGAAATCACATTCATGGAACTACCGTTACCAATGACTAAACAAAAATTTTACCCCCACAGAGCATTTTAGTCTTAAAGATAGCAATACGTTTCTAAGAGTCACAATCAGTAGAAAAAAGAAAACATATCATGACGCTAAGATGACTCTCTCTCTCTCATCGTCTTCATGCTCACTCTCCATAGTAGTGTCACCAACAACAGGATAGACAATCTCATCTATCCAGTCATCATCTTCAAGAGTGTCAAATTCTGTAGTAAGAGCGCGGTTGGAACAATGAGATGTTGGATGCCTTTGCTCATGACACTTGTGACACACCATGGAAGATAATGATGGAGAACAGAGGAGAGGGGATGAGGTGAAGGAACTACTCTTAGCTAACCTCAATGGTTGGCTAAGCTAGACATTGCTCTTAACAAATTGACTATTCTGTTATTGCCCTTTAGGGTAAGAGGTTTTGTGAAAGGTGACAGATTACAAGGGCTTAGACTCCCCGGCTTGGGAAACCCACCTGCGAGAATAGGAAGGCTTTTTGTACTTCTCTATTTCTACAGCCTTTTAGTAAGCCTCCATTAAAGACTCGGGATGGGGTAGGCTCACCTTTTCCTTAAGGTCATCTCTAAATCCATTAATGAACCTAGTCATAGTTACCCATTGTTCTTCTCTAACAGTGCATCTGAGTTTCATTTCCTCAAATTGGGCATAATAATCCGACACGTTAGTATTCAACTGTTTTAGGTTCAACCAATTATCCCTCATTTGTCTTTTATAGAATGAAGGCAAATACTTTTCTTTCAATTTTTGTTTCATTTCATCGCACAAAGTTATGGTAGGCTCACCTAGGTGATCTATCTCCCTTTGAACACCCTGTCAATATTTCTTAGCAGAGCCAGTAAGTTTTATTTTGGCAAAACGAACTCTATGGATGTCATTCATTCCGTAAAATTCAAAATAATCCTCTAGGCGGTCTAAACAATCAACAAGAACATTAGGAGCATGGCCACCATCAAAGTCAGGGATATCAACCTTGACTTTTCTCGTCACATCATAAGGGTCGTCATGTATTTGGTTCCTAGGATAGCCTTGGTCTCTTCTAGGTGAATGGTGCCTACAATGTTGATCTTGGTACATACCTCTACAGTGGTAAGGTTGCGGCCCATCAAATTCGTCATGATAGTACTCATCATTTCTAGAACCGTTAGGAATGTGACCAATGTTTTCAGGTTTCGTCCTACCCAAAACATGGGTCCTATTAGATTTCCCAAAAGTAGAGTTTTTTAGATGAATAACTAAGTCAACAAGTTTGGGTCCTCTAGTCTGGACATTAGAATTAGCGATATTATACACATATTGAAACAAGTGAGATTCTAGTTTCTGTTCCAATTTTGTAATACTTCCATGAATACCACCTAAAGAGTTATCGAACCCCATGATGGAACTTTGGAGAACTTGCACTTGATCCTCCACCCCACGAATACGTTGTTGATTTTCCTTACTACCCTCTTGAATTGACTCTCTAAGTTCATCCCACCTAACGTTCCATTTTTTAGCCAATTC
This sequence comes from Carnegiea gigantea, assembly GCA_029747015.1. Lineage (NCBI taxonomy): Eukaryota > Viridiplantae > Streptophyta > Magnoliopsida > Caryophyllales > Cactaceae > Carnegiea > Carnegiea gigantea. The sequence goes on along the minus strand of JAKOGI010001695.1, from coordinate 45,755 downwards.
TAAATATCATCATTAGTGCCCTTTTGCAAAGCTTTTTTGGTCAAGTTTATCAATTCTACCGTCAATTCCATCAATTTTTTGTTCTAATGCCATAGCTCTTGTGACTAGCATGCAAGAAAATGTCCCTTTTTTTGTGGACATCGATAAATCAACACAAAACACATAAGCAACTCAAAGAATAAAGTACTTCCAAAGCACTCATAGCACGCAAATCAATTAAAGAAATTATGGTGCTATCCAAATCGTCCTGATTTTTTTTTTTTTTTTGAAAATAGAAAATAATTTTAGCTCCAAGAAAATAATTGACAACCTACTAATAATCTAAAGTCCTAAAATCAAGGAAGAGATTTAACAAATAATAAAGTTGGCCTAACTTATTCAGCAAGATACCATAGATGTCCCTTTGATTCAGGCCTCAAAAAAGGCCGCAGCCAGGAATTTAGCAGGCTTCTTCGTAAAGCACTCACCAACATAGCAACCAGTGAGTAGCTGTAACGCACCACGAACACAGCAGCAATTCCAGCGAGCAGGGTGTAATGGGCTGAGGCTGATGGATGTGGAACGCAGGAACGAGGGTTCGAAGGCTTGAAACAACTTTTTTTTATGGTTTCAAACACTTGGTGTAGTTGGCAACAGAATTTGGGATGTGGGTTGGCTAGGAATCGAGAACTTGCTCTGATACCAAGTTGATAGAGATCGGGCAAAAAAGGGGGGAAAGGGAGAAAATTAGAGAGAGAGGGAATAGAGGGATAGGCATCTATGTGCTCAAATCAATATTCATTCAATATTTAATAGTGTATGATACATGATTAACAAATGTACATAGACCCCTTATTTATAGGTGCATAAACTTCCTAATACGAACTAATACGACTCATCCTAATAAAAATAGTAAAGTGTAATATTCCTAATAAGACATTGACACTATAATGCTAATCCTAATAGAAATAGGAAACCATAATAAACTATAATTATAATCAAATATCTTAATTATTATTCTTATACTTCTTCCTAGAATAAGTCTTCATGGATGCATCACAACCCCATCAAAAGAACGTGTACAGATCACCCTCCATTTCCTTGGCAAATGCTGAACAAACATTTTATTAACAACTAGAAATACCTATACGACCAAAAGGTCACGGGTTCAGGCCTTGAATCAGTCACTGACAAAGTCAGGATAGGCTGCCTATAATACACCCCTTGAGGTGGGCCCTTCCCCAAACCCTACGTGAACACGAGATGCTTGTGCACCAGGCTGCCCTTTTAAATACCTATTTCTTTTTCAACTGAAATTTCATATGAGTAGAAGAAAAGGAATGCATGATAAAGTAGACTGTCTCACTGAAGAAATGGAAAAGATTCATGTTTGGCTCAAATGGGTTTTAATGGGCTATCATCATTGTATTCTTTATGCAGGCTTTATCCAGAAAATTTTGGTGCAACAATAGAAAATTAGTTACAGAGAAAGTCTTTTTCTGTTCAAAAATGCGGAACATTACCCTGTTTCAAGGTGCTTGTCCTGCTTTCTATGTTGATGTGTTCCAAATTAATCAATCTAAATGCCAGTGCCTTTAATATTAACCAAAATATATTCCTGTTGGCTCATTTGCTGATCTTAATACTTTGCAAAGTCAGCTAGAGCAATTAGATTGAAATGGAGTATCAGAAAATGGAAGAAGTTGCAGACAGTGAGCACAAACAATTGCTAACATAATAGGATATACTTGTTACTATTAGTGGCAATGAGAAAAAGACAGAGGATCAATCGGCACAGATGCATACCAGAGAGACTGCTGTAACCAGATCATACATCATGATCCCTGCATCAGCAAGAGCGAGACTCGCACATGATATAATAACAGGAAGATCACCTGTAGCCATAAAAACATGAATACTTGGAAGCAGTGAAAGAAAGGACAGGAAACATGTAAACATATATTGTAATTATAACTAGCTTCCTGGCCTGCTTTATCTAACAATATTTTTGAATACCTAACACACTAGCACGTGACCACAACTTCTGGAAAGCTAGGATTACACATGGATCCTTTTCTCATTTCCAAGAACATAAAATTGGAGAAGGCAGAGAAGAAAAAAAAGGCGCAGCATATACCCCAAGATAATGCCTTCCTACGAAGCAAATAATTAAATATATGAGGATATGCGCACCCCCTTCCAACTTCCCAAAAAACCAACAACCCCCCCCCCCCAAAAAAAAAAAAAACCACACACGAGGGGAAAAAAATTGGTGATGCAGAGAACAATTTATTCGCCCAAAGGAACAATAATTTTTACAGACTGCCAAGCAGAACAAACTAAATATCAGTTTCAGCAACAGAAGGGTGGAAAAATTACATAATGGAAAGATTAGCACCTAGAAATTAATTTCAGTTTCATTCTGCCTCCCAGCCATACAGAAGCCAAGGTGTTTGCTCAAGGTATAGCCAAAAAAGTGACAAATCAACTAGTCAAATTGCAGTAAACTTACTTCCACCAGATTCGAGAACTAAAGCAAACACATCGACTGTTGTTTTCGGGAATGATTCCAATATTACTGCACCCTCCAAAGCTTTATGAAGCACTGAGGAAAATTCTCCATGCTCTGAACCCTAATGAAACAAAACAAGAACTGCTGAGTGCAACAAGGCTCGGACGGATATGACTTCTAGGAAGGTTAGGTATATTCGATGCTACACCAAAAATTACAACTTAGAAGAAGACTGAACAGATTTTGAGAAAAGTGACAATGGTTTAAAAAGCCTCTTCTCACTATGCTGTGCTGTACAAGAATTCCTATCTATGAAGCAGCTTGGACAAACACCATACTGTGCCAGTGGCTTAACTCATTGTTAGCCTCATAATAACACGTCTATAAGTTTCTATGTTCCACAGTCTCCAACGTTGTGTGCCTGATATTTGTTGCACAATTTTTTAATAAGTAAGAAATTAAATGATCACAAATCTTTCTTGTTAGTTTCATCAATCTAATACTCTACATACTAAACCCTTAATTTCAGTAGGGTGAAGCTACTTCTGACTATTTACAACTTTATCAAGAAAGCTATCTCTGTGCCAATCGTGCCAAGCATGTCGTCATCATGCCAGGGGATATCATGCATTCAAACAAGAACAGCAGATAACAAGAGGAACACCATGAACCGCGTTCATCATTCTAATTCCCATAGAATAAAATGAATGTGAGGGAGGAACTAATGAGAACCTCGCAGTAAGACCTAGCCTACCTATACACATAGAAACCAATTTGTATATGAAAATTATTTTTTTTAAAAAAAAAAAGCAGACCTCCCAACTACCTAAAATAAGGTAAAAGGAGGTTCAAGTGGGAAAGATAAAACAGTGCAGTATAGAATATTCATTTAATTTCCAACCATAAATCCTTTTACCTGTCCCCGAACTGGGGTAGCAAAAGTAGTATAGCTAACACTGCAATTCAGCCGGCCAACATCACTGTACATCATTGCCTTCTTGCTTTCTCTTGGTCCAAATCTAAAGAGTAGTGACAATGAACCTCACAGTCAAAAATTTGAAACACAAAAAGACATAAGGTTAAAGACCCTAATGTCACGGATATGCAATAACCACTCATGCAAACAAAGGCCTTCGCCCAGGCTGAAAGAAGCCTTAGATACCGGATACCCACTGATGTAAGCAAAGGCGCTCAGGCTGACAAAACAAGACTTCTCTTCAGATAAATTTCTAGGTAGAGCAATTGTGACCACTTAAGCAGCTCACATCCAATTCCACATTGCACACCTTAGATTAGTGACCAGTCTGACAAATCAATAGCATGCCATCAAATTAAGCAACAAATCCGGGTCCTCCTAAATAGCGAAAGTTTGTGATTTACATTATTGCCAATTAATTTCACATAAAATGACACCATAGCACCACCAGACTTTGGACCCAATGTCTCCGAGTGTCTGAGACTCCTAAATAATGGATGTTTGTAATCCGCATCAATTATGGAACTTCTCATGAAATGACACCAAACTACAAACCTCCAACCCAACCTCCTCTTAGAAGGCCCACCTACAGTGGAAAGTTGGTTGGGGGGGCGGGGGCAGAGATATCCAGCCAATGCCTCTATGACCAAAGATGATATTTCAGTTAGGGTTCAGTTGGAAAAGAATCTGCAAATCTACTACAGTATGACACACTAGTCATGGCCTATTGGCCTCCTCACATGCTAGTGAAACAGCATTGCCCAGAGTCCCAGAACATCAATTCAAACCCTTTTTCTGTTTTTCCCCACTTACCACTATTCGAGTTGCACCAGCAGAAACCAGCCGGACAAGACCAACCCAATCCTAGGGCTGAGCCAGGCAAGTCCAAGGTATTCCTGGCCCAAACCAGAACAATAGAACATAAGCAAAACGAAACTGGCCATCACTATCCCACTGGCCATGTCTAAGTCCACTATCATCTAAAGTTGAGTGACTCTTAATTAGATATTTTCACTCTACCTAAAAATTTATTGCAAAACATGTTATGTTAATCATTTAGAAAACAATGTAAACATGCAAGAAGTAGGATCAAACTCTTGACGAAAATAAGACATGTCAACAAAGTAAAAAATAAAGCTAGAATTATGAGAGAATACAAACATGTATAAGCACTATTAAAGAAAGCCACTCAGTGTATCACAGAATAAAGAGCACACTTAAGCATTTACCATCCAGAGAGGGTGGCTATATCCACCTTCCACTAGCGAAGTAATGCCCCAGAACAAAAGAGCTTAATCAACAATACTTTGTTAGCAACATAATATATCCTCATTATGTGCGAAGAATATCATCAACTTCAATATCCCTGGAGGAAAACAAATACGCATCCTCAGGTTCTATCTTTTAGAACCCCCCCCCCAAAAAAAAAAAAAGATTTGCCCTCAGAAAGTCAAGCTACACGTTGGAGATCCCCCTCCCGGTCCATAGAACAATTTTAAATTAATGTGGGAGTCAATACGTCTCAAGCATTACAACCTGCTAGAAAAGGTGGAAAACAAGCAAACACAGATTCACACAGATTGAAATACATAGTTCTCAAAAGCAATAAGGATTATCCCCTTTTTCCCATGGATTCGTCAGGACCATTTGGTCTTATCCCTCTGTAGTCAACAACTTCCAGGTATCAATTACTAAGCCTTCCTTTGCTGTTCCATAGTTGACATCTCCATGCCCTGGAATCTGCAATGCTGCAAGGGCTCTAACTGACATGGTCACCAACCTTTATCATACCACTTGAAAATCTCCTATCGCCATTAAATAGACAGCAGATCCAATCTTTCAAGCTTATTGCACAAATATATGATAAATTAGCATTAACATCCCCTTTCATCAAAACCATTTTTTAACAAACAATTTCAAGAGATTAAGACAAAAAATCTTGAGCTATACAATTCAGAACACCAACAGCCATTCGGCAGCACTGAGCTCTTAAAAGACAAACCAACACCTCACTTAAACCAGCCTACGGTTTAAACTTTAATCAGTGGCATCCTAACCAAATGCACTAACTTTTCCGAGATGTTGAATCACAATGGATATAACTCATTCCACAAAATATTGGAGGCCAAACCTTAAACTCCAAATCATTTACATGACCATAAAGAATAATGCAATCCCATACATAAAAGGCTCATTTGACAAACCAAACTTAGCATCAGAACCCTTCCCCCCCCCCCCGGGCAAAACAGGATATTATACACCCAAAAAAATCATAACTAGCAAGGCCTACCACCTCGATCTCCTTAGGAAGCACATTTCCAAAAACCTTCATGCCAATGCCATAGAATAAGGCATCATCCTATTCTTGAGGATTCCAAGTTTCCAATAGGCAATAATATGCCCGTGTAATAACTAATAAGTTCACTGGAATAGATTAAATGTTCTTATTTATATCACCAACATCTTTGACTCAACAACCAAAGCTAATTATAGAGACTGGGCATGGACTCTTAATCTATAAGCAATTATGTTTTTTTAAATTTTGATAGGAGTTCTATAAGCAATTATGTATTGTGAATAAATGAATCCAATTTCCACCAAGTGAGGTCCACCACCTATACTATTAGAGTTACATCCTTTAGTTCTTCACAAATCTTGCATACATTCAAGGTCAAGTCCCACCATGACCACAATGTAAGTGAAGTTTAGTTCATAAGCCTGCATTATACTTATACAAGCATGAACATAAATATTGCAGCCAACTGGACTTATTGGCAAGTAAGCCAGTCATCCGGTCACCTGGCTTGCCCTCTTTCACTCAGGGCCAAAAAAGCCTAAGACCTAGCATGTAACCCAAGCATCTATTTTCTGGCAAAACAATTGACCTGATGCGAGCCAATGCACACACAGGTCCATGAGATTCCATAGTCAGTAAGACAGAATGCATTAACTGGGCACTGGAGTTGGACAGCACAGATAATGAGTGATCCAAGTTTTGGAAGTATGTTATACAATTATAGATAAGAATTGGGTGCAATTCCTGAGGCAGCAAATATCCATAAGACTTGAAAAAACAATGGATAACTGAGAGTAATTTGACCACAACACGTAACTAACACTACGGGACTCTCATTTGAAGTCGTTTCAAGTAAGTTCAAGCTTCAGAAAGATAAAGAGGCCTGGCAGCAAATAGAGATTATTTACTCACACAGACACAATCACCTTGCTGTTACCAAATTCTGCATAAGCAGAACCAGCAGCTGAATTGACAGCACGAGTCCTTAAATCTGCAAGTAAAGAAAAGCTTTAATAAGCCTCTCATACATATGTTTCAGGTCTGGATAGATCAATCAAACATTTCAATTAAACTTTCTCCACTTGTTTATTGTGAGGCAATAGACAGTGAACAATTTCCTTATCAACGATCACAATTTCTTCTAGGGGTAATATCAGGTGCAACTTACATTTCTTAATGTCCCACAATATGAGGGAGGTGAGATGCACTGGTCCAAGAGTTAAGAAAGATCTTTATCTTAACGTCAAGTAAGCTAACTAGGAGATAAATTCTGAAGCTCATCACAAGCTATATTGATCTTGCGCAAAAGCTTACAATTTAAAACTGATCATAAGTTATATTATTTCTAGTTTATTAGTATCTATTTCATGTTTGAATTAATCACTATAGACTAGTTTTAGTATTATATATTAGAAATATGCCTCAGGAAGTGCACTTCAGCTATTAACTTGACCAGTAATATTTTGCACTTCCCCTTCGCTACTCACCAGCTATTCAAAATGGATTAATTGCAGACTCTACCAGTTCTCTCTGTTAATTTTGACTAATCAGTGAGGTTTTATGTAAATGGTCACCTCCCCAAAACGCACCTATTGCTGAAGATGATCATTGGTCATCTTATTATCGAAACAAAAGAACATAATAGATGATAGGTCATAGAAGAGACTAAGAGACCAAGTTACGATTAAGAGGTCAAAAAGGGGAAGGAAATAAGAATATGACAACTATGGAGGGAAATGTGGAAAGAGATGAATATTTTACATTACAAAATGAACAAGGCAGAGAAGGATGGGAAAAACAATCAAGGACGTGTATAGAGCTTCACCCCTTTACCTAGCAAAGGTACCACCACATAAGTGGTTAAAGGTAATTAGATCTAAAATGGAGCTCAATTGAGCTCCAACCCAAGTGAACTTTCACACCTACATAGAACACCCTCCAAGTAAAATAACTCCATGTAAATTCTATTTCATCATTGGTTTGTTCGTCATATTAGAATAACCACCCATGACACAAAGAGTTGAGCTTCAAGAAAGCAGCAGTAACAGATGACCAAGTATTTTAACCCAAACTTCCACCAACTGAAATTTTCATCCAACTAGATCAGGAGGTCTTTCCACACACAATAGTTGGAAAACATTCTGTAAGGCTATCTCTGCACCAAGACATTTCTAGAAACACTGTTAAAAACTTTGATTGAGAATAATAAGGCAATTCAGCTATTGAAGTTGACAAACTGATGCCATCTAACAACAAGATCAGCAAAAAATATTGCACCACACAATACCATGACTCAGCTTCCTTGAAAAGTTCCCAGCCTGTTGTGAGGTATTCTAGGGGTAAGGTAATGTAGTACTTACAATTTGTAATCACCAACCAAGTAATATGGTAAACAAACTTCATTAAGCTCTCACATAGATTAAGGGAAACATTGTTATTCTTGTGGCATCATTGGGAAGAGGAGGCATCCTTTGTCACCTCCAACAGATTTAATCATCAACATGCCACAGATTTAATCATCAACATGCCACAATTAATCTCCCACTACTGCACATACAAAAGTATACAACTTTAAAAACCACATATTTCTCATTCTTCTCTTATATTCCCCTTGTGTCAATATATACGTTAGAACCACTAACACAAGTTCGTTCAATTGGCTTGGCACTTGTTCCCCTTAAACAAGGCCTCGGGTTCGAGTCTTGTGAATGAAGAAAATCTGTAATGGGAGAGCTATATCACTTATTGGGCCAACAATAGCTCAACTCCAGTGAGATGAAGATCCAAGACCAAAAACATTATACACGTTAGACCAACAAGACCTAAAACACAGAAACAATGAACATAGTAAACAGCAATATTTAAATCTCACAAAGTACTCAATAATTACTCTAACTCCAAACGTGAAGACAATAGGACACCCCGAATGTGACAGAACTGCATACTATGTTGATCAAGCCAAAAGAACTCAGTTACCTAAGAACTCTGACTATTGGGAAAATTATGACACCAAAAACACCAAAAGTATCCGTTGGCGAACAACAGAGACCAAATATACTAAGAACATTCAAAATTTTAGGATACTCAGAAACTATTAGTTGTTTGAAATTTGAACCCAAGAAACACATACAGGCAGGCCTGCACTGGTGAAAGCCACGGCCGTCAGAACGCACCCCATTGGGGTCTTTGAAATTAGGCTTTTCATGCTTCCGCTTTTGGGTCGAAGGCGAGTAAGTTGAAGACGCCGTCCCTGATTTTGTAACCATCTCTTCCTCTCTCTAGTCTCTATGCCGCAGCCACGCTTGGGATTGGGAAGGACGCCGTCTGTTGTTTGAGTAGGGAGGCTCTTTCTGTCTCGCTCGCTCTCCGTGTGTGCGTGTGTTTGCCGGGGGGCCCCGGGGGGGGGGGGGTTTCGCGGGTTCAAATTGCTGAACAAGAGGCGTCAAAAAATAAAATCGCTGAACAATCCCTCGGCGTCCCACTCACCAATTCGCTTTGGGTTCACGTAGTGACTTGGGAATGGCCAAAAGTTGGGGAATACCCGTTCCCATCGGATCCCGCTTCGAAGTGGGGAAAAATCTCCGCCGCCATTAGTCCTCACGTGGGATGGGGACAGGGAAGGGGACATAGTCTGCTCCATCCCCGTCCCCGTTTCCGTTTCCTCATCAGGGTTTATCCTTATTTTTATCCACGTCCCCGATACCCTGATCGGGGAAAAATCTCCACCCCGATCCCAACTTCTAACTAAAATTACAGAAATAATCTCATTTTCAAATAAATGAAATAAGTGAGGTAATATTTATAATTTTATTTGCGAAAATCCTAGGTGTACAAGCATATTATGTCAGCTAGTGTTGGCATTTGGGCTTTTTTCAGTCTTTACTCTCAGAATCTCAGTTCTCAATTTCTCACCTTCTTCTTCTTCTTGGCTTCTTGCTCGTGCAGTCGTGCGTGCCGACCTGCCGGTTGCTCCTTCCCCTGATTCTCGCCTTCAGCCTTCTCCGGTCAGGCGGTTACCGGTCGCCACTTCTCCAATCTCCGGTCAACCAACACCATCCGCTGTTGCCGCCACTCTAGATGTCGTCGCCGATAATGACCTCCATTAACTTCCTCTTCGTTTTTTTTGGTTTGCTTTCCTTCGCCGGTATCAGATCTACTCGACTCCCTCATGAACTGCCATGGTTGTGGTTTCTAGAGTCGTAGCCGTTTCCCGGTGGTTAGGCGTCGCTGGGGGTGAGCAAAAAAAAAGGGAAACCGAAAAACCAAACCGGAAAACCGAAAAACCGAACCGAAAAACTGGTTAACTAATTTGATTTTTCCGAAAAATTCTGTTTGGTTAACCGAAACGAAAAAATTTTGCGATTTCGGTTTCGGTCTCGGTTCGGCTATTTGAGATTCGGTTAACAGCACGGTTATCCGAAACCAAACCTTGTACTTTTACTTTAAAAAAACTAAATTTTATATTGGTCACGTGTAGATTTCATAATTATTAAAAATAAGACTAAACATATAATAATGTATAAATTAATATTTGGTGTCTTAAATAGTTAAATTAATTAAAAAAGGAGTGAAAATTGATAATTAACAATCTAAATTAACGATTAACCGGTAACTGAACCGAAAATCTGGTTAACCGAACCGAAAATTCAGTTAACCGAGTGTTTCTGTTTGGTTATGATTCACATTTTTGCCGAATCGAAAAATTTGGTTAGCCGAAAAAGTTTCAGTTCGGTTTTCGATTCATCATTTTTACGAACCGATTTTTCGGTTAACCGAAATTCCGGTTTTGATCACCCCTAGGCATCGCGGGCAGCTGTTTGCTTTCCCTCACCGGTAAGGTTTTTTTTTTTTTTGGGGTACTTAACTGACAAATGTAGACAGTAAGGTGTTGAGAATAGAACTTGTTGCCGACAGCCATTTGCTTTCCCTCATGAAATTGTCGGCCGTTTGCTTGTTTAATTCATTAATTAGTACTTCTGCTGCTTGAGTTGAGAATAGAAATTGTTAGTGAAGCCCTCAGTACTCTCTCTTGTTGTTGAAATGCCTAATGCCTTGGTCATTTCATTCCAGAAACCCATAGATATAAATATATAGCAAACACTTGCTTAATTCATTAATCTGAGTATCTGTGATATTTTGGTCATTTTTTTCTATCATTCTTTTCTGGGTTAGGGACTAGGGCCTAGGGATGATAAATTTACAAGGGAGGGAAAAAAACAGCGGGGAAAATTCCCGTTGGGGCCCCATGGGGGATTAAATCCTCGCTAGGGATGGGGACAGCGAGGGATTTTTTCCCCGCAACGGGTAATGGGGTGGGGGCGGGGAGCGGGGATCCTAGTGGGAACGGGGACGGAAAATATGGCCCCCGTCCCCAACCCGCCCCGTTGCCATCCCTACGTACTACATTAGCAGGCTTGTAGAGCGGCACGAGGGTAAGTAGGTCAATCTTAATTGAAGCTCTGTCTTTGGTCAATATACACAGACAGATGGAATATATCCATTGAAAACTAGCTTTTAAAATAAGAGTTAAAGACTTATATATCTAAACCATTGCTTTCTCATCCAACGTCTATAATGCTGCCACGTCATCTCTCATATTCTCCCTCCCTCAACCCAACTTCATTCATCTGAACGTCAATTCCCACTTACCAGCAATGATCGACAACCTGGACAAAGCCATTGTTCTTGAGACAACGTCAACAACCACTAGACTTTCTGGGGACATCAAAATCCAATCGGCGTTTACCGCCTTCCGGCCAGAACTGGCCTAGTTAAATTCTAGCGGCCCCCGAACACATATCGGACCTTTCATGTCTACTGGTAACCTCACACATGCATTGGAACGTCAAAGCTTCCGGCGGTCTAGGCTCCTGCAGCCCCAATTTACTTGCTTTGGCTTAGGGTGGAAACTTCATTAAAGTCGATTGTTATTACTCTTATTCGCGCTGATCGAAGGCGTATTGAGTGGCTAAAAGTGACTAGTGATTGCCACCAGGGAGTTCCACGGTGGCGGATGAACACCAGCTGAGGTTCTCAGGCCACCGTCACACCTCGTGGTGGCAGCGTGTTTTCAGGCGAGAGTAGCCGTTAACAAAATCGTGAAGAGGAGGGAGAGGGAGGGAAGTGGAGTAGGGGAATGGTAGTGACGTGGCGCAATCAAATCATTGCATGCGAAATCAATGGATCAGATGTGGAGTTCTCATTTCTTATTGTTAACGCTAGTTCTTAGTGGATATATTCCCTACACACACATATATATATATATATATTGATATGTTAACAAAACAAATCTTTTAATTTTTTGACACATGTCATTTTCTTTTTTTTTTTTTGAAAAATAATTAATAGTTTTGCTTTTTCTTTTTAAAGAACCGAGTTAGTTTCTCACATTAATGTCATAATTCATGTCATTTCAAAAAAAAATTAAACTAACAAAGTAACCCACCCTGCGGTTTCCTTCTTCTCCTACTTCCAACCCTTCTCTTCACCATTGCCACCATCAAGAAGTAGCAGTTTTCTTTACGAATTAAAGGTGAAGAAGGGGATGGTCGGTTCTTCGGCCATTTCCAACTTTTCTTTGCTTTAATAGTAGTATTATTTGTAGTGTTAGTTGTACTCTCTCTGATTAATAGATTAACCAATCTCTCATTTTGTGAGAGTTGTATATGTCTCACCAATTGTGAGAGTTTATTATATGGCTAGTTTTATTTTTTTGTGTGACTTTGATGAATTTGGAAGAAATTGATCAACCATACATGTTGAAGCAGCTCTTTCATAGATTTCGGTCTTTCAAATATAGTCTTTAGTGTTGGAAGAGTATCTCACCCAAGAGTTCTACGCTTTGTCAACATGTCAAAATCAGTCAAGAAATCATAACAAATCTGTGGATATCTTCTCCAGACTGTATCAAGAAACAGTGAAAGTAGGAAGGCAAGCGATCAACGTATTTCATTACTACCTTTGAGGTTAAGATATAATTTTGATATCAAATATTATATTTGTTTTAGTTAAATGTGCATTGTAAGTGTCGTATAGAGTATTATGAATGATTAATGAATTACTCCTTTCCCTTGCGTAAAAGGAAATTAAAAATAATATTATGTGCCATAAGTTAGGACATATTAAGTTTAGATTTTTTCTTTCAAAAAAAAAAGAGATTATATTCAATTAAAAACTCACAATAATTACAACAATTAAAAACTCATAGATTTCTCATGCATCGCATGGGCATTGTTACCAATAATTTTTATCATGTGTTTTAAAGAGAGAATTATTAAGGCTATTCTTTTCATTTGTAAACAAGAGTTGGAAAAAGAGAAACATTGGTAAGAGTTGGGAAGGATTGGTAATGATTTGTAAAAGTTAAGAAAGATTGACAAAGACTGGGAAGTAAGAGAAAGTCTAAAGATGAGCAAAAGTAGTTGATAATGCTTTTTACTGCTCAATGCTTTTTTCCCCTAATTGGAGTATAAAGAGAGAGTACATCGATCATGTTATAATCTTAGCCTTGTTATCGTATATATTTTTCTAAATAAAAATAGGGATAAGAGGTGTATAGGTTATTTACTTCTGTTTACTATTTTGCTCTTACCTGCTCTCCCTTACTCCTACTGCTCCTTAATGTTATTTACGCTTACTTCCCTACCTTAGTTCCCTTATAAACAAACTCTTAAATGAGTTCCATTTTGGTTCCCTTACATGTTAGAACTCTACTGAGCTTTATGTCCCCTTATATGTTAATAGTCCATTAGGTCCATTTCGTATAGATGCAAGTGGATGGACATCTAACCTTAAAACAAAAAAGTTGATTAAGGAAGTTGTAAATGCAACAAATTTATTAAATATTCCCTTAAAAAATGATTCACCATCCTTTTAACGTGAATAATATGTAGGGTAATAAAGGGCAAAAGAGCAAGAAATTACACAATTATTTTCACCATTCATTTAAAGGTGAATGAAATGTAAGTTAACAAAGGGTGAATAGGGTAAAATATCGTGCCATAATTTTTGTCATCAATTTGAAGGTGAACAAAATGTAAGCTAATAGGAGGTGAATAAGGCAATATATCACATTGTAATCTTCTTCATCAGGTTAAGAGTTGTTAACATACATTTATTTCCCTCAGTATCTTTTATACACTACTATTAGATGAATATAGGAATTGAAGTAATATTATAACACTTCAATATATTATACTACTATTTCAACACTAAAAAGAATATGAGTTGTTTAGATTTTGAGAAGCTTACATAACCGCCTGAGAAACTAGCAAGCTGAACTCTTGAAAGATGCAGTGGGCGATGCTCCTCTTTAAGAGCCTCTGACACTTAAGTTAGAGAATGAATTTGTGCAGGAAGGAAAATGAAGGATGAATTAGCTTATGCAGTTTACTCTTATAGTCCCTTCATGACTTATTTATATAGTGACTTATATAAGGGAATCATATTAGGGTTATACCTCCTATAAGATAGAATTTGTCAAGATCTTTATCTTATTTAGGACTTGGGAGATCCTTCCTAATCTCCTACACTCACTGCCCGTGACATGGCAACCCAATTCTTCCCAAGGCCATTAGATTATGTTTATATTAAGATTATTACTTGGACTAAGGCTCAATGCTCAATGCTGGAGGCCTAATTGATTAGGTTTACTTACCTTCCTTGGGATTTCTCTTGTGCTTTGGCCCAAGGTCCGAAGCTAAGTGATCCAACCTAAATCATTTTGCCCTTTAAGCTATGTTGGATCGTCGATCATACATTCCTCAATCTTTTAGGTAGAGTTAACTTGTTTTTCTCTTTAGGAATTTGTACCTTGATATTGAGCTTTTTCTAGACTTTATGGGACTTCTTGAGGTTGGTTTTATTCTTCTTTTTTGGATTTGGGATCTTTTCTAAAGGGGCAATCAATTTGTTTCCCTAAAGATTTTTACTTAGGTTTTGGAAAATCTCCCAATTATGCTTTTATCCAAAATTTAGGAATTCAAATATTGACTTTTTAGCTTCCTTGCTTGAGAAATTAAGGCATGCACATGAGGCGACTTGAGCCTGCTTCTTTATAGTGTCTATTCACCTTTTCTTTGCTTCCTATCAAAAATGATGGTTGGGTACGATTTTCGAAAAGTTCTTGATTAGGCAAGCATTTAGTGGGAATTTTCCCTCTCAATTCCCTATTGCTTCCCGTTTTAATTTTTACTACAAATTGATCCTTTGGGGATGGTTTCCTCTAGTTAAACCGTCAAAACTTTCAAAGCTTAGTTAGTTTCTCTCATATTTTTTTAAACTTTTTACAACCTTAGTTTCTTAGCCTTTTGTCCACTTCCATGGATATAAACTTTTGTGATTGAAGATCTAGCTAGACTCTCCATAGAGCTCTCCCCGTTCATCCTATGCCTTATAGGAGTATGTTGACTAATAGCAGGGAGTGAGATAGTCTTCAAGACATGTTCCCAAAAGTTGAGCAACAACTAAGATTTGAGTGGCTTTTCTGGTTTGTCATCCTCAACAATGTTCACCTCTTTGGCTTTGCTGGATATGAGAGGTGTACCAGCACCTAAGGGCTAGCATCAATGGAGACTAGTCTTGCATGGGCCTGGTACGCTTTAGTCATGTGGGGTATCTTTGTTCCTGCTCTCCTTCCTAATGGAGAATTATTTAATACTATTGTGGAGCATACGGGGAGATACCCTATTATTTTACGAGAGAAAAAGCTAAAGAGGGATGTGTTGGTCTTAATTGCCCCTGCGTCTACTAGGAGCCGACTTTTGCTTTTAGAGGTTTGGCCAATGTTTCACCTCCTCCTCCTAGGTAACCTCCTCCTCCATCCCTACTTACCCTCTTGTCCATGTCCTCGCTTTAGAACCCATTGCGATCGAGACAAACTTGGGTGGGGGACACAACAAGGACATTTGTAGTAGCAGGCACAAGTAGGGTGTGTTAAGGATATGGCTCATACCTTCAGGCCTCATCCAACCCTAAACTTGGAGTTCAACCCTACCTAGCCTTTTAGGGAAGGTACTAAAGGGATGTCAAATTTAATGGTGAATATTATGATAACTCCCACCCTTTTTGAGCCTTAATCCCTACGTTTCCTTTGATGAGTAGCTAAATTGCTATTCCAATGGGGCCTTTAGTTCTTGGATTGTTATTTGCTACAAGAATGTGAAAGACGCAAAAGAGGGGACACTACTACAAAAACATGGGTTCTCTTGATGCGTGTTTTACCATCTTTCAACCAATAAAAGTATCAACATATTTTCAGCTGAAGTCTAAAAAGCATTAAGATTTTTGGTGCCAAGATAACCCGATGCTTTTTGCCAGCAATATAATGTAAGTTGTTTATGCCTTTTCACCTTAATTAGTAGAAATTCTTGATGCATTTTCTTGTCAATGTATACTTTTGGCAGGAAGCCATGAATTGTTGGCACAACTGATAATTCAAAAAAGTTAAGATCTCAATTATACAGAGGAAAAAATTAAAAAGTCTCCTCTTTTTTGCATATGGTTAATCATTTTCCAACATAATACACATGCACACAAAGGCTAGATGTTCACACATGTGAATTAACGAGACTCATTCAAATTTTTTGAATCAAAAAATCAATACATAAACTATAACAGCATAGCAATATACACCCAATCTTCAACACAACCAATGTCACTTTGAAATCAACATATAGAAGTCTAAGATCAATTTTTGATCAAGGACATATAGAAGCAGCTAACCACCATGGCAGCAAATAGAGTTGGACCATAGGCTTGCTACAGCCAAGCAAAAGGAAGTTGTGTAACCTTTATTGCTTGAGTGACCATTGCAAACAGTTCAGACTCTAAATTATCATCCAGTTTATCCTTTTAAGTTAGTCTCCTAATCAAACTATATAAATTATGTGGCATTTGACAAGTCAAAATGCCAAAAAAAACCACATTGGGATCACAATAAAAATGAACTACCTTCAACTCCAAAGGAGCCATATAGAGGAAAACTAATAAATGACAAAATATTGTAAACATAGACACGTAAATAAATATCACATCTCACTGACTCAGTACCCGTTAAAAATTTAATATACAAATCCTTCAGCTTTTACATAATCATTTAACTTTTTCCTCGTTCACCTAGAAAGTAATAATTTTAGTCATAGCCACTAATATTTGTCTAAAAGATACATTGGAGGCTTATTATCAATTTTGCAAAATGATAAGTTGAGAAGTTCATTTAGAGCATACTAAGTACTCTTTATGCCCAATTTAGCATACATCAAGACCATGCACTTAGCGTTGAGTTTTTTCCTTTATTTTAAAGAATGAGATATAGTACTTTTTAGCATCTCATACTCAAGAGAGTATATCAAGAAGCTGCGAATAATTTGAGGACCGCTTAAATAAAAAATCTCAAAAGACTATAAGTTTAAGAAAGAATGTATGCACATTCTTTTTTCAGTCAAATCCAAGAATGCTACAAAAGAGAATGGAAGAGAAGAAAAGCCAGAGCAAATCATTTATCGATCACCAAGAAAGTCCAAAAAGCACCATCAAAATGCATACATCATTTCACCTAAAAATTAGTCTTTGGTTCACTTTGTTTCATCTAATTTTCTATCCAAAACACCTTGGACTTGTATAGAAGAAAAGGAAAATTAGAATGCATGGAACCAAAGCGAATCAATTGTGATGACTGAGATGTGTATGACAAGTCGGGATTTGTATAATAGAGAAGAAATAAAAAATCATGATGCATGCCTCATTACCAAAGATGGTAGCGAATATAATGATCATACATTTCTTAGACTAGATATCAAAGTTACTAGTTTAGTGGTTTTGGCCTTCTCGACATCATACCAATGTTAGCTGTTATTAATAAAAGACAAAACCATAAATACCTATTGGTAATATAAGGTCAACAGATGATAATGACAAATTGATGCCTAATACATTAAGAATGCTGCTAAAATGGAAGAAAACATCAACAAAATAAATTTTATTGCTCGCAAATATCAGCAAGATAATCTTTAGTTATTTTAAGTGCTTAATGTAGCTAAGTTCAAGAATTTGGACATTAAGTATACTGTCAACTGAGAATGCTCCTAGATAAGTGGAAGTGACACTTGTCATGAACTTTCACTCATCAACCACAAACTTAAGTACTGAAGCTAACGACAATACTACTTGGATACTTGCAAAGTTGCCATACAAACAAATGAAAAAAAAAAACAATAGAAATGAAAACAAAACAAACATGTGCTTACTATAGGAAAGAATAACCTAGTAACTTAGGCCCTATTTGGACTTAAGAAAATTTAAGGAAAAGAAAGTTAGAATAGAACGAAAATGAGGAGGAAAAAAAAGTAGATAGAAAATAATTTTTTTCTCTTATTTGGAGTTGGGAAAGAAAATATGGCAACAAAATCATGCAAAAGTTAAAAAAAGAAAATATCAAAATAGCAGAGACTCAAGAAAGAGTTCTACTAAATACATACCAATTTTTGTAGCAAAATTCAGTTACCAACAAATTAGAATTCAATTCATTCAATAACTAGTGATGGAATCAATTGTGAACCCTATAATGGTCTTGTCATCGATGTCATTGGCCAATTGAGCAGGATGATTGACTATTAGTTACTCTTCCTATACTGTGCTCCTCGTTGAATCATCCATATAACCTTTCTCTATAACATTCTATCTTCAAAGTGGAAAGGAATAAAAATAGGACTTAAATCATTGAACCAGCCAATGAAATTTACATACAAAATAAAATTTTGTCGAAGCTATGCCGATTCTAAAATAAACCCAGACACAACTCAAGGAGTAAATAATATAAGGCTGACATGAAGGGTTTTGACAATCTCAATCAGTTGACCCAGAGTAGGAAGAGATAAATTTTGAGTTGATTTGAAGTGATTTGCATGAGAAAGTGAGCTTGATTTGTTCAAAGCCATTCTGAAAAATTGGAGGTGTTCTTGATATAGAAACTAGCTTAGATATAGAGGGGCGGGGAGGGGGGGAGAGGAGAAGGAAATCCAGGGTCTAAGAAGTGCACCTAGTATCGGGATTTGTATCCCAATATTTCTTCCAAATTTTTTTGTAGGTTTTTGGAAGGAAAGTTATATTGTACCAATCGAGTCATTTTTATCACATTTTTCTTATTATTTTCTTTTATATATTTTTGTGCAAACCAAACATAAGAAAGAAAGTTACTTTCCTATTTTTTTCCTTTCCTTTACATTTTCCTCGGTCCAAATTAACCCTTGAGTTTCAAATTGGGTTCTTGTTGTCAATGTGATAAAGTCACACTTTTCTCCACAAGGTAAATATAAAACTATAAAGCATTGCATTGATTCTAGGCTACCAAGGTAGACTAATCTCCTACCCAAGCTAGAATCAACAATTTGAAAGGATAACCCCCACATATGGGAGGTATGACTTATGATATACCAACTTTATACCATTGTACAAGTTGCAGTAGGTAATCCACACAAAAATAGAACATGAATCCTTCTCGCAGAAAGTAAGGAATGACGAACAAATTTTGTAAGAATTTTGAAACTACAAAAGGAAGGATCATCACTGTTAGAAAATAATAATAATAATAATAATAATAATAATAATAATAATAATAATAATAATAATAATAATAATAATAATAATACTCAAAATTACAAGTGAGGGATATTCTATAATTCAGGAACTTAGCAAGAAACCAACAATGACAAGGCCACTAAAGATAGCACGATAATAAGTTTTAGAAAGGGCTAGGTTGAAGCACACCAAATTGCTTTCTTTGGAAAAGAAACGGGCCCACTGCACTGGTAAATTTATTGATATAAATGTGGCCTCCTCCTAAGATTCGACAGCCTATTTGTCTTATTTGGATGTAGTAAGTGGGACCTCAAACCAACCTCTCTCCCAATGCTTAAAATATAAAAGTTTTATAATAAAGTGCGTTGCTTGTGTATACTTTTCCTTTCACTGGAAAAATGGCTATAGATAGCTATGGGCAGTTACAAATTGTCAAAGTAAATGCCATTGAAACTCCTCCTCGAAATCGTTATAAGATCATCGTACTTAATCATCATAAACACTAGTTAAAACTCATAGTAACTGACCAATAAAAACAAGAGTTACAAAATCAATTGGACATTAATAAATAATAGTAGTGACTAGTCAATGCCAATTAATTTTGATTTAAACCAAAGACTAATATTTTTCAAAGCCAAAAAAAACAAAAGATGAAGAGAACCATCTTTATAAAGATTAATTAATTTTAAATCATATTTTTCCAACAATCTCCCACATTATTTAAAATTAATAAATATTTTAAGAAAAGGGAAAATGCTTTTATATAATGAGCATATGATACCATGTAATAGGTGTAGGTACCTTTTCAGGTTTGAACCTACGCTTAGTGTAAGTAGCTCTCCATCTAAAAGACAATAATGACATCTAGATGTCTTGAACTAAAGCCCTTGTAGCTAGATTTCAAACCACCACACGCACGATACGGGTAATCAGCATGGTTCTATTACTGGTGCGCATTCTGGTCATGTACAGCGAATCTCATACCATCAGTGTCACTAGGGAGTTGCCCATTTTCCCATAGCGGTAACCCTACCAGCGCACTTACTTAGATGAATCTTCCAAGGGTGACCTATGTCTAAAACACCCCGTAGAACACATGCCTTTGGATTCATTAAGAGGAATATAACCTCGACCTCAAATGTCACATGAAGAGCACTTCCATTGTAGGAATGGGATCCAGGAAATTCTGTCTAAAAAAAAATTGTAACATTAATGTGTTCTTCGAAGTCATCCTCATTTAACAACTCAGTTGTTACCCGTTGAACTTCATTCATGGGAGCTCCATTCCTTTGAAGTCGGATGTCCACTTTGATGACTATTTTTAGGCTTCGATCCTATTCCTCTCGATGATTCTATAACTTGCTAACGTGCCAGTCCTCTGATGAGTAGATCCGCTATATTATTTTCAAACCTGACAAAATCAAGAGAGATCACACCATGAGAAATCAAGTGCCTTATTGATTTATGTCTCACAGTCAAGTGTCTTCTCTTTTCATTATAATTTTTATTTTTTGCTCTAGCTATAGCTACTTGGCTATCACAATGTAAAGAAATAGGGGAATAGGCTTAAGCAATACAGGAATATCGTTCAACAAACTCTTAATCCATTCTACCTCTGTGCACGTAGTATCTAATGCTATTAATTATGCTTTCATGGTAGAATAAGAAATAATAGTTTGTTTTGCGGATTTCTAAGAAACTGCACCTCCTGTTAAAGTGAAAACATATCCACTAGTTGATTTAACTTCTTGTGAATAAGTGATCCAATTAGCATCACTAAACCCTTCTAACATAGCAGCAAAGCTAGTATAATGAATAGCATAGTCTATAGTCCTCTTTAAATATATGAGAAGTCTTTCTAATGCACTCCAATGAAAATTATCAGGATTATTATGAATGTGTCTACTCAACACACCAACTACACATGCAATATCTGGTCTGGTATGATTCATCAAATGCACTAAAGATCCTATTATTTGATAATATTTATATTGTGATACACTAGCACCTTTACTATTTTTCAAACTAACACCTGGATCAATGGTATAGATACAGGACTCACATCAAATGTTTTCAACAACTTCTCAATATAATGGGATTAAGTTAGAGCAATTACATCATTACTCTTGATCACTTTAATCCCTAAAATTATATCAACCTGACCAAGATCCTTCATATCAAAATTATTCGACAAAAAAATCTTTGTGTCATAAACCAAATGGATATTACTACCAAAAATTAATATATCATCAACGTATAAACACAAAATGACACATAAGTTCTCAATAAATTTCACATTTGCACACTTGTCACCTTTATTAATATGAAAACCATTAGACAACATAGCATCATCAAACTTTTCGTGTCATTGCTTAAAGCTTGTTCTAAACCATATCGTGATTTCACAAGCTTACATACTTTATCTTCTTGGCCAGGAACTATAGAGCCTTCTGGTTGTTTCATATAAATCTCTTCTTCTAAATCATCATTTAAAAATGTGGTTTAAACATTCATTTGGTGAATCTCCAACTTGTAAGTAGATGTAATATCAATTAGCATCCTGATTGTTGTAATTTTAGTCGCAAGTGAATAAGTATCAAAGAAATCTACTTCTTTCTCTTGGTTATAGCCTTCAGCTGTTGACCTTGCTTTGAATTTCTCTATTGAGCCATCAATTCTAAGTTTTCTTCTAAAAATCCATTTACAGCCAAGAACTTTACACCCAGGAGGAAGGTCACACAACACCTAAGTTTTATTAACCATAATAGAGTTCATTTTATGATTTACTGGTTCTTTCTAACAAGCAACATCAATAGACACCATGGCTTCTTTGTAAGTTTTAGGATCATCTTCAAGGAGGAAAGTATAAAAATCATCACCAAAACTTTTGTTCTTTCACTAAGTTTTCTCCTTTTTGGTTCAACAGACTTACGATTATTACTACCTTCTTTAATCAAATCAATTCCTAAAGAATCACCATCAATTAGTCTATTAGAAGAAGATTCACTAATTAGTCTAGTTAACTTATCCTTCATGGGAAAAATAATTTTAGAAAAAGTAGCATTTCTAGACTACATAATAGTGTTACTAGAAATCTCAGGAATTTTAGAATTAATCACCAAAAATCTATATGTAGAACTATTTGTAGAATAACCAACAAACACACAATTAACAGTTTTAGGACAATTTTCCTTTTCTTAACAACAAGAATATTAAATTTCACAAGACACTCCCCACACTTTCAAATATTTAAGAGAAGTTTTCTTATTCTTCCATAACTCATAAGGATCTTTTTTGAATTTTTATAAGGCACTCCATTAAGAATCAAACAAGCAGAATATAAAGCTTCACCCCAACAATTATTAGGTAAAAGAGAACTAAGTAGCATAGCATTGATCACATCAAGCAAAGTTCTATTTTTTCTTCCGGCTACCCCATTAGATTATGGACTGTAAGATGGAGTAAATTCATGTATAATGCCATGTTCTTTACAAGAATCTTCCATCTTTGGTAGGAGCATACTCACCTCCTCTATCAGACCTTAAGATTTTTATTTTCTTTTCTAATTGATTTTCAATTTCAGCTTTATAAATTTTGAACTTATCAAGTAAATCACTTTTAGAATCAGTCAAACACATATAACAATATTTAGAATAATCATCAATAAAAGTTACGAAGTATTGATTTCCACCACAAGTTAAAACATGCTGGCTATCACAAAGATCACTATGAATTAACTCTAACAAGGTAAACATCCTTTCTATAGACTTAAAAAGGTTTTCTAGGTTGTTTAGCCTCCACACAAATTTGAGATCTATCATCCTTATTAACAAGAAACTTGGGAAATAAATCTGAAGACATCATTCTTTTCATATTATTTTTATTCACATGGTCAGGTCTACCATGCCAAATATCAGAACTCTCAACATTAGCAGCAGATGTTTTGAACTAGAAATTGCTTTTAGTAGAAGAAGACATTACACTTAATCTATATAAACCATCCGACTAGAAACCTTTACCAACAAATTGACAATTTCTACTAATAACAACTTTATTAGGACCGAAGTTAACATTATAACCATAACGATCTATTGCATTATTTTGGCTTGGCCTTCTCGTAGGACATGAGCCATACTCACATTCCCCATTCTCAAAGTTCTTGTGCCCAATATTTGATAAGGTGAAAATAAGTTTTTATCAGCGCAAACGTGAACATTAGCCCCAGAGTCAATCCACCAATCATTTGAGTTAAAATTGAATTTAACTTTGGGCTACCAGCAAAGTACCTGTTAGCTGCGGAATCAAAAGTGGCCCCCACAGTCATGACCTTAGCTTGTGGTTTAGAGGGCAATTGACCTTTTGACATTTTGTTATTTTGATCCATGTAGAAGAAGCAATCCCTAGCAATATTGTTTGTGCCTCCATATATCCAACATTGCCTTTTACCTTAATTATTATTTTTAGTCTTATTGTTATTAGTTTTGTTATCATTATTTTCTCCAAAAAATCTTTTTGGACCATTTTTCTTAAACTTGTTAGACCTTGCTTCATGGGAACTTTCAAACACAAGAGCCTTAGACTGAAATTCAGATCTTTGTGAGGACTTATCAGAAGAGTGGTGACTATCTTTAATCCTTAAAGTAACAAACAACTCTTCCAAAGAAAAATAATTAGATTTTTTTCTCAGACTTTAAGCAAATTTGGACCAAGAAGGTGTCAACTTTTTGATAACAGAAGCAACATATACTGATTCATTTTGCTTGAAACCTTTCATTTTTAACTTATAAATCAAATTTTCAAACTCATGCAGCTAGGCAAAAATACTCTTACCATCAACAAATTGGAAATCAAACCAATTATTAATACTGACCCTAACTAAACCTTTTTAAGTAGATCCATACCTCTGGTCCAAAGCATTACATAATTGAAAAGCAATTTTAGTGTGATAAAAATTACGATAGATATCGTCAGATAAAGTGCTCAGAATACGACCATGACATATAATATTTCTATCACTAAGATCTTTTCCGGAAAGATCACTAAAAGGAGTTTTATCTCCACTAGTGGGAGTGTTTCCAGAATTATCAGAATTTTCGCATTTCTCTTTAAGACCATTTGAAATCACGCAAAATAAGCCTAACTCAGTTAATCAAAATTTCATTTGTTGTTGCCAACATAAGAAATTCTTTCCGATGAATTTTTCAGGTTTACTAGATAAAGCCTCTAGCTTATCTATTTTTAAGTTCCCAAATTAAAAGAAATAAGCTTTCTTCTCCAAACTTGTTAGAAAATAATAATAATAATAATAATAATAATAATAATAATAATAATAATAATAATAATAATAAGAGTAATAATAATAACAATAACAATAATAATAATAATAATAATAATAATAATAATAATAATAATAATAATAATAATAATAAAAAAAATAAAACTCAAAATTACAAGTAGGGAATATTCTATAATTCACGAACTTAGCAAGCAACCAACAATGACAGGGCAGCTAAAGATAGCGTAATAACAAGGTTTAGAAAGGCTAGGGTCGAAGCATGCTGAAGCGCATTCTTTGGAGAAGAAATGCCTCTACTACACTGATAAATTTATTGATATAAGTGCGGCCTCCACCCGAGATTCAACAATCCATTTGTCCTATTTAGATGCAGCAAGTAGGACCCCGAACCAACCTCTCACCCAATGCTCAAAATATAAAAGTTTTACAATAAAATGTGTTGCTTTTATATACTTTTCTTTTCACTAGAAAATTGTTTATAGATAGCTACAGAATATACTAGGTCCCATCTACTTACTATGCCAATGGAAGAATTTATAGTGAGGTATAAGGAGTAGTTACAAATTGTCGAAGTAAATGCCACTAAAAGTCCTCCAAACCGTTATAACACTATCATACTTAATCATCATAAATACTAGTTAAAACTCATAGTAACTTGCCAACAAAACAAGAGATGCAAAATCAATTGGATATTAATAAATAATAGTAGTCACTAGTCAATGCCAATGAATTTTGATTTGAACCAAAGAGTAATATTTTTCACAAACAAGGGAAAAAAAGATGAAGAGAAGCATCTTAATAAGGATTAATTAATTTTAATCATATTTTCCAACAATCGCAACCTTGGCATTTAAAGAAACTCTCACTAGCAGTCCATCCAGACTAGAATAATAAGGATCAAAATGGGAAGTTAACTTTAAGTTATTGAGAAGAGAAAACAAAAACAGATGTACAATAATTCGGAAAGAGCAAGACGTATTCGGAAAGCAAAATGTTCAAGTTAAAGATAGGAAAGCATGATATTCTAACACACAATCACATGTCATGTGAAGAAAGCCCAAGCAATTAGATAATTCTCCCTTAAGCTTAAGCAATTACAAAAAGTAAATGGTTTATGACAGCTTATGCAATAGTGGGCCTCACATGATCTTACCATTTTAAGACATGGGCTAGGGATGTTTCTTACACTTGCCAGTTCCGACAATGTAACAACCCAACTCTTAATCATGACATTAGTCTTAATCAATCGATCATTGGTAATAAGCACAACGAAAGCATTAAGGTAGGACATTACGCTGCCCTATAAAGGAACAAGGCTATGCTAGTTCACTTGCATAAACCTAATAGCACATTATAGCTCACGTGTAATCCAAATGACATGCAACAAAATCACCCCTAACTCAAATGTCAATCTAGCGACCTTCGAAGCACATACTCCGATGATTCCTTAAGAAATGTCACTGTGAGCTTGTCCAACTCTTTTGATTGTCACCCTAGTGTGAGGACTACATAATTTATCCTCCTAAAACATGAAAACACAAAATGTACAAAGAGTGAGCCGAAACTCAGTACGTGTACTCCTATACTAGAAAGATAAAAACTCATTTTTCAGTGCGCAGCCGCATTTCAATTCATTTAGTTCAAATTCAGGGGGGGGAAGAGAATGATATTAAAAATGTTATCGATTATTATCTGAAAGTGGAACCCAAACTAATGAGCTCACATGTATATTGCGATCAATGAATAGGGGTACACTTGCCAAGCCAATCAAATGGCCTGATATGAGCCAGCGTACGTAAATTGAAGGGCCTAAGCTATGATATTTGATAACTGGTGGGTCCACTTAATTATGTGGCAAAACAATGCTTGAAAATAATTCGTTAAACACTTGTATATTATGAGATTTTAGTATTACAAAAACATGTGAATATTTGAAAGGTACAGACAGTAAACGTACATGAGTTTTTAAGCTTCTCTCTCCCTTTGTAAAACATACATTTATGGTTTGGAATGAAGGAGTACATGAGTTTTGAAGTTTCTCTCTCCCTTTGTAAAACCTACATTTATGGTTTGGAATGAAGGAAATGGCCTCCATTCTGCTTTCGAAGAACATATATAATATATTTATGATTAGTAGAGTTTTAAGTAATTTAAAACGCTTTTATTAACTACAACCTTGACAATAGTTCATAATTTTCCCTTGGTATTTTTGTTAAATTCTTTATTTAACTATTATCACTATTATAATTATGGCGATTATTATTATTATTATTATTATTATTATTATTATTATTGTACATTCACACTTCCCTTTTACATTCTTTTGGCTTACCACACTCATATTCCATCATAATTCAGTAACTTATTAATTAAAAGAGTTAGGCCAAATAAGCAAATTTAGTGTTTTGTCTTAGTTCCAACTTAAGGTAATAGTAATCCAAAATATGGTTTTAAAAGTTACTCTTTTGAATATTCCAAGCACCCTTTACTTAATAATTAAGCATTCATTTATAAGTAATCTTTTGTGACTAACTCATTGAGAACTTATAATTTTAAAACTTAAATATTTATCTTTATAAATATAACTAGTATTATCTAATTAATCATTCATTATAATCTTCCCTAATCTATTGAACTCTTTTTTTTTATCCACTTATCACAATTCTAACAAGGAGGCTTCATTAAATCTCCACCAGTACTCAATTCACACTCCAAAATACAACCCAAGCTTTCCACTTAGCCTCAATATTATAAATCATTTTACTGATTCACCGTCTTGTGGTATTTTATTACCATTTTAAGATCTACTTTAGAAAATTCATATCTTTCACCCCTGAACTTGTATTGAGATCTAAAACTCCAATATGGAAAGATTAGGATGTCTTGCAACTCTTTCATTCACAATACAAAATGCACTCACCACAACACGACTCCTAAAATTGAGCTTAAGCAAACTGTGCACAGCTCCAGTTTATTATGCGCAATTTCAGTAAATTGGCCACGACTTTGTCCGCAAAACTTAGAATTAAGTGATTCTGGAGCCAATTGAAAGATAACTCATTGAACTACTAATCCACCAAAATTACAATTTTTTGACACTCCAATCAGTACTAGTTTATGTCCAAAGTAGGCCATATTTTTTGGTATGATTACAAACCTAAATGTCTTTTTCCCTCAACCTCAAGCCTCCTCACTCTTCACCAACCTTGCCCTAGCACACCTCACACTCCTACAACCTGGTCATACTTAAAACACAATTGGAAATCCTCAAAATTCAACAAATTTAATTACAAGAGCACCATGACACAACTCATGCTCAGTACTCAAGTTCTTTATTAACACCAACAACACTTACTCCTCCAAGTACTCGAACTCATCATGGTAAATTCTAAATTATCACAAATTAGCATCTATACAAGCCAAAATAACACACTACTAATTGAATTAAAGAATAAAAAGTGTAGAAAGAAGTGAGGGGGAAGTTAGGGTGTACCTTCAAAACACCAAAAACAAGGCTTGAGGGAAGTGGGAGAGATGAGGTGACCGTGTTGGGCAGCTTTTGGCCTTGGTGGTCACCCACTGGCGATGCATAATGGCTTGGGTAGGAGTGACCAGGGAGGTGGAAGAGCAGGGGAAGGAGAAGGCTAGCATGGAATTTGGGGGGTTTAATGCATGAGATTTGCGGGGAGGGGGGAGCGTTAGTTTTTATTGGTGTTGATTTTTATCAAATTAATGAAAAATCTAGATATTTGTCATCTATTATTTTCTTTTCTCTTCTCCCTCTCCCTCCCTCCCCCTCTCTCTCTCTCTCTCTTTGTAGCATAACAACTCCTCTTTTTAAATACTTGCGATTATATTTGGGCTATTCCTACCATGGTCTATTTGGAAGGAAAAAAGAAATTATAAATCTTACCCATTTTGATTAGCATATACTCTTGTATCTATTAGTATTTCATTTGTTCACATTATGGTTTATTTACATATTATTGGTAAGCAAATTGTGTATTTATATGTCTTCCATGATTGTTCACTTTTATAAATGGGCTAATTTTTTATTTCTCTAATTACTTATATATGTATTTATATTTAAGTTCTTAATGATCCGCTGCGAAACATGATTAAAATTTTATTTCAGGCCATTCGCCATTTCAACCTACAATTGCATAAATGCGTTGAATGCTAAATTGAAATGCGGCGCTCAACTTGATTAATTTAAATAGATATTAACCAAGGTAATTAGCATAATTTAGGTTTGGGCTATTAGAGACAACAACCACCCAAACCATAGGTCATGACAACAACCCTCCAATTGTAAGATAATCAACTTTAAAAAAAGAGAAATCATAGTCCATTTACAGCATGCAGGTTCAGAGGACAAAATGCATATTTCAAACAAAAGGATATAGGACATGCTCATAGTCTACAAGAGAATCATCCGACCTCTATAATCATTTATTTTTCATTAAATATATGAAAAAGGATGCCTACATAGGAAGAAAACTCCCTTTTAACGTAGTTAAAGATTCATTTTACACGTTAACTCAAAATTTGTAAAAATGACACTTAAAAATGGTATCTTGGTTTCAAAGTGCCTGATGACGAACTTATACCCCAACTTGTATACTTGGACACATAGTAAGAATACAACCCTTAACTAACTCTTGAAAAGCTAGACCTTACTATGTCAAGTTGCCGAGCCTAACTCAAACTTAGGACCCAGGAAAAGAGCCCGTCTTGATTTTGTTTCCTTTACCCAGTCAGCGGAATGATCCATGTTCCTACTTTTCGCATCTTAGCCATGTCTAGCTTGATAAGATAAGATAAAACTTTTTCTAATAAGGAGAGGCTGATGAAATAAAATTTGCTAAGTGTTAATTTATCATTTTTTGTGTTTTTTTTTTAATTCAAATTGGTTTAATATAAAAAGGGAGCCTCTATAGGTTCAACACTAAAAAAATATCACACATAGGAAACACAGAAATATATCAAGGATATATTAGTGAGAAACACATAGACTTGTGAATGAGTGTCATGCTGTCAAAATTTTGTTGGGTTCTTTGAGTAGACCAGGCACGTCGACCCAAGGGAAAAAATAGAATTTCATATTTTATACTTCTTTTGTTTTTATTATTTAATTCTGCTTCATAGTGAGAAAGATGTAATTTTTGGTAATTAGAATAGCCCTTGCTTGCTATAATAATTGTCGCTTTTATTCCTCTTTTGTTTGACATTGCATTTAGACTTTGTTTAATTTGCCAAATTTTATACACTACATGCTTTCGTGTTTAGTGTAAATAAATCTATATTTCTTGTTTCAATTAGTAGAGGTCGTCAATGATGAGGGAGTGATATTATGGTACACACCATGATGACATTGCACCATCGCCCTTGAATTTAGGTCTCTAGTTTAACATTAAGGAGTTAGATGGTCCCTTCTCTAATATTATTTGGGGTCCTTTTTGAAAACTTCTTTCAATCCAATCTCTTATCCCTTCGGTGTCCCTACAGTTCTGGGTTCAACAAAAAGAGTGAATTTAGTTTGGAAGTTTTTCTTCTAAGTAGGCGACTCTAGTTAATTCAATTAAATTTGTTTTCTTTATTTATTTCATTTTTCTGCTTGATTTTAAAAAAAATTACGTAGAATGGGGTCTGATTCCTTGATGCAGGCTGAGGTTACTTATCCAAACAATTTACGATTGCTTGGGCTAGCGAGTTGGACCATGCCATGGCCCAGAGCGCCTAAATGGATTCCCTGGATTAAGGTTGTTGTCCAAGTGGTTGAACCAAGTAGTGGATGCTACTTGGGTCAGGAACACGGACAAGCTTCTAATCTAGTTCGTGGACTGTCTAGGTTCAAAGAATTATATCAAAAAATAAAAATGATAATATTAAATAAAATACTGGTGTTGCCAATTAGTAGGTCAAGGCATTCCTGGGGGACCTCACTAGGGTCCCAGGTCATGATCCTCACATTGGCGACTCCACTAAGGACAATTTTTTTAGAGAGTGAGATTTAAAAATCAAAATAAGAAATTGTCTTAACTGAATTTTGCACTAGACATCATGCATAATAGGTGCTACGTTGCTGGTACTAACAACACCTTTAGGTTTAACCTTATTACTAACTTCTCTAAAAAATAGTTGGTCACTCAGTGGGTCCACTATACTTCCAACTAAGCAAGCACCTGTTTCACTTACTCATTGTAAATGGATTGCTCTAACCTTACCTAAACTGCGTAACTTAGTAGGGCTGACAAAAATCTGTCCGACCCGAAAAAAATCGAGTACGATCACCAAATTATCTCCGAATTTAAAATTCGGACAACTAGTCATGTCCGAATTTAAATCCGAGTCGGGTTCGGGTTTGGACATTCGGGTGCGGGTTGTCCGGATTTTTGAACCATTTCGGGTTTGAACAAATTCGGACAATCGGACAACTGGGTTCGGACATCGGACAACTACGTTTATATGTAATTTTAGTCCAAATTCTTTAGAAAATTTTATAAAAACAAATTCGGACAATCGGGTTCGGACATTAAAAAATCGGGTTCGGATTCGGTCACACAAAATTTCGGTCAGAATGTCCTAAAATCATATCACAAATTCGGACAATCGGGTTCGGATATCGGACATTTGGGTCCGGGTCCGGTCTGGTCAAAGTGTCCGATTTATAATCCGGATAGGATCTGGGTGTGAAGTTTTTGTCCGAATGTCCGATTTGTCCGGACCCGAATTGACCCGGACCTGAATTTTTGCCAGCCCTATAACTTAGAACTTTGAATTAGGTTGAAATTCATGTGTATGCATGATTTTATGAATGCTTACAACCCTAAAGGATCAAGCTAAACCTATCTCTACCCAGGACCTATGCATAATACTTTAGGATTTGTAAAATTCATTATTTAGTCATGTCTAGAGAGCCCAACATAAAGGATCGACTATAACTGGGTAAAGCTGAATCTAGTCTTGCATAGCATGTGGACAATCTGAATCCAACCCAAAGGATCCTGGATAGGTTCCTATGTTAATTTTTACCTCTAGTTCCTTTGTTACATCATTCAAGTAAGTTTGACCCAACTAAGAATATAGTCAAGTTTTAGGCCTTTAAAGCTCGCCCATGTTCATGGACTATGCGTGTTTGGTAGGTCTGATCATTTTATTTGGTTGAAGTCCAATAGGAAATTATTAGTTTCTAGATCCTTCATTCATCAATCTAAATCCATTTCACTCTAACTCTTACATAACCTGTCTACTTCACGATCTTTGGAAAATTTTAAGGTCATGTTGAGTCTTAGCACACCAATTATAGCCTAACTATGCCCTAAGGTTCATGTTTCATTCCATCTATGCATTAACGACCATAGTTTAGCCCATTAGACCTTTAGAATTGTAGCCTAATAGGTTGCATCGAATCATACATCATATTCATAACGCATAAGTTTAATTAGGACCTAGATATGTGATCCATGCATAATTCTATAGTCCACACATCACACATCTATCCATGAGGTTTGAGATCCATGTAAGAGTTTACCTAGATCCATGCACATCTTTAAGTTGGCCTATTCTAGGCGAACCACTCCAAAGCCATGCTTAGGCCAAGTCTAAACCCACAATTCATCTGAGTTGGACTTAAATCCAACTTAGGCCGACAAGTTAGCTATACAAGCCCAATCTAGAACCCAATCCAAGGTTGGGGCATTTTAGCCTAAATAAATAGCCTAAGTCCAGCATTTTGACCCTATTTATTCCCATCCTAGCCTAAGCCTTCTGGCCAACCAAGCAATCCTCCCCTTCGTAACGAATCCAAGACCACCACCCTACCAACTCTCCTTGCATCATGTTGGCATTGTGTAGTTATTGCCTTACCACAGGTCAACGGTTCAAGGGTTGGTAAGGGAGAGAGGGAATCCAAAGTCACCACCCTGCCCTTCAACCATTAACCTATCCCATCTAACGGTGCTCACCCTTCAAACTATCACCTTGTTGATCGAGCTAGGGAAGCCGAGATATACGATGCTTGGGTGCAAGCTAAATAATGATTACTTCCCATGACAATCCTTGAAGTAAGTCAATAATGGGATATGTTAGGGAATTGCGTGTAAAATTTGATGACCATGAAACTTTACCTATGGACCTTCATTAGACAAAGAGTTAAGAAGTTAAGAGTTAAAAAACTCCTTCAGTTCATTTAGGGATTCACTCCATGTTCCAAAAATGAAGAAAAAAGGGGTCACCTAAGGTCAAGCTAAATAGGCTTATCATATGCTAAGTTTTAACATTAGACCCAAGAGCTTAAAATAAAGCTTATGTAACTATTTGGAAAGGGTTATCCCATTTATCTAAAATGTCGAGATAGGCAACTAAACCTATTAGTATTTCCTTTTAGCCTTTCACCACTAAGCTTACTATATACCTCAAACACTAGAGGATCTAGGAAGCACTAACCCCTTGAACTTGCATTCATGACTTAAGTCAAAGAGTTCCTTCAATTATCCACCAATCTTCCCATTTTTGGGTCCAAGTTTTGATCCATGCGCTCTTCCATTCACACTTTCTCTATTTTTTCTTGTTTTTAACAATGCTCTTGTCTAATGATGAATCCATATATTTAGAAAAAGAAGAAGGAGGGGCTAGATCAAAAGCCTAAAAAGGTAAATTAAGAAGGAGGTGAGGGAGAGAAATAAAAACAAAAAGAGGCCAAGGACTTTAACCCCATCATCTAAAAAGATAACAATCGTGACTTCAATTTCATGATCCTGTTCACAATAAATCATGCAACTTTAAGGACGTTCCTAGTAATGGAGTCCTATCAAGCCAAGACCTTGACCATGATCATACAAGTCCAAAAGGTCCAAGAACAAGGTCACAAGTTCAAAAGATGGCTCACATTATGCTAAGGACACAAATAGAAGCTACCGAGTACAAGGTAGATTTTAAACCTAATTTTGTGTTCTTAATTACTTAGGCCTCTATGAGGTTTAAGTTCTAAATTTTTACATATCTTCGGTCGTCAGTATGTTAACTACCTCTTATAATTGAGAAATTTAGGTAAGTCAAGTAAAAGATGAAGAACCAGGTCAATTTTCCAAACCATGCAGGTTGGAACCCAGTTTAGACCAGTCTGAGTATTTTGAGCTTTTGGATAGGCAAATCTAGTCAAAAACATGTGATTCCACTTGTACGAGTGACAAGACATCCAGGGCTTTCTAACCATATATGGAAATCCAAATCATGCCCACGTTTGGCCTGAGAAACATGGCATCAAAACACAACCTGCATTCTACTAGCTACTGCCCAGTTGCATCTAATTGGTGCATTTGGCAGTTGATGTCCTTCCAAGCGTCCAATCCATGTCTAGTAGCATGATTGAGTAGTTGAAAATATATTAAACACACTCATGAAGTCACCAAATGGAGATCCGATGAGGATCAAGGAGAGAAAGGCAGAAACAAGACCATTAGCCAGTCATAAAGTACAACCGGGACCAAGCAGCTTTCTTCTTTTCTCTCCCACAAGCCCAGTAGCCTTTTTGCCTAATTGCTTGCTTAGTATCTAGCTTAACTTTAATACTTATGATTAAATAGGTTTAATGGTTGTAATTAACAATGATTAAGCCTAGAAATAAGATAGTAACTCATGGGTTAGCATTAACCGTGAACTAAGCTAGACTAGGAGATTTCCTAATCTTGAAGAAACCTCACTCCTTAGGCTTGAGCTACTTGTGTGCTTGCATGCTGAGCTATAAGGCTTTTTATTCTACACTTTCGTAATTAGATTTCATGAATTGAGAAAGAGAAAAGTGAGCATTGCTCCTTTAAATCGTAAACACTAAACTTGCTTATCTCTAACTAGGCCGGTTAGAGTGGTGTTCAAGTGTAGTCCTAAACTTGTTTAAGTGGTGTTTCTGTATCTTAATCAAGCTTAGGGGCCCTAACCTTGGTCTTGGTGTATCCAAGATTCAAGATTAGTTCTATCCTTAACTCACTTTCAGTCTCGGATTCTATTGAGTTCAAGTTGAGTGCCGTGAGTTCTTAGCTTGTTCCTTTGCAATCCTTCGAGTGTGAGTTTATTCCATTGAGCTTTCCGTCATATTTGGTATCAGAGATGAGTTTCTCCTTGGCCTGATATACACCCCCACACTTCTAGAATCATTCCCAAACACTTTCCCAAACACAAGTCCTTATTCCGTTCCAAACAGCCCGTATACACAATGAGTACTAGCTTGAATTTAGATGAGAAACTTGATGATGTCTTGAAGAGTAATTATGAAATTACTACTTCAAATCAAGAACTCAAGAGTTCCAATTAAGAACTAAGAGCTCAGAATAAGTACCTAAGGAAACAGCTAGGTACTTTCTTGAAACAAAAGCAAAAGATCAATAAAGAACCAATCCGGTTTGCTCAAAGAGAAGAAGAAGAAGCAAGCAATCCCATGAGTTCATCAAGTGAGGATGAACCACCAAGGAGGATCAGAATGGAACCAAGATTTCAAGCTAACTCTAATGATTTTAGAGTTGGGATTCCAGAATTTAAAGGCAAGTTGGATCTAGATGAGTTACTTGAATGGATGCATACGGTAGAGAGAATTTTTGAGTACAAGGACTTGCCTAATGATAAGAAAGTAAAGCTGGTGGCCTTTAGGCTAGGGAAGTACGCCTGTCTATGGTGGACTAACCTATGTGCCAAGAGGGTTAGGTGTAGGAAAAGCAAGATCAGAACGTGGGAGAAGATGAAAGCAAAGATTAAGTCATGGTTCCTTCCACCTTCCTACATTCAGGATAGCTACTCTCAATTCCATAATCTTACAGAAGGTGGCCTTAATGTTGAAGAATACACACGTGAGTTTGAGAAACTCATGATCAAATGTGATATTCAAGAACCAGAAGAGCAAATTATGGTTAGATACTTGGGGGGACTTGATCCTAAGTATGCTAACGTAGTTAAACTACAACAATACACCACCTTTGATGATGTGTGTGTCCTTGCTCACAAGGTTGAGCAACAAAAGAAGGTTAAACTACCCTTTAAACATGAGCTCAGTAGGCCTCTACCCCAGAACAATCCTTTTAACAAGGGGAGATCCAACCCACCTCCAAAGCCCATAAATTCTTCCCCACCAATTCCATAAAGAACCCAAGCTACACAAAAGAGCCCACCACCTCCAACCAGACCCAATCCTAGCCCCATGAGTACAAGAAGATGCTTTAAATGCCAAGGATTAGGCCATATTACCGTGGACTGCCCAAACCATAAGGTGATTACCTTAGCCGAATGGAAGGCCGTGGAATAAGAAGAGATTGAGGAGGAAAATGAAGGGGAAATTGATGGAAACCTTGAGGAACCATTGGAGGAGGTAGAGGAGGAAGCAGATGAGGGAGAAA
Organism: Carnegiea gigantea; assembly: GCA_029747015.1. Taxonomy (NCBI): domain Eukaryota; kingdom Viridiplantae; phylum Streptophyta; class Magnoliopsida; order Caryophyllales; family Cactaceae; genus Carnegiea; species Carnegiea gigantea. The sequence continues at coordinate 9,737 of JAKOGI010001695.1, read as the reverse complement.
TGTTGGTTTTGAGAAGGGTTCTCAATGGCCAGAAGGGTGCCAAAGACGAACACAGGGAGAATATTTTTCATACTCAGCGCACAGTTCAAGACAAGGTTTGCTCCTTGATTATTGATGGAGGGAGTTGTGCCAATGTAGTTTCTCTAAGCATGATTGAGAAACTAGGCTTGCAATCTATGGGCCACCCTCATCCTTACAACATACAATGGTTAAACCAAAGCAAGGGGTTACAAGTTAATTCTCGGTGCCTCATTTCTTTGTCCATTGGTAAGAACTACCAAGATGGGTTATGGTGTGATGTTATCCCCATGGATGCATGTCATGTCTCATTAGGGAGGCCATGGATGTATGATAGGAAGGTGATATATACGTACTCCTTTACTAAAGGAGGGAAGAAGATTACCCTTGTCCCTTTATCACCATCCGAGCTCCATAAAAGCAAGCCTCAAAAGACACATGAGCATTCTGGTTGTTTACTAACCTTTAGTGAACCTCTCTTAAAGGCCTCATACCATGAGTTTAAGGCTTTTAGAGAATGGATCTTGATCGTTCAAGAGGACCTAGAAACTCCCCTTCTAAACTACCCTATTGCCAAGTCCTTAATACACTAATTCTGTCACTTATTTTCAGAGGAGATACCAATGGGTTTGCCTCCTAAGAGGGATATCCAGCACCATTTAGACCTCGTTCTAGGTTCTATCCTTCCAAACAAGCCAACATATGGAATGAATCCAAAGAAAACCATAGAAATTCAATGGCAAGTGGAGGAACTAATGTTAAAAGGGCTGTACGTGAGTCTTTAAGGCCTTGTGATATGCCTGCGTTGTTAGTTCCTAAGAAGGATGGTACTCAACGTATGTGAGTGGATAGTAGAGCATAAACAAGATCACAATCAAGTGCAGGTATCCTATATCTAGACTTGAAGACATAGTATATGAGTTACATAGATCAAAGGTGTTTTCAAAGATCAACCTTCGAAGTGGATACTACCAAATCCGAATCCGTGATGGAGATGAATGGAAGATGGCTTCAAGACTAATGGAGGATTATATGAGTGGCCTGTCATGCCCTTTGGTCTTTCCAATGCCCCTAGTGCGTTCATGAGGCTAATCAATCAAGTATTCAGGTCTTACATTGGAAAGTTTATGGTAGTTTACTTCAATGACATTGTAATCTATTCAAAAAGCAAGCAAGAGCATCAAGATCATCTCAATCAGATTATGCTTGTTCGTGAATGTGAAAGGTTGTATGGTAACCTTAAGAAGTGTACCTTTTTTACTCATGAGGTAACTTTCTTAGGTTACATTGTTTCTGGTGAAGGTATTAAGGCAGATGAGAGCAAGATTGAGGCCATTCGGTCTTGACATGTTCCTCAAAGCATTCATGATATATGAAGCTTCCATGGACTTGTATCTTTCTACAGAAGGTTTATAAGGAACTTTAGTATAATCATGGCTCCCATGACTGAGATTTTTAAGGGCACATCATTCAATTGGACCCCCAAAGCCCAATCTGCCTTTGAAGAAGTGAAGAAAAGGCTAACTTAAGCACCTATTCTAGCTTTGCCGTGCTTTAAGAAAGTCTTTGAGATTGAATGTGATGCATCTGCTATTGGTATAGGTGGTGTTCTTACTTAGGAAGGCAAGCCTTTGGCCTTCTTTAGTGAGAAGTTATGTAATTCAAGGAGAAAGTATTCTACCTATGATAAAGAGTTCTATGCTATTGTGCGATGTCTTGAGCACTGGAGTCATTATCTTGTTGCTAGTGAGATTATTTTACATTCAGATCATGAGGCTTTGAAGTATATTCAATGTCAACATATGTTAAACTCATGTCATACAAAGTGGGTTGAGTTTCTCTAGTCATTTCACTTTACAATCAGACACAAGTCTAGAAAGTTAAACCAAGGTGCAGATGCATTATCTAGGATGTATCTCCTCCTATTTCAGTTGGATGCACTTATACTTGGTTTTAAGCATCTAAAAGCTTTATATGCTGATGAAGAAGGCCTTGGGGAGCTCTTTGCTGCTTGTTCAAAGCACCCCAAAGGTGATTTCTTAATTCAAGAAGGATTCTTATTTAAATGTACTCGACTGTGTGTACATAAGTGTAGCGCCCGAGAGCTCTTGATTAGAGAGGTGCATGGTGGTTCTTTGGCTGGTCATTTTGGAGAGTCTAATACCTTAGTTATGTTAAGGGAGCATTATTACTTGCCAGGAATGGAGAAAGATGTTCAAGACATCCTAAGAAGATGTGGAACGTGCCAAGTTGCCAAAAGTCACACCTTACCTCACGGCTTATACACACCCCTTCCAATCCCTACATTGCATTGGGTGGATGTGAGCATGGATTTCATCTTGGGTCTGCCTAAGACTCAAAGGAACAAAGATTCAATCTTTGTGGTGGTGGATAGGTTCTCCAAGATGGCACACTTTATCCCATGCAATAAAAACAATGATGCTACACACATTGCTGAGTTATCCTTCAAAGAGGTAACTAGATTACATTGTATCACCAAGTCTATATTTTCTGATAGGGATACAAGGTTTTTAAGTCATTTCTGAATTACCTTATGGAAGAAGTTGGGTACTAAACTCATGTATAATACTATATGTCACCCCCAAACTGATAGGAAAACTGAGGTGACTAATCGAACCCTAGGCACTCTCTTGAGGGCTTTGATTAAACCTCATGCCAAAGCTTGGGATTTGCTCTCACCACATTGTAAGACCCACCTTCGTTATTTTTACGTTAAGCTGCCTGTCTTGCTTTTACGTTATGAAATCGTATTTTTAGTAACTGTGTGAGTTTTAAAGATTAAATTCATTAAAAAGAACGATTATTTGATTAACGTTATTATCGATGTTACTTATTTATAAAACCTTTGAATCAACGCTAAACTAAGTTTTTAAAATCATTTTTCGTTTTACTTGGCCGATTCCCAAAGTTTAAAACGAAATGTTCATTGTGGGTCGTTTCAGTTCGGGTTTAGCCTAACCATTAGCGAGTACGGGACCGGAGTTTAGTAGAATGATGTTAATTGAGCAAAAAAAAAAGAAAAATAAAACAAAAAGGGAAGGAGGGGCACGCCTGGCCTCAGAAGCCCGAGACCCCGAACCCTCCCCTCTCCTTCTCGCTCTCTGCTCTCCCTCTCTCTCTCTCTCTAATCGCCTCTCTCTCTCTCTCCCTCCCCCTCGCCGGCCAGACACCTGGCGACGTCGCCGGTGGGCACGCGTCACCGGTCGGCACGCGTCACCGGTGAAGGGGAGCTCCACACCACGCGTCCCCACCACCCCATTCCACCACCAAACACCGCTACTTCGCACAGCCTCACACCCACGTGTCTACGCGCCCAAAACCGGCCGTCCACTGGCCGGAAACCGACGACCCACCTCCATCCCAGCCTCCTCTATAAATTGGGTGATAATTTCTGGCCAAAATCAACCAAAAACACCACTAAATTGAAGCTAGGGTTTTGGGTTCTGGGAGTAGCCGAGCCTGGGACGAGTTTAAGGGAATTTTGGGCGTGAATTGCTACCAATTTAGTGGGTAATGAAGCGATTCCAGGTGGGTGTTCTCGCCTCCTAAGTTATTACTATTTTGAAAGTTAATTTTCAGCAGTTTGATGTTGCATGACAAGTTAGGGCTTGTTAAATTCGTTAGAAATGACAAGAAATAAGTTATCCATGCTTAGGTTCGAATCACTTGGTTGTTTCATGCCTGAAATTGAGAATCGATGTGAATTCTGTACATAAACCGTAGTCTTGCGCAAACAGTGAATTCGAATTTATATGGACATATTTAGCTTCGAATCGGGTTAATGGGTTATTGTTTAAAACGGGATTAAAATCGAAGTTAATTTAATGTATTTAGCTTCGATTCGAGTTAATGAGTTATTGTTTAAAACAGAATTAAAATCGAAGTTAATTTAACATATTTAGCTTCGAATCGAGTTAATGAGTTATTGTTCGAAAAGGAATTAGAAACGAAGTTAGTTTGATATGTTTAGCATCGATTCGAACCCATGAATGTAAATCATGCTTGAATTGTTAATTCGAAGTAATTTAAACGTGTTTAGCATCGATTCGAATCCATGAATGTAAATCATGCTTGAGATATTAATTCGAAGTTAGTTTAACGTGTTTAGCATCGATTCAAGTTAATGAGTTAATGTATGAAAAAGAATTAATATCGAAGTTATATTAACGTGCTTAGCTTCTATTTAAGTTATTTAGCTAATATATGAAAAAAGGATTAAAATCGAAGTTCTTTTAATGTCTTTAGCTTCCATTCGAATTAATTAACCAAAGCATGCAAATGAGCTAATTTTCGAGGTAAATGAAGGGTGTCTGGCTCCGAATCAAGTAGCTTAGCCAATACATGTTAAACGAATTAATCTCGAAGTTATATAAACATGTTTAGGTTCGACTCGAGTTAAACTAACTAATGCATGTAAACGAATTAAATTCGAAGCTATTGAAATATGTTTAGTTTTCACTCGAACCTTTATTCTCTGTACATTCATGCTTAGGAAAGTTGCTTCGAAATGTATCGTATATGCTTAGAATCAAATTATGTTTGATTTATTGAATAAAGTGTTGTCGATTCATGAATAAATGTGGCCATATGAACGCTTGTTGTAGCGCACCGCTGAATGGTGCTGGATGCTCAGGTAAGAACCTAAACTTCACCCTTTATTTTTATAAGCTAATAGGATAATATGTTGTAATTAATGAATCGATGAATCGAGTTGATAGTTGGATGGTTTGAGGAAAGAATCATGAGCGTTCGAGGTCCTGTGGTACGGTGCTTGTGAGGAGGGAGTTCGGGTTGTGAATTGACCGCAATCGTGTGGACTGCGAGGCCATGCGTGGCTCATTGTGTTGTTGAAATGATTATGAAGTGTTTGAATGTGAAACGTGTGAATCCCTTTCCCCCTTTATGTCTAAGATGCATTATGCGTGAAAGTGGTGGTGATTTGACAAAGAACGTTTCTCGTGTTTTCAAACTAATAATAGCCATGATTAATAGCAAGCAATGGCCTATTTTCGCTATACAAACAGTATTTGGGAGTGAACCTGCTTGAACGGGGGAATCCCTAAAACGGGTTAGAAAAGTGTGAGTTATGTGATAAATGATTTTACCAAAAGACACAACAAAATTATTAGCCGTTATGGCCGACACGCTTTAAGTGGCTAAGATAATGTGCTGCGGATAATATGATATGATGTAATGTTAACCTAGGGATAAGTCCGGATAAACCCTAGAGGCCCTGATGTCCGATATGTTATATGTAGCCATCCTGGGAGTAAGAGCTTAAGCGTGAGCGTTAGGTCTCACTATGGGGTCGAGAATAGTTCTCACCCCATCAGCACCCTGTAATGATCTTATGCCAGAAGTACTTTCGTACTAAGTTAAGAAAAGCAATTGGCCCTTTGCCATTTTAAACGATTAAAAAGGAAAGGAAGTTCTTTTTATGGGCCCAAAAGGCTATATGGAATGATGTATGAAAAGCTCATAAGGGTCGTTGCACGACCAAATGAAATGAAACTTCCTTTGAAGACTAAGACAACGTTTCCAACGAAAGAAAGAAAGCTTTCAATGAATGAGTTATAAAATGATCCTCAAGCATGTTTGAATGTGGATTCTTAGCCTATGTATTAAAGGAAAGCTTTCAATGGATGCATTATGAATGATTCTTAAGTATGGTTGAACGTGGATTCTAATCTTATGTGGCATCATTCTTATCCATAGCAAATCTGTCTGATTTAAAGTGTATGAGATGAGAAAGAAAGTTATAGCACGTTAAAAATTCCATGAATGAAGGCGTCTCTTCCTAAAAGAATGAACGTTGATATGTGAATAGCATGCGAGGGTGTCATATAGCTTAATATGATGTTTAAAGGTACTTAAATGCTTGATATGTGTTTATGTGTGTGATGTGTATATTATATGAATGAAATGCCAAGAAAAGTGTATTTATGAAAAGGGATAACCTTATATACACATCATATGATTGAGGGTTCATGTGTAGTTTAAATGGAGTGTTAGGAAGTTATGTTATGAAAAGAAAAGATCCTCATACTTAGCCTTCGATGCTTACTCACGTTCCTAACTGCTTGCTAGAAAAGAACTCCGTCGTTGAGGAACCTAGAAATATGATTGAGTGGTCGAAGTGAAGTTTATGTTTAGTGATCCTCCCATGAAGGTTCTATGAATATCTATTATGATAGTAAAGTATGGAAACGTGATATGTGACTAATAAAGATAGTATTGCTTGCAACGGTTTTGGTTTTAAGGGGGTTGGGGGACACTCACTGAGCGTGTGGTTGCGCATCCCATTACTCTTTCCCCTTTTCCCCAGGTTTTCTTTCTGACGGGAAGAAGTTGAGTCAGATAAGTCCAAAAGGAACCTATCGTTGCTTACAAGGCGTCATATGTGCTCATTTAAAGGGATCTTACGTGTTTAATGAAGTCATGTAATGTACTCTTAGTTAATAAAGGTCTGTAAACGATTATTCTATTTCATGTAATGCATATGGTATAAAGGTCGCTCTGTATGGCCGCCTGAGCCAACCATCAAGTTAGTTAGATGTCTTCTTGGTTTAATTTAGTTATGTTTTGGGATGTAAATCTTAATCCTCCGGTTTTGTTAACCATTGAGTTGTATCTTCCATTTCTTCTTTATTCATGAATCAATCTGGTTGGTGTACTCCGAGCGAGTGGCTCGTTGAGTTATGAACTCCGGCGTGTGGCCGGTGAGCTATGTTTTATATGTTTACGCTTCCGTTAATCTACAGGGACTTATTGTAAGGCGTTTAGCCTGGAAACGGTCAGTTTTCAGGGGAAACTCTGCCCGTTTCGTCCCAGGAATTAAGTAAGAAGTTAGGAAAGCATAACGCTTCTGGCCTAGGGGCTGGGGGTGTTACATTGATGGTATCAGAGCAAAGGTCCTGCGACCATAGGCCGCAACTTGAGTCTTGCATTTCATATAGCCGCCTAGGAACACTGTATGGTTATGTGACATATGCCTGCCTTGTGTGCAAATGTGAGTTTTATGTGAATGTTCGCGCATTTCACTAGTTAGGTGCGGCTTCAGTAAGCTGAATGGTTGGATGAGAGAACCATTTGTTAAGGTATAGGCCGAGTGATTCATATTGTCGTGCATGAGATAAGTGTTAGCTCAATCGAAAGTTGTTTCGTTCATATGCTTTGGTGATTTTAATCCAATGTTTAAAGAACATATGATTTGAATCGAACGATTGGAAAGCCTTAACTCTACGCTCATCTTTGCCCCTAAAATACGATTTGTTCCTCGGGCCCCATAATGGAGTGAGCAGACGTATTCAAAAGTTGGTAGAGAAAGAGTTAGAAGCAATTAAACTATTTCCTTTTGAAAGCCTAAAGACCTTGAAAGTTAAAGTCTTCCTAATTAGTGAGCTAGGGTTTTGTTTTGACCTTCAAGATCTTTTACTTGTTTGGTTGAGACGTATTGTTGCAACCGAAGACTCGCATTTGCTTTGCAATAATGCTTGGATTTAGCCATATGAGCGTAACTTTCTGTGTGTAATCGAATGATTTTGAGTGTCCACATGCCAAGGTGTATGCATTGCCGGATGTGTTAACGATTTTTTTGCAAGTGATTAGAGTTAGCTTTCTATGACTGAGAATCTCACTAGGTGATACCCCCCATATGTGAATTTTGAGTTGTTTAAAGAAATTAAATGAGATTTTGATATGCTTGGATAGAAATTAAGCAATAGCAGTGCATTTCTCTTGACTATTGCATGAAAATTATCCTCATCATCTAGCGCAATGCTTGTTGTCACCTGTACAATATTCTTGATGTCCTATGTGAAATTGATAGTGTTCTTGCTATATCAAACCCCAATGCACCCAGAAAGAACAAGGTAGAGAGAGCCTGACACGCACTTTGAAATTGTATGCCTGAATGTGGTTGATACAGCAGTTGTGACATTATGTGTAATACTAAGCTCGAAAGGGCTTATATAATTACTTAGACTTGTTTTAGAGTAATCCTTGATAAGTTATATTATTGAAGAGCGAAGTAATTGGATTTCCTACTGTTAGTACATCCTTCGGCATGGTTATGCATACGATTGAGTTAGATGGACTACTTGAGTTGATCGACAGGATGGGGTAAGGGAATTGCCTACTTGTTATATGAACTAAAGTGCCCCTGTTCTTATGTTTTGTTAAAGTCGCTATTTATCCATCTACTTAGCTAGAAATCTTGTGACCATAGAAGTTACGTTCACACTTGCTTACCTTGCGTGTTCTATACCTAATCACATCGCATGCTAGCATACCCATGATCATACCTGGATGCGTGACTCCAAGGTTTACGAATGAATGTACGTGAAATTTTGATGGCTTGGTTGATCAGTATGACATGGGATGACAAGATTGAGAGTGCCACATGTAAATTGGTGAACTTCTTGGCGAACCTTAGCATTGCATTTTTGTTAGTTGTTATGAATACTACCATTGATGTTATAGAGTCCTCCCATTTGCATGTTACCATGTTACAATTATGAGTGCTAGTACTTCATGAACTTAGAGACCTATACTCGTGTGAACGTGTGAATATGGGATTGTCTAGGTACCTTATGAGACTCAATGATGTGCTTAGTATACTTGTGGTCGTATCGAAATCCTCACTGCATCACTTGATCATTAAAGTGTGGAGTATGGTTGGAAGTAGGGATAATTGAAATATATCATCCAACTTAAAAAAGCTATGTCGTGATATACACTTGTGATCTTTTAATAAGGTCGTAAACGGGCAGAGTTACGGGCATAAGCATGTCATCTTACTTGCATATTCTCATGATATAGGAATGTTTGTTTTGTATGTGACGCAAAGTGATGCTGTGTGATGTATCCATTACCTTGCTAGAAAATAAAAACTCCCTGGTTAAGTAACTCAGTTTTGAAATGCTTCGATTTTGTATACTAGTGAATGAGCTCGACTCGAGTCGGATTGCTATGTGACTCGATTGTTCCAACTATCTAAGTTTTGTGATTGATGATATGGCATAACCTCTGACTTGTTGCTTGTAACATGTATATCAACCAGTTTCATGTTACCTTCATTCCCGAAACTTGAGAATGTTGAATTGCTGACACTATGCAATACTATGTCATACTATTATACTTAAACGATTCTATGTGATGCTATTATGCTTAAATGATACTATGCGGTACTAGGTGACATTTTGTTCTTCTAAATGTGTTATAGTAGTCTCCATGTTAACCGTTATGATCCCAAAGGTGACTTGAATTCATGTTTTAGAATGAGACTGCTAGTGTGTGACCGTAAGATGTCATTGCCTCGATTGTCATGCCTTTCGATGCCCACTTATAGATATGCATATGCATAGATTTACTGCTCGCCATGCTAACTGAGTCTAGATGATCAGAAATCTCTGTTCTTTTTCAAAACAAACTCGATATGGTTTTCCACGCCAACTCAACTGCCCCTCTTCAATGCGATTTGCCCTCGGCGCCTAAATAGAGCGAGTAGACGCTTGAAGAGGATTGGCGAGGAGGAGACTGGATACCATAAGACATTTTCTTTTGATTTAAAAAGAAGTAGTGATTGCAAAATGGAACCTTTTGAAAACCCACCGTGTAGATCTTACCTGCGCGCGTTCATTTTAGGAAAAACCGAACTTGGATTTGGAATTTCGAGGACGAAATTCTTTTAAGGGGGG
>JAKOGI010001694.1:172500-193831 GCA_029747015.1 Carnegiea gigantea | reverse complement strand
TATATATATATATATATATATATATATATATATATCTGTGTATGCGTGTATATATATATGTGTGTGTGTGTGTGTAACACCCCCAGCCCCTAAGGCCGAAAGCGTTACATTTTCCTAACTTTCTACCTAAATTCTGGGACAAAACGGGCAGAGTTTCCCCTAAAAACTGACCGTTCCCAGGCTATAAGCCTTACAATAAATCTCTGCAATTTAACGGAAGCGTAAATCATTTGAAGGAAGCTCAACGGCCATACGCCGGAGTTTATAACTCAACGAGCCACTCGCTTGGAGTGCACCAACTAGATTATTGCATGAATAAAGAGGAAATAGAGGATACAACTCAATGGTTCACACAACCAGAGTATTGGGGTTTACATCCCAAAACATAACTAACTTTAACCAAAAGACATTTAACTGACTAGATGGTTGGCTCATAAGGCCATACAGAGCGACTCATGAACAATATGCGTTATATGAGCTAGAAACTTAGTTTACAACCTTTACAAATTAGTAATACATTACATCACATTGTTAAACACATGAACCTACTTCTATATGGCACACATAACTTTGTTTCAAGCGGGGTAAACTCCAGCTCAGCATAAGTAGCTTGACTTCCACCTGTCGTAACAAAAGTCTGTGGGAAAAAGGGGAAAGAGTATTGGGGTGAGCAACCACACGCTCAGTGAGAATTCCCCTACTCCTTAAAACTAAAACAATTACAGGCAATAATACTAATAATAGCCACATATCAAGCACTCGTACTTTACTATCATATTAGGCAATCATAATCTCCAACGAAAGATAACTCCCATTAAGACTTCATCCTAACCATTCAACTCGATTCTAGGCCCTCATCGACCAGACTTCTCTACTAGCAGGCGTTCAGGCACGTAACCAAGTAGGCAACAAGGATCGAATATAAAGGCCTTCAAACTCGCTTTTGAAAACATGGTGAATCATGATAAATACCAAAAATGGTTTATAATCCACACAAACTCCTTTTATACTTATAATTCTTTTTAAAAGTTCTCGAAGCATCTAAACTGGTAAGAAGATTTGGCGAGAAACATTCCTTCATTGAATATGCATATTAAAAAGCTTGAATGTACGACGCATTATTAGGATGTAATTATACTTCATTTGAAATCTCATTTAGACTATATTCAGAACACATTTGTAGAATATATGCAAGTTAGGTACATTTGAAAGCTTTCTTCTTTTCTTAAAAAAAATGCTTTACTTGGCCTCTTGAGGCCCATATCCCTTTAAAAGAACTTGTTTTCCTTTTCTGAACTGCTCAGAATGGCAAAAAGGCAAATCTTCTTTTTATCAGGAACTTACATATAACATAAAAACATCTTATTGTGCTGACTAGGGAGGTCAAGATCCCCCTTAAGTGAAATCATCACTCTTAATCTACGTTATCCCCGGGGTATACGTCCTTAACTTTTGGCCAAAACACGTCTTAGTAGAACAACTCTAACCTCGATACTGTCCTCTGTGGGGCAACAGGTCATACCAGGATAATCATATCCCAAGTCCAGTCCCCCTCAAGGTTTTCTTACGCGTCACACATTAGGGAACAGCTCACTCCAAGATAATCATATCTTGAGTCCAGCTCTCGGGAACAGCTCACGCCATCTTTGCGTCCAGCTCCCGACATTATCTTAGAGGAAAACAGCTCACGTCATCTTTGCATCCAGTTCCCACCCTGAAGGTCTGGCCACTTGCCTAGCACTTTCTTAGACTTTAAAATTGCATTACATTTCTCTTCTTCAAAGGCTTACTTTGCTGAAATCTTACTTTTAAACAAAACGACCATAACCTTTCAAAATGTTTAGAGTTCATTCGTTTTTGGCTTAAAAACTTCTTGTAATTATAATAAGTTGCTAATACATAAATCAACTTCGTAAATAACTAAAAAAAACTTCTTACGAACATAAAACGTTTATAAATCGTAAAACGATTTCGTTTTCAGCTTAAAAGTTTCGCATAAACGTATTAAGTTTAGTAAATCGTAAAACGACTTCCTTTTAGACTTAAAAGCTTCTTTTAAAGGCAATAAGTTGGTTAATACTTAAAACGACTTCACTTTGAGCTTAAAAGTTTCTTTTAAACTTAACACGTTTGCAAAATCGTAAAATGACTTTGCTTTCATCTTGAAAGCTTCGTTTAAACGTATTAGGTTTGCTAAATCATAAAACGACTTCGTTTTTAACTAAAAGGATTTTCATAATCGTAACAAGATTGCCTAATCATAAAACGACTTTGTTTCTAACTTGAAAGCTTTGCATAAGCGTAATAGGGTTGCTAAATCATAAAAACGACTTCGTTTCGAACTAAAAGGCTTCTTATAAATGTAAAACGATTACTAACTCATAAAAACGACTTTACTTTTTAGCTTAAAAGTTTCTTTTAAACGTAATACGTATTAATTCATAAAACGAAAGCCATTTGAAACTTAAAGCACTTAGTTAGCGTTTTATTCAAACTAGATTCGTAATAAAATCCTCAGTTATCTTTTTATAACTCATTTCAATCCCCTTTTGAACTCAAAGGAAGGTATGTAAGTAAACTGAAGGCTTGAAACGTTCCAAACTTGCTACTATTCGAAAACTGTAAGCATTTGGCTCGTTCATATGATAACGAGATTTCCTTGTATGCTTTCAACGTGAACGTTTCTTAAACAGGATGGAGTTACTGAAGTGTAACTCGAAACTTGATAGAAATTTAAATACACAAATAGCATACAATCAGCTAAACCCATAATTAGCTTTGAAATGGCCCTTTTCAAGTCGTTTAAATTCTTTTAAATACGAGGATAAGTCATAGCAAACCAATGCTTTAAACATTTTCAAACTCACTTTTAGTTCACTTTTAAACTCCCTAAATCTATTGATTATTCAGTCGAGTCACTAACTGAACAATTCGATGATTTAGGATCTCTTCTAGGCCACGAACACTTTAATCAAATAATAGGTAATTGGTAGGCACTTGAAAGCGTGCGAAATCGTAAAAGCAAGCTTTCTAAATGGTCTTTTTCTCTTTCAAAGACGTACTAACTTTTAGAAAGAATTTGCCACATAGCATATTGAGGAGGAGAGGAGTTTACACATAGCACATTTGTACACTTCATATCACAATTCATTAAGCCACACATGACTTCGCAATCCACACGATTGCGGCATTCACAACCCTATCTTCCTCCTCGCACAGCACCGACAACAGAAGTCCTCGAATCAATCATCAGTTTCATCGTAAGTCGATCCAACTGCCAAGCTTGGTTCAATATCACGACAATTCAAATAACTATTTCATAAATCAATATCCACAAGCATAGTATCATATGTAATCGTTTAAATAACTTACCGCTTCAACTAATTCATAAATTGATATTTCCAGCAAGAAACTCATATATGAACATTCAAATAACTTAGAGCTTCGACTAATTCATTAATCGATACCCGTGAGCATGATATTCATTTATAATTACTCGAATAACTTGAACATCTAAATTAACCAAACCAATATAGCAAAACTTAAAGCTCTAGGAATCGCTCAAGGAGTTACCCAACGGTTTATGTTTCAAGTTTAGCATGCCTGGACTTCATTTATTCAGTTTAGCTGACATTCGATTAGTCCCAAAATAACTTACTAGGCATACTCAATGACGTAATTGATGATATTCAGGCAGGACATAATTACTCAAAAAACAACCTAATCATGACATGCCAATGTTCACCCCAATTTAATTACTGCTCATGCAACAACATTCAGTCATTGAAATACCCAAAAATCAGCACTAAATTCTCAATTTTAGTCCCAATTCCTCCAATTATTGACATCCAACCCAACTCAAACATGAACTAACTATACTCGTTAAAATCTTTTGAAATTACTAATAATTTAGGAAGAAAAGAACCCTCACCTTGAACTCAAGCTAGAGGTTCGATTCACAGCTGCTGGGTCAACTTTCGGTGTTCGAACAACTTCGAACCTTCGCCTCTTGCTCACCACGCACGTCAGTCCCCTATTCACGTCCAAACTTCACCAAATTCGAACCCTAGACAGACCCAAATTTCATTTGTCAACTTAAGATCAATTTGGGGTTTTGAAGTACGAATTCTAGTTCTAATTTATAGGGAAATTGAGGCAATTAAGAATGGAATTGCAGGGCCTTACCTAGCACGCATTCGAGCTCTTGAAACCTTCCATAACCGCGGCAAGGGCTTTGGATTTTCGACCCAAATTCACACCAAATGGATGACTCGCTTAGAGGGGAGGTCGAGTGGGATGATTTTGTAGTGAAAAAATGGCGAAAATCCTCTACAATTTGAGCTTGAGGATCGCGTTAATGGAGGAGCAGAGGAGGAGGAAGAAGAAGAGCAGCGGGGAGTGTCGTGGGGGAGGGGGTGTCGTGGCAGGGAGAGGAGAAAAAGGGGGTTCGCGTGCAATGACCAAAATGCCCCTCCCACTTTCTTTCGTTTATTTTTGGTCCAGGCTGAATCGTATCTGCTATCGCTAGTCTAGTTCGTAACCCGAATTCTAATCCAAATCGATGATATAGTATTTCATCGATTACTCGTTCCCAAATACAGTCAAGTTCGATTTAATGACCATCGAACTACTCCTCAGGTTGACAACTTAATCGTATTCGGGTTCCTAATCGATTTAGTACTCGTTAATAATCGTTAATAACGCTTATTAAAAATCATCGAAAGTTTTCAAAACTAATAATAATATTAATAATGATAATAACAATGACAATTACATCCTTTTTAATAAATTAACGTTCACATCGGCATTTAGAAAATAATTTTAGCACATATCGCTAATAAAAATATGGTTTTTATAACGTAAAAAGGCATCACGAACGACTCGACGAAATATAAAGTACGCGGGCCTTACACTCTCCCCCCCTTAAAGGAATTTCGTCCTCGAAATTGTTTTCTTGGAGGAATTAATGGGTGTGCTTCATCCGTACCTCTTTCACAATCCAAGTCGCTTTACGCTCAGCTATTCATTCTGCCTTCACCATAGCATCCTATCCTTGGATTGCTATTCGAACCCAATCATCAGGGAGTATTCTCCCTTGCACTATAACAACTCAATCGTTATAAGCATGATCTGTACGGCAGATAGCTTTTAGGGAAAAGGTAATAAAATGTTGCATACACATCTCGTGAAGTTTACTAACAAGTTCCTTTGCAATTCAAGAGAGACAAGCGGGGGAGCAATACTAGAATGACGGGATGGGGGCATAAAGGTGGTTATCAAGAGAATACCTGTCTTTGTGTTGGCAGGTTCCCAAGTCTCTTTTCCTTCTAGCTAATCGTGCGACTGCCAATTTGTGGTTCCTAGTTATTCATACTGTCCCCTGAGGGAGTATCAATGGTTAGGCGATCTTGTTGTGCCGCTAGCTTGATTCCCATTCTGGATCTCTGAGAGTGACCCCGACTATTCCATGTAGCCTTCGGGCAATTTGCAACTTTGTGACTCATACCACCACATCCAAAACATGGGCCCGCGCGGCGTCTGTAAGGGCCAGGGTGTTGTCGTCCACACTGGTCGCATGTTTTCCTTAGTTTCACTTGGGTGGCTTGCTTTCCTTTGTCCTGTTTCATCCCATATTTAACCCTCCCGAAACTTATGCCTCCCTGAGAATTGGATCCTCTGGGGCCAAATTTCTCCTTTACTTGACCTTTCCCTCTATCCTCAATCTCGATTTCGCTTATGATGCGGGCTATTTTCACAGCTCTTTGGTACATTTCTTGAAAGCTGGTATAGGCATAACCCGCTATTATTTGCTTTATTTCCTCCTTCAATCCTTGTTCGAAGTGGTCCATCCTCAATTCTTCGGTGGCCACTTGGTTAGGTGCAAAGCGACTTAGTTCATTGAACCTCACTACATACTCTGTTATGCTCATTTATCCTTGCTTTAGGCATAAGAACTCTCGTTCCTTAGTTCTCCTTACGTCATGAGAGTACTATTGAGCGTCCATCAAGGTTTTCAATTGGTTCCAGGTTAACGCGGGTTCACTCGCTCTAGGTTTTATTGTTCCCCACCAGAATTCAGCTTCTTTTTCGAATTGATAGGTGGCCAGATACACCTTAGATCCCTCAAGACAGTCCATGATTTCAAATAAGTTTTCGATTCTCCTGAGCCAGTCCTCATATACCATAGGGTCAGTTCCACCTTCAAACTTAGGAGGTTTAAGCTTGTTAAACTGGCATATCATCTCCATGGCAGTTGGTTCTGGTGTTAGCTCGCGTCGAGGAGGCATCTGTCACACATTCACACAAGGAATTACTTAGTTCTATTTTTCAACGAAAGGTTAACTTGTGATCTCTCTAGGCCAATAGGGTATGATTCCTTGGCTAAGGAATGATTTCCAAATGGCGAGAGTTTTTATGTATGGCTACTAGTTTAGTCTCAGCTTAACCTTCGTGTAATTATTCTACGTAACGAAGGACAGGCCTGAACAAACTAATGAATCCATAACACGGGATCGGCACCAACTGCACTTATTTCATTGAACACTAATAAGGTGACTTAGGAGTCACGGGAGATCCTACCATCCTAGTACTTCTCTATTTAAGGAAAATAAACTAAAAGGGCTGAAAGTCAATCTTTGATATAACCCATATCAATAAGGAAGTCCTCTAGGTTTCTTTCTAACATCTTAATCCTTAGTCTCCACTCTCTCATACATATCTTCAAGAAACATAAAAAAGGTAAATAATTCTTTCCTCATAATTCCAATGCACTTCACAAGGCACCTTATCTCAAGCCCTTTTAATATAATGGACACCATATGCAAATCCTTTTCTTCTACCCCTCTAGAATTTCATAAGTCATCTCACAAGATTCACCGCCTTTTATAGTTGATCTTCTTGCAATGGAACCAAAACCGCTTCACAGAAATTAAACTCCCCCGCCTCAACCTTTTCCCTATCGTTCATAAGAATATAAGCTATTCGGCTTACACTTTTGGCAATTCGTTCATTCACTCGGTTAAGGGGCTCACCCAAGCCGCACCTAACAAGCTAATCGCACTAACATTAACATAAAACTCACATTTGCACATACAAGAAGCATATGTCACATAGCCACAAAGTGTTCCTAGACGACTATATGAACGCAAGACTCAGGTCACGGCCTATGGTTGCAGAACCTGGCTCTGATACCATCAATGTAACACCCCCAGCCCCTAAGGCCGAAAGCGTTACGTATTCTTAACTTTCTACCTAAATTCTGGGACGAAACGGGCAGAGTTTCCCCTAAAAACTGACCGTTCCCAGGCTATAAGCCTTACAATAAATCCCTGCAATTTAACGGAAGCATAAATCATTTGAAGGAAGCTCAACGGCCACACGCCGGAGTTCATAACTCAATAAGCCACTCGCTCGGAGTGCACCAACTAGATTAATGCATGAATAAAGAGGAAATGGAAGATACAACTCAACAGTTCACACAACCGGAGTATTGGGGTTTACATCCCAAAACATAACCAACTTTAACCAAAAGACATTTAACTAACTAGATGGTTGGCTCATAAGGCCATACAGAGCGACTCATGAACAATATGCGTTATATGAGCTAGAAACTTAGTTTACAACCTTTACAAATTAGTAATACATTACATCACATCGTTAAACAATGAACCTACTTCTATATGGCACATATAACTTTGTTTCAAGCGGGGTAAACTCCAACTCAGCATAAGTAGCTTGACTTCCACCTGTCATAACAAAAGTCTGGGGGAAAAAGGGGAAAGAGTATTGGGGTGAGCAACCACACGCTCAGTGAGAATTCCCCTACTCCTTAAAACTAAAACAATTACAGGCAACAATACTAATAATAGCCACATATCAAGCACTTGTACTTTACTATCATATTAGGCAATCATAATCCCCAAGGAAAGATAACCCCCATTAAGACTTCATCCTAACCATTCAACTCGATTCTAGGCCCTCATCGACCAGACTTCTCTACTAGCAGGCGTTCAGGCACATAACCAAGTAGGCAGCAAAAATCGAATATAAAGGCCTTCAAACTCACTTTTGAAAACATGGTGACTCACGATAAATACCAAAAATGGTTTACAATCCACACAAACACCTTTGATGCTTATAATTCTTTTTAAAAGTTCTCGAAGCATCTAAACTGGTAAGAAGATTTGGCGAGAAACATTCCTTCATTGAATATGCATATTAAAAAGCTTGAATGTACGACACATTATTAGGATGTAATTATACTTCATTTGAAATCTCATTTAGACTATATTCAGAACACATTCATAGAATATATGCAAGTTAGGTACATTTGAAAGCTTTCTTCTTTTCTTAAAAAAAATGCTTTACTTGGCCTCTTGAGGCCCATATCCCTTTAAAAGAACTTCTTTTCCTTTTCTGAACTGCTCAGAATGGCAAAAAGCCAAATCTTCTTTTTATCAGGAACTTACATATATCATAGAAACATCTTATTGTGCTGGCTAGGGAGGTCAAGACTGCCCTTAAGTGAAATCATCACTCTTAATCTACGTTATCCCTAGGGTATACATCCTTAACTTTTGGCCAAAACGCGTCTTAGTAGAATAACTCTAACCTTGATACTGTCCTCTATGGGGCAACAGCTCACACCAGGATAATCATATCCCGAGTCCCGTCCCCCTCAAGGTTTTCTTACGCGTCACACATTAGGGAACAGCTCACTCCAAGATAATCATATCTTGAGTCCAGCTCCTGGGAACAGCTCACGCCATCTTTGCGTCCAGCTCCTGACATTACGTTAGGGGAAAACAACTCACGCCATCTTTGCGTCCACTTCCCACCCTGAAGGTCTGGCCACTTGCCTAGCACTTTCTTAGGCTTTAAAATCGCATTACATTTCCCTTCTTCAAATGCTTACTTTGCTTAAGTCTTATTTTAAACAAAACGACCATAACCTTTCAAAATGTTTAGAGTTCATTCGTTTTTGGCTTAAAAACTTCTTGTAATTATAATAAGTTGCTAATACATAAATCAACTTTGTAAATAACTAAAAAAACTTCTTACGAATGTAAAATGTTTACTAAATCGTAAAACGATTTCGTTTTCAGCTTAAAAGTTTCGTATAAATGTATTAAGTTTACTAAATCGTAAAACGACTTTCTTTTAGACCTAAAAGCTTCTTATAAAGGCAATAACTTGGTTAATACTTAAAATGACTTCACTTTGAGCTTAAAAGTTTCTTTTAAACTTAACACGTTTGCTAAATCGTAAAATGATTTCGCTTTCATCTTGAAAGCTTCGTTTAAACGTATTAGGTTTGCTAAATCGTAAAATGACTTCGTTTTTAACTAAAAGGCTTTTTATAAACGTACCAAGGTTACCTAATCATAAAACGACTTTTTTTCTAACTTGAAAGCTTTGCACAAGCGTAATAGGGTTGCTAAATCATAAAAACGACTTCGTTTCGAACTAAAAGGCTTCTTATAAATGTAAAACGATTGCTAACTCATAAAAACGACTTTACTTTTTAGCTTAAAAGCTTCTTTTAAATGTAATACATATTAATTTATAAAACGAAACCCATTTGAAACTTAAAGCACTTAGTTAGCGTTTAATTCAAACTAGATTCGTAATAAAATCCTCAGTTGTCTTTTTATAACTCGTTTCAATCCCCTTTTGAACTCAAAGGAAGGTATGTAAGTAAACTGAAGGCTTGAAATGTTCCAAACTTGCTGCTATTTGAAAACTGTAAGCATTTGACTTGTTCATGTGATAATGAGATTTCCTTGTATACTTTCAACGTGAACGTTTCTTAAACAGGATGGAGTTACTGAAGAGTAACTTGAAACTTGATAGAAATTTAAATACGCAAATAGCATACAATCAGCTAAACCCATAATTAGCTTTGAAATGGCCCTTTTTAAGTCGTTTAAATTCTTTTAAATACGAGGATAAGTCATAGCAAACCAATGCTTTAAACATTTTCTAACTCATTTTTAGTTCACTTTTAAACTCCCTAAACCTATCAATTATTTAGTCGAGTCACTAACTGAACAGTTTGATGATTTAGGATCTCTTCTAGGCGACGAACACTTTAATCAAATAATAGGTAATTAGTAGGCACTTGAAAGCGTTCGAAATCGTAAAAGCAAGCTTTCTAAATGGTCTTTTTCTCTTTCAAAGACGTACTAATTTTTAGAAAGAATTTGCCACATAGCATATTGAGGAGGAGAGGAGTTTGCACATAGCACATTCGTACACTTTATATCACAACTTATTAAGCTACACATGGCCTCGCAATCCACACGATTGCGGCATTCACAACCCTATCTCCCTCTTCGCACAGCACCGACTACAAAAGTCCTTGAATCAATCATCAGTTTCATCGCAAGTCCATCCAACTGCCAAGCTTGGTTCAATATCATGACAATTCAAATAACTATTTCATAAATCAATATCCACAGGCATGGCATCATATGTAATCGTTTAAATAACTTACTGCTTCAACTAATTCATAAATTGATATTTCCAAGCAAGAAACTCATATATGAACATTCAAATAACTTAGAGCTTCGACTAATTCATGAATCGATACCCGTGAGCATGATATTTGTTTATAATTACTCAAATAACTTGAACATCTAAATTAACCAAACCAATATAGCAAAACTTAAAGCTCTAGGAATCGCTCAACGAGTAATCCAACGGTTTGTGTTTCAAGTTTAGCATGCCTGGACTTCATTTATTCAGTTTAGCTGACATTCGATTAGTCCTAAAATAACTTACTAGGCATACTCAATGACGTAATTGACGATATTCAGGCAGAACATAATTACTCAAAAGAACAACCTAATCATGACATGCCAATGTTCACCCCAATCTAATTACTGCTCATGCAACAACATTCAGTCATTGAAATACCCAAAAATCAGCACTAAATTCTCAATTTTATTCCCAATTCCTCCAATTACTGACATCCAACCCAACTCAAACATGAACTAACTATATTCGTTAAAATCTTTTGAAATTACTAATAATTTAGGAGGAAGAGAACCCTCACCTTGAATTCAAGCTAGAGGTTCAATTCACGGCTGCTGGGGCAACTTTCGGTGTTCGAACAACTTCGAACTTTCGCCTCTTGCTTATCACGCACGTCAGTCCCCTATTTACGCCCAAACTTCACCAAATTCGAACCCTAGACAGACCCAAATTTCATTTGCCAGCTTGAGATCGATTTGGGGTGTTGAAGTACGAATTCTAGTTCTAATTTATAGGGAAATTGAGGCAATTAAGAATGGAATTGCAGGGCCTTACCTGGCACGCGTTCGAGCTCTTGAAGCCCTCCATAACTGTGGCAAGGGCTTCGGATTTTCGACCCAAATTCACACCAAATGGATGACTAGCTTAGAGGGGAGGTCGAGTGAGATGATTTTATGGTGAAAAAATGGCAAAAATCCTCTACAATTTGAGCTTGAGGGTCGCGTTAATGGAGGAGCAGAGGAGGAGGATGAAGACGAGCAGCGGGGAGTGTCGTGGGGGAGGGGGTGTCATGGCAGGGAGAGGAGAAAAAGGGGGTTCGTGTGCAATGACCAAAATGCCCCTCCCACTCTCTTTCGTTTATTTTTGGTCCAGGCTGAATCGTATCTGCTATCGCTAGTCTAGTTCGTAACCCGATTTCTAATCCAAATCGATGATATAGTATTTCATCGATTACTCGTTCCAAAATACAGTCAAGTTCGATTTAATAACCATCGAACTGCTCCACAGGTTGACAACTTAATCGTATTCGGGTTCCTAATTGATTTAGTACTCGTTAATAATCGTTAATAACGCTTATTAAAAATCATCAAAAGGTTTTCAAAACTAATAATAATATTAATAATGATAATAACAATGACGATTGCAGCCTTTTTAATAAATTAATGTTCACATAGGCAATTAGAAAATAATTTTAGCACATATCGCTAATAAAAATATGGTTTTTATAATGCAAAAAGGCATCACGAATGACTCGATGAAATATAAAGTACGCGGGCCTTACAGTGTGTGTATACGTGTGTGTGCATATATATACATACATATATAAATATATATGTATATATGTACATACATACATATAATATATATATATATATATATATATATATATATATTGTAACAGCGCCACCCTCTAGGCCAGGCGCGTTACGTTTTCTTAACTTTTTACTTAAATTGTGGAGCGAAACGGATAGTGTTTCCCCTAAAAATTAAACATTTCCTGGCTAAAGCCTTGCAATAAACCCTTGCAAATCGACGGAAGCATAGAACATTTAAAAGAAGCTCAACGGCTATACGCCGGAGTTCAAAACTCAACGAGCCACTTGCTCGGAGTGCACCAAACATGATAATTCATAATAAATGAAAGATACAACTCGACGGTTCACACAACCGGAGTATTGGGGTTTACATCCCAATACATAACTAACTTCAGCCAAGAAGACATCTAACTAATTAGATGGTTGGCTCATACGGCCGTACAGAACGACCTTCGTACCATATGCATTACATGAACTAGAATACTTGGTTTACATACGTTTACAAACTAAGAATACATTATATGACTTTATTAAACGCATAAGATCCCTTCAAATGGGCACACACGACACCTTGCAGGCAAGAATAGATTCCATCTTGACATAGTTGACTCAACTTCTTCCTCTCATGAAGGAAACTTGGGGAAAAAGGGGAAAGAGTAGTGGGATGAGCAACCACACACTCAGTGAGTATTTCCCAACCCCTTAAAGCCAAAACCGTTGCAGGGAATAGTACTCATAATAGTCACATATCGCGTGTTCATGCTTTACTATCATATTAGGCATTCATAAATCCACAAGAAAGGGTCACTATTCATAAACTTCAATTTTAGCCGTTTAAACTCATCTTCAAGCCCCTGGGTGACTGAATTCCTTAACTAACAAGCACTTAAGCACATAAGCTAACATTAAGGGTGAAGTACGGAAGCTTTCTTTTATAGCTTAAGCATAGGAATCTTTCTTTTTTGTAAACAGAACTAGTTAGCATTCCATTCAAACTATGCATGAAAACTCATTCATACGATGTGCACATAAGGTTATATCTTTTCATAATCATAACTTTTCTTGGCATTTCATTCATATGATGTGCATAAGGCACACACACATTTCAAGTTTCATTTAAATCTCATTCATAGGGTATGCATGAAATATGATCATAAGGCTTTCTTTTTATGAGCGTATCTTACTTAGCATCTCATTCAGAAGTTATACTTGGAATGTTCACATAAAGCTTTATTTTCATTAGCATACTTTACTTAGATCTCATTCATATGATATGCACAAGCATCTTTCTTTCTTCTTGTGAAAACACCTTGCTTAGCCTTACTTGAAATCTCATTCACATTTCATTCATAAGAACAACACAGAACATGAACAGAAAACTTTTCTTCTTTTCTTGAAAACAGTTTGCTTAGCCTCTTGAGGCCCATAAAAACTCTTTTCTTAGCCTCTTTGAGGCTCATTTTTATTAAAGAAAATCTCTTTCGTATAAGTCACATAATGACCCTTATAACTTTTTACATTTCATTCAACTGGCCTCTTAATGGCCCTTGAAACTTTCTATCTTCTAAAATACTTAAAATGGTAGAATGTCAACTGCTTTTCTTTGCTTATTAGGAAAATACATCGGGCAAAAGATCATTATAAGGTGCTGATTGGGTGAGATCTATTCTCAACCCCATAGTGAGACCTAATGCTCACGCTTAAGCTCTTACTCCCGAGACGGCTACATATAACATATCGGACCATTACCTTCGTTAGGGTCTTCTAGGGCCTTCTAGTACCAGGACTTATCCCCTAGACTAACATCATTCATAACATATTGTCCGAAACACATTATCTTAGCCAATTGAAAACGTATGGGCCATAACGGCTAATAATTCTGCTACCTCTCATAGCGAAATCTTTTTTTTTTCTTCACACATCGCACTTTCTTTTCAATCAAATTCTTAAGGGATTCTCTCATTCAAGCGAGTTCACTCCCAAAACGAAGTTCGTATAGCTAAAATAGGCCATCGATTGCTAATAGTCAAGGCTATTATTGTTTTGAAACACGAGAAACATCCTTTTTCAAAACAACACCTTTACACGCATAATGCATCTTAATAACATAAAAGGGGAGGGATTTGCGCATAATACATTCAAGCACTTCATAATCATTTCAACAACACAATGAGCTGCACACGGCCTCGCAATCTATACGATTGCGGTAATCACAACCTAGACTCCCTCCTCACATAGCAACCGACCACAAGTCCTCGAACCACTCATAGTTCTACCTCAAACCATCCAACTACTATCTTGGTTTTAATTTTTCAATTCAGTATTCTGATCATCATGATATATTGAAAAGCGATAGGTAAACTTACGTAACTTACCAATGCTTAACTTATTGAACAAACAAATAACATTTAGCAGTGTACTGCAACCAACGGTTATAACCATACATACATATATATATATATACATATAGACATTCATACGACCTTAACTTGAAATGAACGCCTAGTAAGCTGAGTTAAACTAACTAAGCCCGAAATATGATTACATTCATGTATTGCAGTTAAGGGGTAAACATGCTCATTTCATCATTCGAATGTTGTTTCCAAAACTATTTCACAGGCATAATTCAACTAAATAGACAAGTATCAATTCGAGGCATTCATTCATTGTTCGAAGTTACATTTTAAGCCTAATTAAGCAATTTAAGCATAATATGATTCTAGACGCTCGCTTATTACGTCAAAGTCATTAATCGAATCTAATTAAGTCACCTAAATATAATACGATTCAAGGTGTTCATTTATTGCATCAAAGTTACCATTCAAGTCAAATTTTCAGGCATGTATTAACGGAGCATACTTGAATTGATTCTAAACATGCATAACCCATTTCGAACTAAATTTTCAGGCATGTATTAACTAAATTCACTTGAAATGATTCTAAACATGCATAACTCATTTCGAACTAAACTTTCAGGCATGTATTCCATCTTACTTAACATGCATAGTTTCTCATTACATATTTCATGAAATGAACTAAACCTAAGCTGACATGCATCATCGTTTAGGCTAAAACGTTTTTGAATCTACTAATACTAAGGAGGCGAGAAACACCCACCTCGATTCTAAGCTAAGGACCCACTCTAAGGGCTTTGGGCTCGACTTCGGGTGTTGGAAAATCCCAATCCTTGACCCTTGCTTGCTGACTGCTCAGCTAGGCCCCCAAACCGTGCATATCTTCGAATTCAGCCTGAGCTCAACTCAGTGAGCACTAATTGAGTACCAATTGTACATCCAAGCTACTGACCAAACCCTAGTTCAAATGTCCTACTAAACCCGAAGCCCTAGCTTTCAAACCCTTCACTCACATGGCTTTTGGTGGTCGACAATACCCGAACCCACCAGTGCCACCTCGCCGGCGTCGATTAGGGTTGGCCTCGACCTCCGTTTCCTCTCCCTCAAATTGCTTGATTCCTCTCCGCTTTCACGGTGGTCGCTGGGAAATTGCGTAAAGGGTCGTAGCAGTGGCCGACCACCATCTGCCGGTGAGCTGCCGCAGTCCGTCGTCCTCCTCCTCCTCCTCCTCCTCCTCCTCTCTCTCTCTCTCTCTCTCTCTCTCTCTCTCTCTCTCTCTCTCTTACGTTGGTGGTCGTCGGGGCTAGGGCAGAGAACCCCCCTGGTCGCGATGAGTGGCTAAAGAAGGGGGCTTCGGCCCCCTTTTGTCCTCTTTTTTTTTTTTTGTGTTCTTTATTTTGCTAGTTTAATCTCACCTGATGAAACCGATCCCGATGCTAATTAGTCTAGTCTCGTTCAATCACAACTTCATGCTCTAAACCCAAATCAATCGTACGACCTTCTGTCAATTACTCGTTTCCAAATACATCTAGGTTCGATTTAATAAACCACAAACTAATTCTAAGGTCGACAACCTAATCGAACTCGGAAAACTGCTACATAAATCGAATAACGACTAAGATAAACTATCGATCTAATGTAAGGACACAAATAGCATGATTTAACTTTAAAATCAATAATAGCAATAATAATTCTTTTTAATAAAATTACTGCTCACATAAGCACATCGATACTAATTTAACTCATATGGTTAATAAAAATACGAATTTTGTAACATAGAAGGTAAGACAGCCAACTTAACGTAAAATAAAGGTTGCGGGTCTTACATTCTTCCCCCTTAAAAGAATTTCATCCTCGAAATTCTCAAACTATGTTTTGTCTTTCTTAGAATGCACGCATACAACTATGAACTATGGGGTAGGTTTCCAAAAGGTTTCATTTTGCAATCACTACTTCCTTTAAATCGAAAAAAAATGGTTTATGGTATCCAGTCTCCTTCTCGCCAGTCCTCTTCAAGCGTCTACTCACTTTATTTAGACGCCGAGGGCAAATCGTATTGAAGAGGGGCAAATGAGTTGGCATGGAAACCATATTGAGTTTGTTTTGAAAATGAACATAGATTTTCGATAATCTAGACTTAGTTCGCATAACAAGAAATAATTCTATGCAGATGCTTCTATAAGTGAGCATCTAAAGACATGACAATCGGGACAGAGACATCTTAAGGTCATGCACTAGCAGTCTCATTCTAAAACATGGATTCAAGTCAAGCCATTACAAAAACTCACTTTGTTAGCATTTGATTACAAACACATCGATGGCCACATATATAATCTTATCTACAGGTACTCTTATGGTCTCACGAAAGACATCTAAGTAAGCGTACATGAATGCAACCCTTTTTTTTAAAAAAAATCTAAGGTCAAGGTTATGCCTCGAGGTTTGTCCAAACTATTTGGAGTTGGCCAACAATCAACTAACCGGGGTAAGAACAATGGTGTTATTAGTCTTACGGCTCTACATTGAGGTTTCGCCACGTATTGTCTTGAAAAGGTAAATGTGGAGGTCTAAGGAACTCCTAGTACAGATGGGAAGATTCTACTTTCTACTTTGGGCATTCTTGCTTCTACACGTAGTGCTTGTGCTTAGGAAAGTGTTGGGAAAGCATAGATTGTCGTCCTAGGAGGTAACAAGGTGATGTATGTGGTGTAACAATTCCAAGGTCTGGTAGGTTCTTCCTTTCATCCCCATTCTAGGTGTGTTGGGGTTGATATAGCCAGGACACTATCATTCTTACGTAAGGGAGTGGTGTTCCATGCCCCGATGGGCATAATGCTTAGCTGACTAGTGAGTAATAGTGGTTACGTGTTAGAGGGAAGGAAGGCTCTCTATGTAGGTGGTAGTGCAAGTTAACGCCTCATCTAGATATCAATGACACATATGTCAGGAAAGCTTTGAATAACACTAGACAGCAATCAGCAAGACTTTATCACAATCACCCATATATATATACGTGCATTCCAAGTTCTCGCTTAGTTAATTTAGCGAATGAAGAATTACATAAAAGGGGGTATCATTTAAAAGGACTTTTAGTCAAGAAGATAATCTTAAAGTACTTACTAACAACTTATCACCAACACACCAAGCAATGTACATGTTTTGGCATGTAGGTTTTCCAAGCGTCAATGAAAACAAATGCACATCGTTAGACGCAACAGTAGGGCCTAACTTAGATAATTAGTAATATCTTTAGTGTGGAAGAAAAGCCTTAACTCAGTATTTAGAAAGCGTCTCAACTTTTAATGTCTCCATCCTTTGAAAGGAAAATGGTTTAACTATTTCTAACCCCTTCCCTACCAACCATTGAGTGCATCTGCTCATTCTATTATCGGGACTGAGGAGCAAATCGTTCTTAAGGGGCAAGAATGAGTTTGGAGTTAAAACATTCTTAGCTATTTGAGTTCAAACCACGTGCACTTAAAACCTTTGATTCAAATCATCGAAGCGTATAAGCAAACAAGCAAATAACCTTCGATTGAACTAACACTTAACTCATTCATGAGAACACAAGTTATTCAGCTTACAGCCTTAGCAATTCATTCGTTCACTTGATCAGTGAGCTCACTCAAGCCGCACCTACTAGCTAAACGCCCTAACATTCACATAAAACTCACATTTGCACACAAGGCGGACGTGTATCACGTCATTGTGAACACGTTCCTAGGCAAATATATGAGATGCAAGACTCAGGTCATCGCCTATGGTCGCAGGACCTTACTCTGATACTATCAATGTAACACCTGCAGCCCCTAGGGCCAGGAGCATTACATTTTCTTAAACTCCTACTAAAATTCTGGGGCAAAACGGACAGAGTTTTCCCTAAAAACTGACTGTTTCCAGGCTAAAAGCCTTACAATGAACCCCTGCAAATCAATGGAAGGGTAAAATATTTAAAAGAAGCTCAACGGCTATACGCCGGAGTTCATAACTCAATGAGCCACTCGTTCAGAGTACACCGAATAGAATAGTTCATAATAAATGAAAGATACAACTCAACGGTTCACACAACCGGAGTATTGGGGTTTACATCCCAAGACATAACTAACTTTAACCAAGAAGACACCTAACTAATTAGATGGTTGGCTCATACAGCCATATAGAGCGGCCTTCGTACCATATGCATTATATGAACTAGAATACTCGGTTTGCATACGTTTACAAACTAAGAATACATTACATGACTTCATTAAACACGTATGATCCCTTCAAATGGGCACACACAACACCTTACAGGCAAGAATAGATTCCATCTTGACATAACTGACTCAACTTCTTCCTGTTATAAAGAAAACCTAGGGAAAAAGGGGAAAGAGTAGTGAGATGAGCAACCATACGCTCAGTGAGTATTTCTCGACCCTTTAAAACCAAAACCGTTGTAGGTATTCATATATTCATGCTTTACTATCATATTAGGCATTCAGAAATCCTCAAGGAAGTGTCACTATTCATAAACTTTAATTTTAGTCGTTCAAAGTCATCTTTAAGCTCTGGGTGACTGAATTCCTTAACTAACAAACACTTAAGCACATAAGCAATCATCGAGAGTTGAGCACAGAAGCTTTCTTTCATAGCTTAAGCATAGGAATCGTTCTTTTTCATAAATAAAACTACTTAGGATTCCATTCAAACTATGCATGAAAACTCATTCATGCGATGTGCACATAAGGATATCTCTTTTTATAATCATACTTTTTTTGGCATTTCATTCATATGATATGCATAAGCCGCACACACATTTCAAGTTTCATTCAAATCTCATTCATAGGGTATGCATGAAATATGATCATAAGGCTTTCTTTTTCATGATCGCATCTTACTTAGCATCTAATTCAGAAGTTATACTTGGAATGTTCACATAAAGCTTTATTTTCATTAGCATACTTTACTTAGATCTCATTCATATGATATGCACAAGCATCTTTTTTTCTTCTTGTGAAAACACCTTGCTTAGCCTTACTTGAAATATCATTCACATTTGATTCATAAGAAAAGCACAGAACATGCATAGAAAACATTTCTTCTTTTCTTGAAAACATTTTGCTTAGCCTCTTGAGGCCCATAAAAACTCTTTTCTTAGCCTCTTTGAGGCTCGTTTTCATTAAAGGAAATCTCTTTCGTATTGGTCGCATAATGACCCTTATAACTTTTCATATTTCATTCAACTGGCCTCTTAATGGCCCTTAAAACTTTTTTTCTTCTGAAATACTTAAAATGGCAAAATGTCAATTGCTTTTCTTTGCTTATTCAGAAAACACATCGGGCATAAGATCATTGTAGGGTGCTGATTGGGTGAGATCTATTCTCAACCCCATAGTCAGGTCTAACGCTCACGCTTAAGCACTTACTTCCAGGACGGCTACATATAACATATCGGACCATTACCCTCGTCAGGGTCTTCTAGGGCCTCCTAGTACCAGGACTTATCCCCTAGGCTAACATCATTCATAACATATTGTCTGAAGCACATTATCTTAGCCAATTGAAAGCGTATGGATCATAACGGCTAATAATTTTGCTGCCTCTCACAGCGAAATCTTTTTTTTTTCTTCACACATCGCGCTTTCTTTTCAATCAAATTCTTTAGGGATTCCCCCGTTCAAGCGAGTTCACTCCCAAAATGAAGTTCATATAGCTAAAATAGGCCATTGATTGCTAATAGTCATGGCTATTATGTTTTGAAACACGAGAAACATCCTTTTTCAAAACAACACCTTCACACGCATAATACATCTTAATAACATAAAAGGAAGGGATTTACACATAATACATTCAAGCACTTCATAATCATTTCAATAATACAATGAACCACACATGGCCTCACAATCCACATGATTGCGGTAATCACAATCCAGACTCCCTCTTCACCTAGCAGCCGACCACAGGTCCTCAAACCACTCATAATTCTACCTCAAACCATCTAACTACCATCTCGATTTCAATTTCACAATTCAGTATTCTAGTCATCATGATATACTAAAAAGCGATACGTAAACTTGTGTAACTTATCAATACTTAACTTACCGAATAAACAAATAACATTTAGCAGTGCGCTGCAACCAACGATTATAACCATACATACAGATATATATATATATATATATACATATAGACATTCATATGACCTTAACTTGAAACGAACGCTTAGTAAGCTGAGTTAAACTAACTAAGCACGAAATATGATTACATTCATGTATTGCAGTTAAGGGGTAAACATGCTCATTTCGTCATTCGAATGTTGTTTCCAAAGCTATTTCACAGGCATAATTCAACTAAATAGACAACTATTAATTTGAGGTGTTCATTCATTGTTTTGAAGTTGCATTTCAAGCCTAATTAAGCCATTTGGGCATGATACAAATCTAGACGTTTGTTTATTACATCAAAGTCATTAATTGAATCTAATCAAGCCACTTAAACATAATAAGATTCAAGGTGTTCGTTTATTACATCGAAGTTACCGTTCAAGTCAAATTTTCAGGGATGTATTAACGGAGCATATTTGAATCGATTCTAAACATGCATAACCCATTTTGAACTAAATTTTCAGGCATGTATTGACTGAATTCACTTGAATCGATTCTACACATGCATAACTCATTTCGAACTAAACTTTCTGGCATGTATTCCATCTAACTGCACAGTTTCTCATTACATATTTCATGAAATGAACTAAACCTAAGCTGACATGCATCATCGTTTAGGCTAAAACGTTTTCGAATCTACTAATACTAAGGAGGCAAGAAACACCCACCTCGATTCCAAGCTAAGGACCCATTCTAAGGGCTTTGGGCTCGACTTCGGGTGTTGTAAAACCCCAATCCTTGACGCTTGCTTGCTGACTACTTA
>JAKOGI010001694.1:142500-167500 GCA_029747015.1 Carnegiea gigantea | reverse complement strand
TCTTAATATTACAGTTATTTCGTGGCCATTTTCTAAAATTGTACCATTTATAAGTTGTATATGATGTTGTCTTATGGGGAAAAATGGGAACCATTGTCTAATTTGCGAAGGGATGTGATAATTGTATAATGTCTCTCTAAATGATTCGTTATAATGAAAAACAATTCTTGTTTAGAGGAAAAAATTAAAGAAAATAAAAAGTAAGCATATAATATTTGGGTCGAGCGGGCGAGTTCGGGTTCGGGTCGGGTTTGACCCAAAAATTTGCAGGTTTTTGAGATTTGGTTTGTTTTAGGTTCAGGTCGAGAAAATCGTATTCAAAACCCAAAACTTTCGGAGGGGTTCAGGTCGGGTTTTCGGGTCGGGTTAATTTTTGCCAGGTCTAAGCCATATGCTTCAAATTGGCTAAGATAATGTGCTTTGGATAATATGATATGAGTGATGTTAGCCTAGGGAATAAGTCCTGATACTAGAAAACCCTAGAGACCCTAACAAGGGTAATGGTCCAATATGTTATATACAGCCGTCCCGGGAGCAAGAGCTTAAGCGTGAGCGTTAAGTCTTACTATGGGGTTGAGAATATATCTCACCTAATCAGCACCCTGTAATGATGTTATGCCAGAAGTATGTTCCTAATAAGCAAAGAGAAGCAGTTGGCATTTGCTATTTCAAGTATTTCAAAAAAAAAAGAAAGTCTTTAAGGGCCATTGAGAGGCTAGATTGAATGAAATGTGAAAAGCTTATAAGGGTCCTATAAGAACCAATACAAAAGAAATTTCTTTTACAGGATGTGAACCTCAAGAGGTTATGAAAAGTGTTTTCAAACAAAGAAAGGAAAATTCCAGCGAATGCCTAATGGAAAAGATTCCTAAGCTCAGTTAAATGCGATTCCAAGTAATATGTGGCCATATTCTTATAATGCATCGAGCGTATGAGTTTGAATGTGCATGTTATAAGAAAGAAGCTCCTTGTATGATCCTTACTCCATGCGTTTAAGTATCTCACAGAAGTAAATTAGATAGACAAAGCATGATTTATGTATTGTGTCACATAGCCTATAATTGGAATTAATGAATACTCTTTGTCATTCAATACGATAATAATACTGCTTAAATACGTGATATGTGGCTAATTCAAGGGGTTAAATAAAGTGTTTTCAGAAAGAAGAAGAGGAAGATCTCTATGCATATCCTGTGCTTATTTTATGAATGAGTGTTTGAATGAAAATTCAAGTAAGGCATGGCTATGTCCATGATGAATCAAATGTTAAAGCTTTCAATATGCATAACCCATGAAGGAAAGTTCTCTGCTTAGCCCTTGTTGCTTGCTTATGTGTCTGAGTGTTTGGTTTTTAAGAGATTTGGTTATTTAAGAACCTAAAAATGAGTTTGAGTGGCTAAAATGAAGTTTATGGGTAATAATCCATCCTTGGGGACTATGATTGCCTAATACGATAGTAATACATAAGCACGTGATATGTGGCTATTAATGGTAATATTGCTTGCAATGGTTTTGGTTTTAAGGAGTCGGGGAATACTTACTGAGCGTGTGGTTGCTCATCCCATTACTCTTTTCCCTTTTTCCCCAGGTTTGCATTATGACAAGTAGAAGCTAAGTCACTTATGCCAAGATAGTGTTTATTCTTGCTTGCAAGGTAACATATGTGCCCATTTGAAGGGGCTCTTACATGTTTAACGAAGTCATGTAATACATTCCTAGAATTATAAACGTTTGTAAACAGGTATTCTAGTTCATGTAATGCATTCTTGTAAGGCCCGCGTACCTTATTTTCTATCAAGCTATTCGTAACGCCTTTTTACATTATAAATACTTATTTTATTTAACGATACGAGTTAAATTAATTATTGACGTGCTTATGGGAGCGATAATTTTACTAAAAAGAATATTTTATCACCAATAATATTATTACTATTTGTTCTGAAAATCCTTCAATGATTTCTAATAGGCGCTATTAATGGTTGTTAACGAGTATTAAATCAATGAGGAACCCGAATACGATTAGGTTATCAACCTTATATATAGTTCAATGTTTATTGAATCAAACCTAGTTGTATTTGGGAACAAGTAATCGATGAAATGTTATATTATCGATTTGGGTTTAGAATTCGGGTTACGAATGAGACTAGCGGTATCGAATATGAATTAGCTTGGGACATAAAAAATATATATATAAAGTGAGGGAGGGGTATTTTGGTAAATTGTGCGAGACCCCTCTCCTTCTTCCTCCTCACGCGTGACACCCCCTAACACTCTCTCTCTCCTCTCTGTCTGATGCGTCTCCTTTTCCTCCTCTCCTCCTCCATTAACACGGCTCCAAAGCTTAAATCGGCAATCAATTTTTGCCACCTTTAGCTACCAAACTTACCCATTCGGCCTTCCCCACAGGCTAGCCTTCATTTGGAGCGAATCTTGGTCGATTTTCGAAGCTTCTTGCCACGTTTATGGAAGGTTTAGGGCGACGAATTGAGGCACGAATGCTTGCCTAGGTAAGGCCATGCAATTTAGCTTCTAATTGCTTTCAATTTTCTATAAATTAGGGTAGAAATCGCTGCTTTCAAACACCCAACCGACCTCAAGTTGGTAAATGAAATTTGGGTTTATTTAGGGTTTGAATTTGGTGAAGTTTGGTCGTGAATAGGGGACTAATGTGCGTGGTGAGCAAGAGCCGAAGGATTGGTGCTGTTCGATCGCCTAGAACTAAGCCGGCAGCTTCGAATGATCATCAATTCTAAATTTAGTTAGTGCATGTTGATTTTGAAGTTAGAAATCAGCTTGGGCAAATTTAGAATTGAGATTGAGGAATTACGAACATGGTGCTGATTTTGGATCACTTGGATGTCGAATTGATGCTGAATGTTAATAACAGACAGTAGAGAAATGTTTAATGAACAGAATGTTAGCATAGCGCTGTAATTCTAATAATTTATTAGTTTGAATTCCGTTTTGAAGCTTGAGGATGCTAATTGAACTAATTCTGGAATGAACTGAATTGTGTCTAAAGGTTATGGTTATATCAGTTTGGGCATGTTAATGGTCTATTTGTTACAATTACTATGAGATATTATGCCTATGATCAATAGTTTGCGAACAAGAAAGTAAATGTCATTTGAAGTCTTTATGTGCATTAGTTTAGTGTACGTTAAATTCTATGTTGACTATTAAGCATGAATGACATACTTATATGCGATCGTTTTATGTATTGTTGATTTGTTTATGACAATGTTAAACCGAGTTGAAGTTGGGCGGCTCGAGGTAGAACTATTGAGTGGTTTGAGGTTCTTGTGGTTGGTGCTGTGTGAGGAGGGAGTTAGGTTGTGGATTGTCGCAATCGTGTGGATTGTGAGGTCATGTGCGGCTTAATGGACAGATTCTGCTGAGTTGTGATATGAAGTGTATGAATGTGTTGTGTATGAACCCTTTTCCCTCGATATGCTACGTGATGTTATGCGATTAATTCTTGAAACTTTAGACGTCTTTAAAAAGAAAAGGTCATTTAGAAAGTTTGCCCTACACGTTTGAAAATGCTTTTAAGTTTGTCAGTCGTTTATTCGCTTGTTAGGACGTCTAAGGTGTAAAAAGGTCCTAAATCGTCGAATTATTCAGTTAGTGACTCGACTAAATAATCGATAGGCTTAGGAAGGTTAAAAGTGGACTAAATGTGAATTTGAAAATTCTTAAAGCATTGGTTTGTTTATAAATTCTCCTTGTGTTTAAAAGAATTTGAACGACCTGGAAAAGAGCACCTTAAGGTGCTAATTATGAAGTTTAGCTAATTTATATACTAGTTGCTTGCTTAAGTGTCTATTGAGTTTTAAGTTATAAGCATATAAAACCATTATATTTTAGGAAGCGTTTACGTTGAAAGTTTACTAAGAAAACTTGTCTACCTTATAAACGAGCCAAGTACCTTAAGTTTTCGAATAATAACAAGTTTGGAACGCTTTAAGTATTTAGTTTATTTTTATGCCCTCCTGTGAGTTTTAAAAGGGGTTGAAGCGAGTTATAAAATGACAACCGAGGGTTTTGTTACGAACCTAGTTTGAGTTAAATGCTAACTAAGTACTTCAAGTTCTAAATGGGTTTCGTTTTACATATTAACCAAACTTATTACGTTTATAAGAAGCTTCTAAGTTTAAAGCGAAGTCAGTTTGCGTATTTACAAGCTTATTACATTATTAAGAAGCTTTTAAATTAAAAACAGGATTGTTTTACGACTTAGCAAATTTATTATGCTTGCAAGAAGTATTTAAGTTCGAAACTAAGTCGTTTTACAATTTAGTAAACGTATTACGTTTATAAGAAGTTTATAAGTTAGAAACAAAATCTTTTTACGAACTAGCAAACGTGTTACGTTATTAAGAAGCTTTTAAGTTAAAAACGAAATCGTTTTACGATTTAGCAAACTTATTACGCTTATACGAAGCTTTTAAGTTAGAAACGAAGTCGTTTTACG
The DNA here is from genome assembly GCA_029747015.1 of Carnegiea gigantea. NCBI lineage: Eukaryota > Viridiplantae > Streptophyta > Magnoliopsida > Caryophyllales > Cactaceae > Carnegiea > Carnegiea gigantea. The sequence continues at coordinate 163,026 of JAKOGI010001694.1, read as the reverse complement.
AATTAGTAAACGCATTACATTTATAAGAAGCTTTTAAAGTTAAAAGTAAAGTCGTTTTATGAGTTAATAAACATATCACGTTTATAAGAAGTTTTTAAATTAAAAACAAAGTGAACTATAAGCATTTACTAAGGTTATGATCGTTTTGTAAAAAGGTAAGTTTTAGTATGGTAAGCAACTGAAGAAGAGAAATGAAATACGTTTTTAAAGGTTGTTTAACCTGAAATTATGATAATTTATACCCTTTTATTATCTAATATTTGCTCGGAATAAATTGTTAAATTAGAATTTTAATATGTTTTTATTTGTTTTGTAGGAATTGTGAAAATTTGGAAAATAAATCACTAAGTTAAGAGTTGGATTAAGGCGAGCAATGATGAAAAGAAAATGAAGGATCAACCTAGAGTCTCGGCCCGTTTTGCAAACGAGGCCCAGTCCATGGCCTCCCCCCCTTCGTCTCCCCCTCTCTGTGCTTGCCCAGATCGGTTCCCAGTAGCGCACACCTCGACCCACACGAATGATAGCTTGCCCAGTTTTTGTTTCTTTCTTTTCTCTCCTAATGGGCCGGTCTTGTCTTTGTTTTTTAAAAAAAAAACTCGGCCCAGTAGGACAGGCCCAACCGGGCCATTTTCTAGCCCAGCTATTTCTCTTTTCTCTATCCACCTTTTCTCTTCTTTCATTTCTTTCCTTACATAGGCCTGCCCAACATTTTTTCCCCCCAGCCTGCCCATCTTCATTTTCTCACACCTGCCTCCACTTAATTTGTCACGTGCCAGGCACGTGACTCCTAGCCTCATCTCGCCCTTTATTATTCTCTCTCCTCCTTGATGGTTCTTCTTCCCTTGGCAACCCAGAACCCGAAACCAAAACAAGCCCAGCCGTGCCCCTCTATCTTCTTCCACCATAATCACTCATCCCTTCGTGTTCTCTAAGCGCTATAACCACAGCCATGGCATCCCTTTCTCTCCTCATTCACTCCACTATTACTCACTATCTTCAATGGCACCGTTTCAAGCATTCAAAGGGTACTTATGTGGGGGCAACGAACAGGTTCTTCAAGAGGCTTTAATGGAGGTCGAAGCAGAGCACAGGAGGAATAGCTTAGCATAGAGTAGCCAGTAGATTTGGCTTTCGAATTTGGCTTTAGTTTTCAATCTTCATTTTTATTTCAAATTTTAGATATAGATTTTAGTTTCACCCACTTCATGATGTTGAGCCTGAGTTTGTTCGATTCGAATTAAACTTTCGATACTTGGTTTTCAATGTCATTAATTCATATGTTTGGGTTGAAATTGAAGTTTAGTATTGACACTTGTTTTGATTCGTGCTGGAATCGAGCTATAAGGATTTCACAGTTGTTCATCCTAGCTCCCCCGTTCTCCCCTGTTTTTCCTCTTTCCTGCGCCTGATTCTCTATATAGCATTGTTTCGATTTGCATAGGGTGTTGCGTCGACCATGTTATGACTTACTAGTACCTCTTAATCTGATTAAATTTTGCTTAATCATTATTGCTAATGTTTTGTAAAGTTAGCGGGATAAATTTGCAATAACTTATTTGTTTTGGTTTAGTTTAGCATAGAAAATTTATCCTTCAAAAGCGACATAATCTCATATGCCATCCTGAGGATCGACACCCGTTAGTATTACGGCGATAACCGTATACTTGCGGAAAATCACAACAAGTTTTTGGCGCCGTTGCCGGGGATGGCGTTGTGAAATTAGGTTGCATAGTTGGATCGTAATTTAGTTGTTTGCGTCGATTTCGTTTTTGTTGTCATTTTTGGATTTTGTGTGCGTTAGTTTAGTTTTAACTTTGATTATTTTGGATTTTTGATTTGAGTTGTAGTTTTAGCTTTGGGTCAGTTTAATTTTGCTATTTCGTGTGATTTTGCTACTTGAACAAAAAAAAAGAAGAGACTAACAATTTGGTTATTATGTAGGAAACAGGCACAGAAGCTGTAGCAACAAAGAGAAAAATAAAAAAATAAAAAAATGTTCTTCGATTGTGTTTGTGTTTATTTTATATTTTGTGTGATGTTTGAGTCGTTTTAATGTTTCTTTTATTTCGGCAGCATAGTTTTATTTTGTTAGTTTATTTTATTTTGTTCACTTAATTATTTGAGTCTTTTGTTTTTGTTGTAGTCATTCGTTTGTAAAGAGTGTCCTTTATGCATTTTCTTTCTTAAAAAACAGTTAAAAAAAATTAAAAACTTGAAAATCCAAAAAAAATTTGAAAAATTCTTAAAATTTTTTAAAAAAAATACTAGATTTAAGAATGCCAGTTTTTAATTGCCTACAATTTGAACATGAACCTTTCTGGAGCTATTTATCACGACTTAATGATTATCGTGCTCAATTGAATCAAAATTTTCAAAAATGGGAAATTTGTGAGGTCATTGCTGTGGGTCTAAATTCTGAATCTTGGGGTTTTATTGAGTCTATTTATCCTGGAGGTGTACTAGGATTGTTATCTAAAACTCAAGATGAAGTTTGGGATTTCTTTAAAAAATTAGCTTAGGATACTTACGAGTTTGAACAAGCTAAAAATAATTTTAGATACCCAGTTCCTAATGAGTCTGTTTTTCATGCTAATCCTTACCCTCATGATCACTTTATACATTCACATGATCGATCTTATTCTTATATGTCTCCTGTGTTGTGCGATTCTTGTGAATCTTCTGACCATGATGTTCTTACTTGCTCTTTTCGTCCTTATGTTGATGCTACCTGTGGAAGTATGGAAAAGAAGACAAGTGAATTGACTGATAAAATAATGGAGAACATGAAAGTGAGAATTGCTGAATATTCAATGTTTTAATCAAAGTGGGGGGAATTGTAATGAGCCTGACTCTAGTTTAGGATCTCATAAACCTGGATTTAGTTTCTATGATGATTTTGAACCCTCTTATTCTGCTAGGCCTAACTTGTATGAAGAGATGCCTTTGCCTAGTCTAGATCAAGAGAGTAACTTCCCTTTATCTCTATCCCCTACGCTTGCACCTGAATTTAGCTCACCCACGGACGTCATTGAGGATGTTCTAGTTTATGCTGACCCACCTACTACTTTAAATGATTCTTTTAAGTTTGAGGAGGGTGATGAATGTGGGAACCCTAGTGAGTTAGATTTAAGCATCCCAATTGACTTTGAGCATCATAAGATAGAAGAGTCAGAAGAACCTATTTTACAGAGGCAATGTGAGGAGACACTTGAACCCACTACTTTGCAATTCGATGATGATATTCTTTCTGTAGAATATGAATCTTTTTCATGTGGGTTTGATGTTAATGTGAGTTTGGATGTGAAGCTGTGTGCTGAATACGAATCTTTTTCTTTTGACCCCATCTACCCTGACTTTCTTTTTAAATCTTACAAGTCTAAATTTGTTGAGTCTGAGGCCATTGTCACTGCACATTTTGATTTAGACCAAACTCCTACGCACATTGAGCTTAAAGAACTTGTGGATCTAGGACTCACCATTTTGCCTAGATTGATCATTCATGATAGCCTGATTTCTAGGCCGATGACCCACTTACTGGCTACTTTTAAGTATGCCTATCTATTTTCTGATTGGGCCCAACAGTTTGACAAATTGAAGAGGGCCCTCACTTATGCTGCATTGATAAGGTGGATGTAATAAGGTGGATGTACTTTACTTGGTGCCAACTTTCTTATTTCTTCTACATTGACCTTATTGAGAGTTGGTCTTCTGTGTTTGACAAGCTACTTCGTGCTTTATTGAGATTTGATGTAAGTAGCGAGGTTTTATTTGATATGGAGTGGCTGATACTCTATGAGCCTCTATCTGAGTGCATTTCTGGAGGCTATAGCTTAAGTGTAATTCTACACCTGACCTGGTATAAACGTTCCTCTTTATCTCTTCTTTTTATTTTGTTTTCATTTGTATATATTTGTTACTTTCTTTTATTTTTATTGTTTTCTTTTTTAGTTTTAGGGTCATGTCATTTTTCTTTCTTTTTGAGTCTTCGTCTTCTTTTTGCATATTCATTTTTTTTTAGTTTTTTTTTCTTTTGTTTATTTCTTTTCACTCCCAATGAGGACATTGTGAGATTTAGGTGTGGGGGTGGCAAAACTTTGTAAAGAAAATAGAAAATTTAAATACAGTTGAAAATTTGAAAATCCTTAAAAAAAACTTTGAAAAATTTTGAAAATCCAAAAAGTTTCTGTTTTGTTTTTAGGGAAGTTCTGTACTTTTCTAATCAACTTAAATCCCCTGTGCTTTGACTATTAGCTTCTATATATACGCATGATGTGCTTGATAGGTTTCTATCCTCGGTGTGTCATTCTAAGCTCTAATTCTAACCCCGATTGTTCATTATTGTTGTGTAATCCAATCCTTATTTATACCATCATCATTATCCTAAGGTCTTAGTTTTCCAACATTGGCTCCCCCACTTGTCTTTGACACGATTACTTTGGGTTTTTGTTTGCTTTCTGAAAAAAGAAAATAAAACAAAAAAAATTAAAATGAAAAAAAGGGAAACAAAGGGGAAAAAAAAGAATGAAATTTGGAATGACAAGTATCCCTTCGAGGCATGCACTGCTAGGCGTTACTCTTTGAGGCACGTGCTACTGGGTGTTACCCTTTGAGGCAATACTGCTATTAGGGAAGCTTGCTTCCTATATTATTAAATCAATAATGTAATTTGTGTCAGTCGAGTGGGATTGAGTTTGATTTTAGTAAACCTGAGCCCTAGGATGACGATACACTTGCACACAAGCACTATGATGCATTCAAAGTCTTGATGTCCAGTGAGATGAAGAGTTAGTGCTTTGATGACATTCATGAGGTAAAGAGTCTTGATGTGTACATTTTGTTCATATGTAGGCCAATATCTTTGCTACATGGGTGATTTAGTTGATTAGAATGTGTATATATCTTTCTCCAATTTTGTACATATTATTTATTTTTATTTTTTTAAAAAAATCAAAAAAGATTTTTGAGCTTTTGTTTATGTTTTCTTTTATAGATTTTGCAGGTATATCTTCTGCAAACCTCACGAGACCTTACTCGTCCATTGGGGATAACCTAGGGGTTTAAAGTGCTTGTTGCACATGCTAAGTGTAACCATGATTCCTACGAAAGTGAGTTAGGATTTTGTTTTGTTTTCTTTTTCTGGGATTTTTCATTTTGTTTTACTCAAGGACGAGCAAAACTTAGGTGTGGGGGTATTTATTCAACCTGAAATTATGATATTTTATACCCTTTTATTATCCAATATTTGCTCGGAATAAATTGTTAAATTAGAATTTTAATATGTTTTTATTTGTTTTGTAGGAATTGTGAAAATTTGGAAAATAAATCACTAAGTTAAGAGTTGGATTAAGGCGAGCAATGATGAAAAGAAAATGAAGGATCAACCTAGAGTCTCGGCCCGTTTTGCAAACGAGGCCCAGTCCATGGCCTCCCCCCCTTCGTCTCCCCCTCTCTGTGCTTGCCCAGATCGGTTCCCAGTAGCGCACACCTCGACCCACACGAATGATAGCTTGCCCAGTTTTTGTTTCTTTCTTTTCTCTCCTAATGGGCCGGTCTTGTCTTTGTTTTTAAAAAAAAACTCGGTCCAGTAGGACAGGCCCAACCGGGCCATTTTCCAGCCCAGCTCTTTCTCTTTTCTCTATCCCCCTTTTCTCTTCTTTCATTTCTTTCCTTACATGGGCTGGCCCAACATTTTTTTTTCCCTAACTTGCCCATCTTCATTTTCTCACACTTGCCTCCATTTAATTTGTGGGTCTTTAGGAATCAACCTCTCTATGGGTAGGAATATCGATAGGGATAAGGTTGCCTACAGCTGGATCTCCCCAGACCCCGCAAAAGCGGGACCCACACTGGGAGTAGTTGTTGCTGTTGTTGTTGCCTCCATTTAATTTGTCACGTGCCAGGCACGTGACTCCTAGCCTCATCTCCCCCTTTAATCTTCTCTCTCCTCCTCGATGGTTCTTCTTCCCTTGGTAACCTAGAACCCGAACCAAAACAAGCCCAGCCGTGCCCCTCTATCTTCTTCCACCATAATCACTCATCCCTTCGTCTTCTCTAAGCGCTATAACCGCAGCCATGGCATCCCTTTCTCTCCTCATTGATTCCACCATTACTCACTATCTTCAATGGGACCGTTTCAAGCATTCAAAGGGTAATTATGTGGGGGCAACAAACAGGTTCTTCAAGGGGCTTTAATAGAGGTCGAAGCAGAGTACAGGAGGAATAGCTTAGCGTAGAGTAGACGGTAGATTTGGCTTTCGAATTTGGCTTTAGTTTTCAATCTTCATTTTTATTTCAAATTTCAGATATAGGTTTTAGTTTCACCCACTTCATGATGTTGAGCCTGAGTTTGTTCGATTCGAATTAAACTTTCAATACTTGGTTTTCAGTGTCATTAATTCATATGTTTGGATTGGAATTGAAGTTCAGTATTGACCCTTGTTTTGATTTGTGCTGGAATCGAGCTGTAAGGATTTCATAGTTGTTCATCCTAGCTCCCCTGTTCTCCCCTGTTTTTCCTCTTTCCTATGCCTGATTCTCTACATAGCATTGTTTTGATTTGCATAGGGTGTTGCGTCAACCATGTTATGGCTTACTAGTACCTCTTGATCTGATTGGTGTTGATGTTTGAAAATTTTGCTTAATCATTGTTGCTAATGTTTTGTAAAGTTAGCTGAATAAATTTGCAATAAGTTATTTGCTTTGGTTTAGTTTAGCATAGAAAATTTATCCTTCGAAAGCAAGATAATCTCATATGCCATCCCTCAGGATCAACACGCATTAGTATTACGGTGATAACCGTATACTTGCGGAAAATCACAATAAGTTTTTTAAAAAGGTGCTAGGCAATTGGCCAAGGTTAGGAACAGGACTAAAGATATGAATTGTCTTAGTGTGAGCTGTTCCTGGAAACTGGATGCAAAGATGGTGTGAGATGTTTCTCTCTAAAGAAATGTTAGGAACTGGACTCAAGATATGAATTATCTTGGTGTGAGCTGTTCTTGGGAACTGGACTCAAGATATAAAATTATCTTGGTGTGAATTGTTCCCTAGATAATAAGTTGATGTGTGATGCGTAAGAAAACCTTAAGGGGGACTGGACTTAGGATATGGTTACCCTGATGTGAGCTGTTGCCCCACAGAGGACAGTATTGAGGTTAGAGTTACTCTACTAAGATGGGTTTTGGCCAAAAGTTAAATACATATACCCCGGAGATAACATAGATTAAGAGTGACGATCTCATTTAAGGGCGGTGTTAACCTTCCCTAGCTAGCACAATAAGATATTTTTCATGTTATAAGTAAGCTCCTAATAAATAGAAGATTTGGCATTTTGCCATTTTAAGCAGTTTAGAAAAGAAAAGAAGTTTTTTTAAAGGAATACGAGCCTTAAGAGGTAAAGCAAAGCGTTTTTAAGAAAAGAAGAAAGCTTTCAAATGTATGTAATATGCATATATTTTATGAATGTCTTCTAAATATAGTTTAAATAAAATTTTAAGTGAAGTTTGGTTGCATCCTAGTAATGCATGGAACTTTGAGCTTTTAAAGGTGCACATCTTAAGAAAGAATGTTTTCTTACAAAGCTTTCCTTACCAACTTGGGTGACTCAGAAGTTTTTAGAAGAGTTGTAAGTTTTAAAGAAGTTTGCGTGATTTATAAATTGTTCTTGGAATATAACGTGAGTCACTATGTTTTCACAAGTGCGTTTGAAAGCATCATATTCGTTCTTGTGCTATATGATTACGTGCCTAAATGCTTGTTAGAAAAAGATGATCATTAAGGGCCTAGGGATGAGTTAAGAGGCTAATGTAAAGTATATTAGTGGTAATCTCTCCTTGGAGACTTTGATTGCCTAATATGACAGTAGTATACCAATACGTGATATGTGACTATTATTGGTATGAATGCCTGCAAATGGTTTTGGTTTTAAGGAGTCAGGGAATTCTCACTAAGCGTGTAGTTGATCATCCCTTTACTTATTCCCTTTTCCAGGTTCGGTTTGAGTAGGTATAAGAGATCCTTTGAAGTTGTTTTGATGCCGACCCTTTAGAAGCCTTTTGTCGGCTTTGCAAGTGTTCGATCTACCACATTGTAAATCTTTAGTTCATTTTTGTATGCGAAAGCATGTAGTTGGCTCTGTACCTATGTATTTATTATTCTAACCCTAGCATGTTAATAGTTTGCTTGTGATCTAACCCCAGGCAAGTGGCCGAGGGGATGAATTTGGGATATTTTAGCGAATGTTACACCCTATTCCCAGTTTACATGTACCCTTAGCCGAGTTAAGACCCTAAAATGTTGCTAAAGCACGGGAAACTCTGGCAGTTTTATTTTAGAATGACTATCTAAATGCCAATCCAAACCATCGATCTTCAAGAGCCTTAAGGATTTCCCTCGAGGAAGTTCTGGCAGTATGACTCCTCCTCGGGTTGGGGGCGTTACAATTCAGTTTAGGAATCGCTCTGTGTAACGGCTCGACCCTAACATTCATATTAATTATATTAAACCATCTTAATTACGAATTAATCAAGTTGGGCCTCGCATTTCAATCCAGCATTTTCCCGTTTCAATTCAGCATTTTTTATGCGCATGCATATTTGTATGTTGTAGGTTGAATCAACAGAATGGCCTCGAAATGGATTTTTGATTACTCCCCAAATAATTCATTAAAATACTAATGAATAATTGAGCATCTGTTAACATGGAAGTGCCTCTCAAAATTTTATATCTAAAGCTTTAAAAACCTTTTCCACTAACTTTATCCGAAAATATTAATTCAATGGTGTGTAAAAATAAATCAATATTAATATGGCATAGCAATGGTGTGCACCCCCAAAAAAAAAGTCAACGGTCAAAGTCGGTTTGACTAGCCAAAAAAAAAAATCTAAGATTTCTTTCCTTTTCGTCCCTATATATATGGAGGGGGGATTTCACGCCACTCACACACACGGCCGAGGGAGAGGGGGGAGAGAGGAGAGAGAAAGAATAAGAGAAGAGAGAGAAAGAAGAGAGAGGAAAGAGAAAAGGAGGAGGAAAAAGAGATTAAGGTTTTGCCTTTGGAGCAAATTTAAGGTGAGTAATTTTTGATTCCTTGACCTAAAAATTTACATTTGATGTTTTATGATTTAGTATATTAGAATACTAATGTCAGTCGGTAGAAGCTAATCGTATAATTTCATGTGTAATTGTGATATTCGACTGATTGAGGTATCGTGACTTGCTAATTATGATATGAATCTATCCACTATGGTTTCGAAGTTATGAATTTGAGGTTAAATCTGCCTGATGAATTTATGCTGAAGTTTGGTTAACGTCTTGATTATTGTGAGCTATTGGGGTTGGACAACATTGTGACAATTTTACTGAAGAATATACATATTATTTGAAGATTGTAATCAAGTTCCTAAATTTTGGATATACACTTTGTGAATTATGAATTCTAAATGTATATGTCAGGAATATAATGGTTGACGAAATGTGATTATATAAGTTCATTATGTTACGTTTTTGGGGAAAGAGCTCATGTCTTGACGAAGGTTATTCCGGAAAGTTCTAGAGTTATGGCCATAATAGCGACTGTCGTTACTGTTATGTTATTTGTCGCCATGGTGTAGTGATGAAAGGAACCAGTAATTGTACCGAAAACATTAACAATAATTCGGATAAGATGGCCATAATTCAAATTATGCAACAATAAGAAAAATATTAATGATAATGGCCCACAATGGTATTAATACTACTAGTTTAACAAAATAGCGATAAGTACTAAATTTATACCAATTACGGGAATCATATGATGATAACATCATTACCTCCTTACATGTTTATAACATCCATTAAGCGAATGAGAAATAGTATAAGGGACAGGAATCAAAGCAAAAACACAATAAAGCCAAGTCAATAACTTTAACCTTTATATGCTGATGGTTAGCACAAAGTTCAAGGGATTTAAATTATCCCAAGAAATTCAACCACATTTTGTAATTTTGCACTAATTGAAAAAGGATTACATATGTAAAGCAGGAATGAGGCCACATCTGTCGCTTCAAGCCGCCAACGCACATTCTTCATTATAAAGGAGAGAGAATTTCAAAAAGCGGATGCGTACATTGCCTATATTCTTCAAAAACTCATAATGTTTTCAGCAATGAAAAATTAATACAAGACTCATTTAATGAATCAATTTTTCAATATTTTATCACATAAACAACTGGCCCTGTCAATTATCATCGGGGCTTATGCCGCACGGCCTCAACTCAGGCTTCTCGATCGGCCTGGGGGGTGAGCACCTAAAGTACGATCGTTTCAAGATGTACATCGACCAAGGGGTCCACTTTCAGATAAGAATCAGCAAATAAATTTTACTTATACATTCTCTCTCCTGTTTGCAAACCAAAATATTTTGAAATGTGGTTGGCCCAACTAATTTCACATAAAATTTACTTTACTGCATGGGGATGTACGTATTGGGCTTCGGCTCACCGTTCGACTATTTCTATGTTTTCTGTTTTAGGTATGTGAAGGTGTGAATAGTCAACCTCCTGAGAAACCAGAAAGCAGCAAAACAAGGGACCTTTACTGATCGCTAGCTAATCAGCAGTCACAGTGATGATAGGTTAGTAACTTGAAGATTGTGTGTGGCTATTCTTTTGAAATCTGAAGATAATAATGCTTAGCAATGGTACATCACGTTATCACATGAGGGGGACAAATAGTATGAAGAGGCATATATGTATTTCGAGTAATTTCAAAGGTTTAGTAAATTAGATGGCCTTGTTCCATCCCGGAACGGCGATAATGCCTCCAATCAGATCAAAAGTCTTCCACTGCAAATTAACAATAAATAAGTAGTTAACCTTGAGTAATAAGACATTAGCAATTGGGGGCGTTACAGTTGTGGTATTCGAGCCAGGTTTGCATCAGTAGGAGCTAGGAGGATGCCCATGAGATAGGCTGGATTAATGAGACGAATGGGCGACTAGGAATTCATATATACTAGTGCATCATGGGGATGTTTTAGGAAACATTTCCCTAGCCTGAATATTTTGATAATAGGATCAATGGTATAGTTAAATAATTCTTTAGAGGTTCCATCACTATTAAAATAGAGCAAAGATACATTTAGTCAACTTCTTCGTGACGTATGTATTTCAGAGAAGTATATTAAGCTCATAGCAAATTTTATGGAATTTTGGGTTGCTTGTAGGGGACTTTCAACCTAAAGAATTGGTTTTATTATGATGTGAGGAATACTTAACGTCTAGAAGTCGTGAGGTTTCAGCTATTGCAAGAAGGTAAAGTCTTGCAAGAAGGTAAAGTCTGTAAACACTTATATGATCTAATGCGGTGCTGGATTATGTTATACATGGGAAATGGGAAGAATGTACTTTGCAGTGATATTCATAGGTTGGATTATTAGGAAACATCCATCGCAAAGTTGTAGAAATAGGAATGCAGAGGGCCTATCACCGTGTCATGAATGCTTTACAACAATCATAAGGAGTCCTGTTCGGCAATTCAATAGCTTATGTGGTGTAAGTTGATCTTCTATTGATTTTATAGGTCAAGATAAGATGTCACACAAAGAAGGTGTTGTTGTTAAGGTGCATGTGGAGGATGTGAACCTATGTAGGCTACCGACTGCTAGGTGCAGACAAGTTATTATACCTTAGACGCATGGTTAGCAGTAACAAAGGCAGAAAAATATGAAGGATATTTATGCTTGGAATGTTAGGGGACGTTTTAAAATCTGGGTCGTTGGCCCAGATCATAGAAACAAGTACACCTCAATTTAGACAAGATAGACATACGAAACATCGAGAATGTGTGGGGGAGAGTTCTTTTAGAGATTCCTCATTCTATAATGTGGTAAGGTTGATAGTGACTACCCTTATTCTGAGGTAAATCAAAATCTACAGGTACCTGGAGATTACTCTGGATGGATTTAGGTGGCATATCTCAGAAGACTTTTGGAAGCAAGTATTGTTAAAGTGGTTTAGATGGTGGATTTTGATTGTTTTAAATGAGATTCTGTGACCTTTAACATTGGTAATGAACATCAAGATGTTCATGCTAATTCATATAAGTTAGAGAGTGATTTCGATGAATGGTTATGTGAAGAAAAGATTGTAAATATGTGGTTACTGAGCTATCAACAGACCCAAAACAAGGGTTACTTTGGGGGGAAATTGGTATCAATTGGCGCATCAAAAATTCGGGATTGGTTTAGTGATAGCTTGAGGAGTTTGCTTCTAATAGGCCCTGGAATTATACAATTTTGAGGATTTAGGAACCTTATTATGTGAATCATGCTCCAAGTGCCCAATAAAAGTTTTAGTGGACATCATGATTTTTTCATAATGCAGACCAGCAAACAACAACATTTGGAAATATTTTCAGATGTATCTATAGGTAGTGGAAGAAAATGTCAAAATGTAGTGAACAAGTTTAATTATGCACAGAAGCTTGGGTTGAAAATTGAGAGGTTCTAAGGAGACAATATCGATAATTTCTCTTATTAGGCCGAGTCAGGTCATGGGTATTGAGGGACTTAGCAATACTCATAAGATTAAGCAAAATAACTTATCTGGGGAAGATTATGCCTTGTGGAGCACCAGATAATTTGATAAGCCAGTCTCTTCGGACTAACAAGGAACAGGGAAAAGACAATAATCTATAAAAGTGAAACCATAAGGAAGAGGCTTAAGGATATACCAAATATATCAATGGGTTTGTTATTTTCGAATGTGGGAGACTCTAGAAGTCATAATTTATATTATCGATAGGAGTAAATAAGATTTTAGGGGACAAATAATCATTGGAGAAGCATAATAAGTACAATCGCTATTGGAATTGAACACTGAGGCACTTGTTGATACATCACAGAGTATGTTGGTAAGAAATTAAAGAAGTGAGTTAAGCATACATGTATCTGTCTACTGCATGGACCTTATGAAAGCATTACAAGTGATTTTATGAGGTTGAGATGCCAAATTTCAAAAGAGCATTATCATAACACAACTTCAGGTACAACGACAAAGGATCGTAAGGTGTTAAGACCAAGGAGATATCTATATATCAATTGAAATCTAGGCAACGTACCTTTGAGATTTTCAAATCCTCGAAACCTTATCAACCTGAATCCAAGTATTGATCCAAATGGGAGTCCACTGACCTTTGCACCATTGATACTAAGCCCCTCTTGTCAGATATTACTACCTAAGTTAGCATCCTTCTTGATCTCTTTAACTGCCACCTAAAGCTAGTCACCCCTCCCTTGTTGTGCTATAACATACTCTAATTTGTAACTCCCCTCACTCACATTTGGCTTTACAAACTATTTAATTGTTATAGCAATACTTCATTACCAATCATTTCCTTCATTGAATTTTCCTATGACTTTAATGTCTATAAGGGAATTTCCCCCCCATTATGACGGGTTACGTTTCTCTAATGGTTTCACTAATTACCTCTGCTCAACTTATCTTCTGTGATCATTATTTCAATAGTAACGTGATTTTTCCCCTTAGCATCCAATCTTTACATAGATGACTATTCTCCTACTATTCTGAATTCGAATCTATGCACAATGCTCTGGTTCCTATATGATCAATGATTGGAATTATTCCATTCTTATTACTCTCCATGCCTAAATCGTTTATGCTTCCAGTTATTTTCACTCTATCTACATCACGGTAATGTTTAATTACCCATCGTTTTCCAAATCTGTCATCTACTCCTTGCATTACAAATCTTACATCGGCAACATTCTCAAATATTTGTAGTCATTGATCCACTTCATTCTTAATCATCCTGATTTATGTACTAGTATCGTTCCCTTGATATTTCACCCCCTCGATCCCGAGCATCCGCTCAACAGATCTTGATGGATATACAAAATCTTACTGATTCATTTGTCTTTTGCATTAATGCTGTTGTTCCGATCATTTCTTATATTTGGTTTGTTTGCCTCACCCTTAACCTTTGCTTTTACTAGCAACATCTGGTCCTTCTTTAATTTCATACTCCTAGAAAATGGGGGCTCCTCAAAGGTGTTTGTACCTATTTCTAACATTATCTGCTATGTCCTTGAAACTTGTTGTTCATTATTGAACCCATTCTTGCTCAATTTTAAGCGGATGTTAGCATTCTAATACTTTTGACTTTTATCTTTCTCTTCTTCATTCCATTGAGAACGTAATTATGTGTATTTCACCTTTTCTTCTTCATTTTATTGAGGACGTAATTAAATATGTATATTTCGTAACCCCACCAATTTTCTTGCGGTCAAACTCCGTTCCTCAAAGTATAGCCTCGGCCTTCCTCATACAATCTTGTTATCTTACTCAAGCTTGCTTTATAGAACCTATTTTATACTCTACTCATCTAAATCTAAATTCGCCTATCGACTTTTTATACTCTACTAATTCAAATCCAAATTCGCCTATCGATTTTTCGTGCTAACGATAGCTAAATGGCCACTTTGTTGAATACTCCAGACCTCTCTTATTCCATTCCACATTTCGTAAAGAACGCACCTTGAGCTGCAGGTCAACCTCCTAACTACCTAATCAGACTAAGAAGGCACAATAATAATCGTATCTGCCACTTATATGACTGAGGAATTTTCTCTTATGAACATGCCCTCATTATGCACTTTATCTCCAAATGGCTAGCCGCCATTAATTTCAACTTCTTAATTCATAGAACCATCTAAAGCTGCTGTTAAAATCATTTAAACCACTATTCAATTGACTTACATCAATTCTCTATCGACCAAGGCTATGCTTGCTGAATGTAATCAGATTTTCAGTCTCTTTGAGCTCTTCATTAAGAAGTATGTTCTTCATCCCATCTATGTTCCGTACTTGTTCCTCCAAACGGTGCTACTAAATATCATCTGCATCCCACCCCCATTCCTCTGAATCTGCATCTCACTCATCTCAGTCTACCAACCCCAACTTTAAACCGGGATACCAAAAATTTCAATCAGACACACTCCACACCCTCAAAACAAACATAACACACAAAACAGATGAACCTACTGACGTATCCAGAACAAAAAGTCCATGTGAACACATTGGAACAAGCTTCCAAGAATCAAATCCATGGCCATGGAACACAAAGGTCCCAATCTCACATATCCAAAAACTACAAACAGGCGTGGAACAGTAATATATTTTGAGCAATAACTCCCCTTCTATTCTTGGATACTTGAAAATTCATAGCCATCTTTATTTTAGCCATACTATAACATAACAACCCTTTATTGATCATTTTGACTCCACTGTTTATTTCTTTCATGGGTAATGCCTCACATCACCACCAGCCCCATCGCTCTCACTCACAGGTGTACACATCTCTAATGTCCAATGTCAAATTATTAAACTTTTGACTAGTCTAAGAATAAAAAGCCAAGCATAGTTTGAATGCAATAATATAAGCATTGAAGTGTATTACATGAGTTAGGAAGTGAGTGGTTACTAGCGTTCGACATACACCTCTCAACTATCATGAAGACCAAGTATAGTCAAAAGGGGGGTAACATCAAATTACAGGGACTTACATGACGAGTCATACAAGAGAAGCAGCTCATTCCCCTTTTAAATTCCCTTCTCTCTAAGCTTTCAATATGATAGGTAAAAGTGGATATAGGTATACCAAATTGAGCTCACCTCTTGCTTCGCGAAGGGGTCATATGTGCACATATAGACGTGGGGTAGTATGCTCTACATATTAATTTGAGACCTTCACAAGAGCTTGCACAGGCCAACTCTAAGTCGCAACCCCCCTTCTCATATTTCATTCATAAATCCATAAATATAGAACTCCGCTGAGTCATTAAATACAACAGTAGCTATTAACCTTACTAAGCTTGGTATTTTCTTGATCCATGATTAATGTAAAGCTCATAAACAAGCTCCCAAATTATACATCTATCCTCTTTTCAAGCTAAAAGCTCTATGGAAGTCCATAAATACTTATTCTCCCCTTCAATGACTTGGCCCAAAATATACAAACAAGGGCATGATCAATCTCACTCAATCTTCATTATAGCTCTCTATACAATTACTCAAAAATGCTTCCAAGAATCCCTAAAATCAAAATACTCCACCAAACTTCATGAAATCTTACAGGAAATTCAAACATAATATGGACAATCTACAGCAAAGGTTTCACTCCAAGTGTACACTGCACAGCAATGACAATAACGACCTGATTTAAACCCGAACAAGTCAGTTCATATCATATCACATTCCACAGCTCCGGAACTATGTTCCAGGTCCACATCATATCACGTCACCATGATAAAGCCAGTTCTCATACTTATTTGCAGTACGGTAAGAGTTCCTTTCAAACTGCCAGTTTCGAGGACGAAACTTATTTTAAGGGGGGGAGGCTGTAACGGCTCGACCCTAACATTCATATTAATTACATCAAACCATCTTAATTACGAATTAATCAAGTTGGGCCTCGTATTTCAATCCAGTATTTTCCCGTTTCAATTCAGCATTTTTTATGCGCATGCATATTTGTATGTTGCAGGTTGAATCGACAGAATGGCTTCGAAACGAATTTTTGATTACTCTTCAAGTAATTCATTAAAATACTAATGAATAATTGAACATTTGTTAACATGGAAGTGCTTCTCAAAATTTTATATCTAAAGCTTTAAAAATCTTTTCCACTAACTTTATCCGAAAATATTAACTCAATGGTGTGTAAAAATAAATCAATATTAATATGGCATAGCAATGGTGTGCACCCCCAAAAAAAAAGTCAACGGTCAAAGTTAGTTTGACTGGTCAAACTAACTTTGACCGGTCAATGGCGGTTTGACCAGCCAAAAAAAAAAAATCTAAGATTTTTTTCCTTTTTGCCCCTATATATATAGAGGGGGGATTTCACGCCACTCACACACACACGGCCGAGGGAGAGGGGGGAGAGAGGAGAGAGAAAGAGGAAGAGAAGAGAGAGAAAGAAGAGAGAGGAAAGAGAAAGGGAGGAGGAAAAGGAGGAGGAAAAAGAGATTAAGGTTTTGGCTTTGGAGCAAATTTAAGGTGAGTAATTCTTGATTCCTTGATCTAAAAATTTACATTTGATGTTTTATGATTTAGTATATTAGAATACTAATGTCAATCGGCAGAAGCTAATCGTATAATTTCATGTGTAATTGTGATGTTTAATTGATTGAGGTATCGTGACTTGCTAATTATGATATGAATCCATCCACTATGGTTTCGAAGTTATGAATTTGAGGTTAAATCTGCCTGATTTATTTATGCTGAAGTTTGGTTAACATCTTGATTATTGTGAGCTATTGGGGTTGGACAACATTATGACAATTTTACTGAAGAATATACATATTATTTGGAGATTGTAATCAAGTTCATGAATTTTGGATATACACTTTGTGAATTATGAATTCTAAATGTATATGTTAGGAATATAATGGTTGACGAAATGTGATTATATGAGTTCATTACGTTACGTTTTTGGAGAAAGAGCTCATGTCTTGATGGAGGTTATTGTAGAAAGTTCTAGAGTTATAGCCATAATAGCGACTGTCGTTACCGTTATGTTATTTGTCGCTATGGTGTAATGATGAAAGGAACCAGTAATTGTATCGAAAACATTAACAATAATTCGGATAAAAATGGCCATAATTCAAATTATGCAACAATAAGAAAAATATTAATGACAATGGCCGACAATGGTATTAATACTACTAGTTTAACAAAATAGCGATAAGTACTAAATTTATACCAACTATGGGAATCATATGATGATAACATCATTACCTCCTTACATGTTTATAACATCCATTAAGCGAATGAGAAACAGTATGAGGGACAGGAATGAAAGCAAAAATAAAATAAAGCCAACTCAATAACTTTAACCTTTACATACTGATGGTTAGCACAAAGTTCAAGGGATTTAAATTATCCCAAGAAATTCAATCACATTTTATAATCTTGCACTAATTGAAAAAGGATTACATATGTAAAGCAGGAATGAGGCCACATCTATTGCTTCAAGCCGCCAACGCACATTCTTCATTATAAAGGAGAGAAAATTTCAAAAACCAGGTACATACATTGCCTATGTTCTTCACAAACTCACAATGTTCTCAGCAATGAAAAATTAATACAAGACTCATTTAATGAATCAATTTCTCAATATTTTATCACATAAACAAGTGCCCCTGCCAATTATCATCAGCGTTATGCCCATCAATTATCAAGGCTTATGCCGACCAATATACCCGCGCACGGCATCAACTCAGGCTTCTCGATCGGCCTGGGGGGTGAGCACCTAAAGTGCGATCGTTTCAAGATGTACATCGACCAAGGGGTCCACTTTCAGATAAGAATCAGCAAATAAATTTTACTTATACATTCTCTCTCCTAGTTGCAAACCAAAATATTTTGAAATGCGGCCGGCCAACCAATTTCACATAAAATTTGCTTTACTGCATGGGAATGTACGTATTGGACTTCGGCTCACGTTTGACTATTTCTATGTTTTCTGTTTTAGGTATGTGAAGGAGTGAATAGTCAACCTCTTGAGAAACCAGAAAGCAGCAAAATAAGGGACATTTACTGATCGCTAGCTAGTCAGCACTCATAGTGATGATAGGTTAGTAACTTGAAGATTATGTGTGGCTATTCTTTTGAAATCTGAAGATAATAATGCTTAGCAATGGTACATCACGTTATCACATGAGGGGGATAGACAGTATGAAGAGGCATATATGTATTTCGAGTAATTCTAAAGGTTTAGTAAATTAGATGGCCTTCTTCCATCTCAGAACGGCGGTAATGCCTCCAATCAGATCAAAAGTCTTCCGCTGTAAATTAACAATAAATAAGTAGTTAACCTTGAGTAATCAGACATTAGCAACTGGGGGCGTTACACTCTGTATGGCCATGTGAGCCAACAATCTAATTTGTCAGTTATCCCTTTTGCTGAAATCAGTTACGTTTTGGGATGTAAACCCCAGTACTCCGGTTGTGTGAACTGTTGAGTTGTATGTTTTATTCCTCCTGTATTAATGAACTATATTGTTTGATGTACTCCGAGCAAGTTGCTCGTGGAGTTATGAACTCCAGCATGTAGCCGTTGAGCTTATTTTAGAATGTTTTATACTTCCGTTGATTGCAGGGGTTTATTGTAAGGCTTTTAGCCTGAAAACGATCAGTTTTTAAGGAAAATTCTATCTGTTTCATTGTAGAAGTTAAGTAGGAGGTAAGAAAACGTAATGCTCCCGGTCTTAGGGGCTGGGAGTGTTACATTGATGGTATCATAGCAAGGTCCTACGGCCTTAGGTCGCGACCTGAGTCTTACATCTCATATAGTTATCTAGGAACGTGTTCATAATGATGTGATTATGCCTCTTTTGTGTGCAAATGTGAGTTATATGTGAATGTTTGCACCTTTAGCTAGTTAGATGTGGCTTGAGTGAGCTGATTGTTTAGATGAATGAACCATTTATTGAGGTGTAGGCCGAGTGACTCGTATTCTCGTGGACAAGTTAAATGTTAGCTCAATCGAAGGTTGTTTGCTTATACGCCTTGATGATTTGAATCAAAAGTTTTAAGTGCACGTGGTTTGAACTCAAACAACTGAGAATATTTTAACTTCAAGCTCATTCTTGCCCCTTATGTATGATTTGCTCTTCAGGCCTGATAATAGAGTGAGCAAACGCACCCAATGGTTGGTAAGGGAAGAGTTAGAAGCAGTTAAACTATTTCCTTTTGAAAACCTAAAGACCTTGGAAAGTCAAAGTCTTCCGATTAGTGAGTTAGGGTTGCGCTTTCGCATTAGAAACCTTTCTAATTGTTTGGCTGGGTCTTATTGTTGCAACCGAAGGCTCGTATTTGCCTTGCAATAATGCTTGGGTTAGCACTACGAGCTTAACTCTCTGTGTGTAATCAAATGACTTTGAGTGTTCACATGCCAAGGTGTATGCATTATCGAATGTGTTAATGATGATTTGTTGCAAGTAATTAGAGGCAGCTTTCTACGACTGAAAATCTCACTAGGTGGTGCCCCCTATACATGAATTTGGAATTGTAAGAAATTAAATGAGATTTCGATATGCTTGGATAGAAATTAAGCAATAGTAGTGCATTTCTCTTAACCATTGCATGAAAATTATCCTCATTGTCTACCGCGATGCTTGTTGTCGCCTGTACAATGTGCTTGATACCCTATGTGAAATTGGTAGCTTCATGGGTATATTAAACCCCAATGCACCTAGAAAGAACAAGAAAGAACCTGACAGATTTAGGATTACTGCACCAGCTCCATCACCTATTTCCTCTTAGAAAGTGACCCATACTTTACCAATGTCTTCTTAAGCATTACCACCATGTGCACGAGCTGGAATGCCCTATAGTAGAAGATAGAGCCTCTCATTCATATTAAGAGTTCCTCGGACCTCCACAATTACCTTTTTGAGGAAAATATGTTGCAAAGCCTCAATGTAGATCCTTAAGACTAATAACGCCGTTGTTCTTGCCCCTA
>JAKOGI010001694.1:45000-135000 GCA_029747015.1 Carnegiea gigantea | reverse complement strand
TTAGTTTAGTTGATTAATATTCAAAACTGGCTTTGAATCGATATATGTTAGTTTAGTTAGTTCACGCTTGAAAAATAGCTTCGAAATGAATTATGCATGTTTAGAATCGATTCAAGTATACTTAGTTAATTCATGCCTGATTAATAGCTTCGAAAGGAAATGTGAACACTTAGCATCGATACATGTTTATTTAGTTAACTCATGCCTGATTAATAGCTTCAAAAGGAAATGTGGACACTTAGCATCAATACAGGTTTATTTAGTTAATGCATGCCTGATTAATATCTTCGAAACAAAATATGAATGCCTAGAATCGATTCAAGTATACCCAGTTAATACATGCCTGAAAATTAGACTTGAATAGTGACTTCGATGTAATAGACGAACGTCTTGAATTGTATTATGCTTAAGTGGCTTAATTAGACTTGAACAGTGACTTCGATGTAATAAACGAACGTCTTGAATCGTATTATGCTTAAGTGGCTTAATTAGACTTGAATAGGACTTCGATATAATAAACGAATGTCTTGAATCGCATTATGCTTAAATGGCTTAATTAGGCTTGAAATGTAACCTCGAAATAATGAATGGACACTTCGAATCGATGTTTGTCTGTCTAGTTGAATTATGCTTTTGAAGTAGCTTGGAAACAACATTCGAATGACGAAATGAGCATGTTTACCCTTTAACTGCAATACATGAATATAATCGTGTTTCATGCTTAGTTAGTTTAACTCATCTTACTAAGCGTTCGTTTCAAGTTAATGTCGTATGAATATATATACATATATATATATATATATATATATATATATATATATATATATATATATATATATATATATATATATATATATATATATGTAGGTATGTATGTATGTATGTATGTATGTATGTTTGTAACCATTGGCTGCAGTGCACTGCTTATTGTTATTTTTTTGTTCAGTAAGTTAAGCATTGGTAATTTTTGTAAGTTTACATATCGCTTTACAATATATCATAAGGATTAGAATACTAGATTGTGAAATTGAAATGAAGATGGTAGTTGGACGGTTTGAGGCAGAACTATAAGCGGGTCGAGGTCCAATGATCGGTTGCTATGTGAGGATGGAGTCTGAGTTGTGATTACTACAATCATGTAGATTGCGAGGCTATGTGTGGCATATTGTATTAAAATGATTATGAAGTTCTTGAATGTGTTATATGTAAATCTCTCGCGTTTATTTTATTAAGATGCATTATGCGTGTGAATGTGTTGTTTTGAAAAAGGATGTTTCTCATGTAAATCAATGGCCTATTTTAGCTATACGGAGCTTCTAAGTTGAAAACAAAGTCGTTTCAAGATTTAGCAACCCTATTACATTTATACGAAACATTTAAGTTAGAAACTAAGTCGTTTTACAATTTAGTAAACACTTTATGTTTATAAGAAGCTTTTAAGTTATTTACGAAAGTGTTCTTCATTGTAGCAAACGTATTACGATTATGAGAAGCTTCTAAGCTATTTGCGAAGTCAATTTACGAGATACCAAACTTATTCCGCTTATAAGAAGTTTTTAAGCCAAAAACTAATGAACGATAAACATTTCGAATGGTTATGATCGTTTTGTTTAAAAGTAAGATTTCAGCAAAGTACGCAACTGAAGAAGAGAAATGAAATACGTTTTTAAAGGCTAAGAAAATGCTAGGCAATTGGCTAGTGTTAGGAACTTGACTCAAGATATGAATTATCTTGGTGTGAGCTGTTCTTGGAAACTGGATGCGAAGGTGGCGTAAGCTGTTTCCCCCTAAAGAAATGTTAGGAATTGGACTCAAGATATAAATTATCTTGGTGTGAGATTATTCCTGAAAACTAGACGCAAAGGTGGCGTGAGCTGTATCCCCCTAAAGAAATGTTAGGAACTGGACTTAAGATATAAATTATCTTAGTGTGAGCTGTTCCTGGGAACTGGACTCAAGATATGAATTATCTTGGTGTGAGTTGTTCCTCAGATAGATTATGAAGTGTGACGCGTGAGAAAACCTTGAGGGGGACTGGACTCAAGATATGATTATCTTGGCGTGAGCTGTTACCCCACAGAGGACAATATCAAAGTTAGAGTTTATCTACTGAGACGCGTTTTGATCAAAAGTTTAGTACGTATACCCCGGGGATAACGTAGATTAAAGGTGATGATCTCACCTAAAGGCGATGTTGGCCTCCCCTAGCCAGCACAATAAGATGTTTTTATGTTATAAGTGAGTTCCTGATAAAAAGGAGATTTGGTTGTTTGCCATTCAAAGCAGTTTAGAAAAGAAAAGAAGTTCTTTTAAAGAATATGAGCCTCAAGAGGCTAAGAGAAGAGTTTTTATGAGCCTCAAGAGGCTAAATGAAGTGTTTCCAATTAAAAAAAAAAAGAAAACTTCCAGTGTATGACTTGTGCATATCATATGAATGAGATCTAAGTGAAGTATGCTAATGAAAATAAAGCGTTATGTGCATATGCCAAGTATAACTTATCAATGAGATGCAAAGTAAGATACGATCAAGAAAAAGAAAGCCTTATAAGCATATTTCATGCATAGTGTATGAATGAGATTTGAATGAGACTTAAAATTTATGTGTGCCCTATGTATATCATATGAATGAAATGTCAAGAAAAGTATAATTATGAAAAGAGATAACCTTATGTGCATGTCATATCAATGAGGTTTCATGCATAGTTCGAATAAAATGCTAAGAAGTTATGTTTATGAAAAAGAAAGTCTCTGTGCTCAGCCTCGTTGCTTGCTTAAGTGTTTGACTGCCTGTTAGTAAAGACGTTTGGTCATTTAGAGACCTAGAAATATGTTTGAGTGCTTAAAGTGAAGTTTATGGTTAGTGATATTTCCATAAGAATTTTATAAATGCCTAATATGATAGTAAAGTATGGATACGTGATATGTGACTAATAAAGATATTATTACCTGCAACGGGTTTGGTTTTAAGGGGGTCGGGGGACACTCATCGAGCATGTGGTTGCTCATCCCACTACTCTTCCCCTTTTTCCCAGGTTTCCTTTATGACAGGTGAAAGTCAAGCCACTTATGAGGAGTTGAAGTTTACCCTTGGTTAAAAAAGAGTTATGTGTGTCATATAAAAGTAGGTTCACGAGTTTAACGATGCAATATAATGTATTCCTAGTTTGTAATTGTTGTAAACTAAGTTTTCGAGCTCATATATTGCATATTGTTTATGAGTCGCTTTGTATGGTCGTGTGAGCCAACCATCTGATTGGTTAGATATCTTTAATTGAATTAGCTGTATTTTGGGATGTAAACCCCAGTACTCTAGTTGTGCAGATCGTTGAGTTGTATCTTTTACTTTTTCCATATTAATGAACTATTCTATTTGGTATACTCCAAGCGAGTTGCTCGTTGAGTTATGAACTCCGGTCTGTGGCCGTTGAGCTTCTTTTAAATGTTTTGTACTTCCGTTGATTTGCAGGGGTTTGTTATAAGGCTTTTAGCCTGAAAACGGTCAGTTTTTAGGGAAAACTCTATCCGTTTCGCCCCAGGAATTTAAATAAAAGTTAAGAAAACGTAGCGCTCCTGACCCTAGGGGCTGGGGGTGTTACATTGATGGTATCAGAGCAAGGTCATGCGACCATAGGCCACGACCTGAGTCTTGCATTTCATATAGTCGCCTAGGAACATGTTGTGGCAATGTGACATATGTTGTGCTTTGTGTGCAAATGTGAGCTTTGTATGATCATTGTTGCACTTAACTACTTATGTATGGCTCGAGAAGGTCGATAGAGTAAAAATGGTGAGTTGTGCGTTAGTATAAGAGTCCAATAACTCTCCCCACACCTTCAGGTGACGTTGTGAGTGCTTCATTGGTTCAATATACTTCTAATGTGCTAATTGACATTATTGATTGACTTTTAGGTGATCCGATTAAACCAATCGGATGTATGTGAGTTGTGTGTTAGAATGTGAACCCAGCTAACTTGCACATCCTTGTGTGAGCTAAGTGATGATTCGATTAGTAAATGTTTTCTTCATGCGCTCTGATAGGACAATCGATAGTTAAAGCACGTTAATTTGGACTCGAGCGATTAAAAATCTTTTTCTAAGCTTGACTTTGCCCCTAAAGTACGATTTGCTCCTTGGGCCCCATAATAGAGTGAGTAGACGTACTCGAAAGTTGGTAGAGAGAGAGCTAGAAGCACTTAACCATCCTTTTATTAAAAACAAAGAGATTCAAAGCAGATGAGCTATTTTTCATCCTTTAAAACTCAAGATTTTGAGATGTTGATGCCGTTTTGACTGTCGAGCCAAGTTTATCTTATACCGAAGGATTAGCTTTCCATTAGTGATGATGAGGGAGTTTAGATTCATAAATACACGCCCTTATGTGTATCAAATGTTGCTTGTAAATGTATATGTGTTAATGTTGAACTAACTGTATAAAGTTTTGATGATAACAAATCCAAGTGCAGCATACTTGCTTGAGTTATGTTGTTCCAAACAAGCTCTCCAAACAGGTCCTACACAGTTGTTTGTATTGATCCTACTTACCTGTTCTGTCTACTAAATGTTGAGAACAAGTTTTAAGAACAGGTTCCAAGCTTCAGTGACACAAAGATCAGCACACAACAAATCTCGACAACAGCTGACTAAGTCTTAAAGACCAAGTTCCTACATTCAGCGGTACAAGATCACCCGAGTAATCAAGGTGACCAAGGTGTCTGGAGTTGCACATCCATCCTCGATAAGATGACTAATTCTTACAACAAGAAGTCTCGATTTGATTTAAGTTTTATCTTTTAGATCCTTGTTAATATGCCAATCTTGAAAGTCTCAATCTAACACTTCTTGAAACGGTTTTTGAGATTTGCTTCAGAACACCATTTCCAAACAACCCTGCAAACAGGGTGCCTAGGGTGTTTCTGAAACTGCAGTGGCCACATCCGTTTTACCTAAAAATTTCTTTTGGTTGGCTGGTTGCTCTAAGAATCCTTTTATGAAATCCTAGGCTGATTAGTTAAGTCCAAAAAAGATTATTATTTATTATATATATGTAGCAGATTGCAAAACCATTTTTGCTAGAGACTTTTTTCAAAATCCGAAAAATATTTATTCCTTATTTTTAGGCCATGATTGATTCAAATTTTGAAACCAAGATTTTTGTCCTTTTTTGGGCTAAATTACACGGCTATATTAAGTGGCTAATCAGTTTTTATCCCGTGAGTATCAAATCCCTATATTTTAGGAGAATTTTATTTTCTTTGTTCCTAGCCTTTGGAAATATGAAGAAATCTTCTAAGCTGCTAAAATCAGAAGATTTTTCTATCTTTTTTGAAGGAGTTAGCCGTTGGGTTTGCTTGCTTAAATAAGAAAATCTTTTCACTCTTTCGGCAGAGATACACAAGGGAAAAATCGGTTTCTTTCACAAACACATTGAGATTTCTGGAGCTACATTTCAAAAGAAAAAACCGTGACAAGATTGTGCAAAAATTAAGCTTTCAAAACTATTGGCATACTAGGACTTCATTGTACCTTACATCTGCTTAAGTCAGAAGCACCCCAGTAAGGTGTTTTGTATCCTTGATCTCAGATCAAAAGTGAGTGAGTGTGTCCTTAGTCGTGTGGACTTTGGACGTGTGCAATCTAGAGAGATTTGGACGTGGTCTAACCTGTCTTAGAGAAGAAGGTTACATGGGTTACAAGTTGTAACAAGGAGTGTTATTTTTGTAACGTGTTCAGCCTGTTAGTGAAGTGGTTAAATCCTACACGAGGTAGGTCGTGGTTTTTCACACCTCAGTTGGGCTAGAGGTGTTTTCCACGTAAAAATCGTGTGTGCTTTATTTCCGCTTTTATCTACTTGATTTTCGCTTCTGAACCAATTCGGAACAGCCACTGCAAACATGGCCCAAGACTGTTCATCATTTAGAAACAATCTCTGTAATCAGGGTCTAAGCTGTTTGTCAGTAAATAGGCGAAAATCGGACACCACAATTCACCCCCCTTTTGTGGTCATGTACTCTTAGAATTCAACAAGTGGTATCAGAGCAGGTTCTCTTCTAAAAGGTTAACACCTTGAGAGATTCTGAAAATGAGTACACCACAAGGCATACTTGAGGGCCAATCCATCACTCGACCACCTTATTTCAATGGCCAACACTACAGTTGGTGGAAGAACAGGATGGAGAACTATATACAAGTTGAAGATTACGAGTTATAGATGCTCATCAAGAACGGGCCCCTTGTTCCCACGAAAGTTCTTGAAGATGGAAAAAAGGTTCCCAAAGATCCTACTGAATATGATGCTGAGGATTACAAGAAAATGGAAAAGAATGCCAAGGTCAAGAAACTTCTCTATTTTGGCCTAGGACCAGATGAATATACTCGCATCTCAGAATGTGAGTCAGCTCAAGAAATATGGAATGCTTTACAAGTAGCTCATGAAGGAACAAGTCAAGTCAAACAATCACGCATTGAGTTACTCATGAGACAATACGAGTTGTTTGATATGGGTGATCGTGAGAATGTGATGGATATGTATACCCGCTTCACTCACATAACAAACGAGTTAAAATCCCTGGGAAAATCCTTCACCACTGAAGAGTTGGTAAGGAAAATTCTAAGGATTTTGCCTCGATCATAGGAAGCCAAGGTAACAGCCATCCAAGAAGCCAAAGACATGAACAAGATCACCCTAGACGAGTTGATTGGTAATCTCCAAACATACGAACTGAGAAAAAATTCTCAACAGAAAGAGGAGATGAAGAAAGATCGAGGACTTGCCTTAAAAGCACAAGAAGATGATGATTCTGATCTTGAGGAAGAAGAGATGGCTATGATGACTCGAAAGTTCAAGAAATTCTTCAAGAAAGTCAAAGAAAACAACAAAAGGAAGGATTTCAACAAAACCAGAAACACCCCCCGAGAACAGTTTACTGGGTGTTTCAAATGTGGCAAAACAGACCACATAGTGAAAAACTGTCCCTTACTTCGAGAAGAGCAAGAGCACGAACACCCCAGGAAACAAGGTAGAAAACAAGCTGCAAACAGTTCTGGGAAACGATTCTCGAAAGCAATACTGGCTGCCTGGGGTGACTCCTCTGAAGATGAAGAAGAGTCTGAAACTGATGAAGGTGCTGTAGCTCTCATGACACAAAGTGACACGGATTCAGATGATGAGTCAACAAACAGCCTTACTGATCTCAAGAACAAGGTACGTGGTCTCAATAAGGCAACTCTTGAAGAATTGTTGTATTCATTGATGGATACTTGTGCAGAATTGAAAAGAGATGTCTGAGACCTAGAACTAGAAAATGAGATCCTCAAGAGTGAAAAACTCGAGGTTGAAAAGAAAAAATCCTTTTTACACCAAAACTTCAAGGAATCCTTGATCTTGAAAGAAGAGACTCACTCTGTTACTTTAGCCAAAGCAGAAAAGGAATCCCTAGAGTTGAAAGAAAAGGTTGAGTCCTTACTTGCTGAAAACAAGAACCTGTTGCCGAAAATAAAAAAATTAGAATCTGATCTCGCCACAAACAGGCTATGGAACAAGTCCTCAAAAGCACTTGAATGGCTAAACACTCACCACAGTCAAAATAAAAAGGGACTAGGTTTTGCTCCTAAAAGGACCTCTTACCCAGTCAATAGAAAGTATGTTGGATTACCTGAAAATATTGTTTGCTTTCATTGTGGTAAAACCGGTCATTATCGATACACTTGTCCTTCAAGAAGGTATGCCATTGAAAGAAATGAAGGTTATGTAAAACAAATCTGGATTGGGAAAGATGAAATTTATCTGTCTAAAAGAATGGGACCCAAGTGGATCTGAGTTCCCAAAACTAACTCTTGATTTGTTTTGCAGGCTGAAGTGGGAGAGAACAACCCAGCAAACAACCCAGCAAACAGCCTAGGGAACAACCTTGAAAACAAGCAGCTGTGGTATGTTGATAGTGGGTGTTCGAGGCATATGACCGGTGAAAAATTCAACTTTCTCTCACTTACAGCTTCGGATGGTGGGAGTGTGGCGTTTGGAAACGGCAAGTCTGGGACAATTGTCGGTATACGTAGGGTTGGTGAGTCCCATTCCCACTCAATTGATAATGTCTATCTAATTGATGGCTTAAAGCACAATCTGCTTAGTGTGTCCCAACTGTGTGACAAGAACAACCTAGTAGTGTTCTCACCAACACGTTGCTTGCTTGTAAACTCAAACACAGGAGATGTCGTGTTAAGGGGGAAGCGTCACAAAAATGTTTACAAAGTATGTATTTCCACACTTCCCCAAAACAATCTGACTTGTTTGAGCGCTTTAAATGATGATATAATGCTCTGGCACAAGAGACTAGGTCATACAAGTCTCACTCTTTTGAACAAACTTGTTTCCAAAGACCTAGTTGTTGGACTACCTTTCATCAAATTCAATGATGACAAGGTTTGTGAAGCTTGTGCAAAAGGCAAACAAGTCAGATCGTCTTTTAAATCAAAAAATTGTGTTAGCACTACCCGACCTCTCGAAATGTTACACATTGATCTATGTGGTCCTATGAGGATAGCAAGTAGAGGTGGGAAGAGGTATGTGCTGGTTGTAGTGGATGATTACTCTCGATTTACTTGGACCCTATTCTTGGCATCCAAGGATGAAACTTTTGAGAATTTTATTGCCTTTCTCAAAAGGGTTGAAAGGAAAGTAGGACACTCTTTAGTTAGTTTAAGGTCTGATCATGGTACTGAATTTGAAAATGCAAGCTTTACAAACTATTGTAATGCACATGGTGTTGATCATAACTTCTCAGCCCCAAGAACACCCCAACAGAACGGGGTGGTTGAGCGCAAAAATCGCGCCCTAGAAGACATGACTAGAACAATGCTTATTGCTAGTGGTCTTCCTAAGAACTTTTGGGCAGAAGCTTTGAACACATCATGCTACATTATCAATAGATGCATGATTAGACGTATTTTGAACAAAACTCCCTATGAACTTTTCAAAGGTAGAAAGCCCAATATCATGCATTTAAGAACATTCGGTTGTAGGTGTTTTGTGGATAACAATGGGAAGGATGCCTTAGGGAAGTTTGATCCTAGGAGTGATGAGGCAATATTTCTCGGTTATTCCTCACATAGTAAGGCATATAAAGTGTTTAACAAAAGAACACTGTGTGTTGAGGAAAGTGTGCATGTGCTTTTTGATGAATCTAACTCGTTGAGCAAGAATGATGCACAGGAGGAAGGATTTGAATTAGGTCTTGTTCGAAAAGAAGTGTTGCACCAAGATGAACAAGGTAAGAACACCGTGGAGAAAACGGGTCCTGAAGCTATTCCTCAAAACGGCAGGCAAGGTGAGGACCAAACAGGGCGAAGCAACGTTGAACCCTGTTCGGGACAACACCAGTCCAGTTCCTCAGGAACAGGCCTGCAAACAGGTGTAGGAACAGGCTCAGGAGCTATTTCTGAACCTGATTCTTCAAGTATCCAAGCCAGAGTAGAAAGTGTGTCTGTGGATCCCCTAACTCCACGACCTTGGAAGCATCATCGTTCACACCCCCTTGATCAAATCTTGTCTGATATAAATACTGGGGTACAAACGAGATCTAAGCTTAAGAATTTTTGTGCTTTCTATGCATTTCTCTCTAACATTAAGCCAAAGAATGTCAATGAAGCTCTTGCAGATGTAGATTGGATCACAGTAATGCAAAAAGAGCTTCATCAATTTGAAAGGAACAAGGCATGGCACCTTGTACCCCAGCCTGCAGATAGAACAATCATTGGAACCAAGTGGGTGTTTCGGAACAAGCTGGATGAGTCCGAAACAGTCACTAGGAACAAGGCACGGCTGGTGGTTCAAGGCTACAATCAAGAAGAAGGGATCGATTATGAAGAAACCTTCGCACCTGTTGCTAGGATTGAGGCTATTCGTATCCTAATAGCCTTTGCAGCTCATATGGAGATCAAGCTATATCAAATGGATGTCAAAAGTGCATTCCTAAATGGATACCTTAAAGAAGAGGTGTATGTCAAACAACCCCCTGGTTTTGAAAACAGTGAATTTCCAAACCATGTTTTTCAACTTGACAAAGCCCTTTATGGTCTAAAACAAGCTCCTAGAACTTGGTATGAATGATTGTCAAGCTTTTTACTTGAAAATGATTTTAGAAGAGGCAAGGTAGATAATACCTTGTTTCTAAAATCTAAGGGGGAACATCTGTTGATTGTCCAAGTATATATTGATGACATTATATTTGGGGCAACTCATCATGATTTATGCAATGAATTTTCAAAAATGATGAGGAGTGAGTTTGAAATGAGCATGATGGGTGAGCTTAACTTCTTCTTAGGCTTACAGATCAAGCAAACTTCAAACGGCACCATGATCCATCAACAAAAGTATATTAAGGAACTGCTTAAGCGTTTTGGAATGGAGTCGGCCAAGCCCATTGATACTCCCATTTCGCCATCTACCAGGTTGGTAATGGATGATGGGAGTCCCTCAGTTGAGGAGAAACTCTATAGGGGCATGATAGGGTCACTCTTATACCTTATCGCTAGTAGGCTCGACATTGTTTTCAGTGTTGGTTTATGTGCCCGTTTTCAGTCTAATCCTAAAGAAACTCACCTTAAGGTTGTTAAACGGATACTAAGGTATTTAAAACATACACCTGATTTAGCTCTATGGTATCCTAGAGGTTGCAATTTTGATCTTGTTGGATATGCTGATGCTGACTATGCAGGCTTTCTGGTTGATAGAAAAAGCACCACATGTATGGCTCATTTCCTTGGACCTTGTTTGGTATCTTGGGCAACCAAGAAACAACATTCAGTTGCCATGTCCACAGCAGAAGCTGAATATGTTGCAGCTGCTTCATGTTGTGCTCAATTACTGTGGATAAGACAACAACTCAAAGACTTTTGTGTTGACACTGGATGCATACCTATTTTTTGTGATAACACAAGTGCAATTAATATTGCCAAAAATCCGTGTCAACATAAAAGAACTAAACATATTGACATACGTCATCATTTCTTAAGAGACAATGTTGAAAAAGGGTTGATCTCAATGAATTTTTGTGCCACAGAAAACCAAATTGCTGACATATTCACCAAGGCGCTAAGTAGAGATCAATTTGAGAAAAATCGACTTGAACTAGGTTTGATTGAAACAACCTAAGTACCCTGTTCTCTCCCCCTGTTTGTAACTTCCGTAGGTTGAAGGTACAATGTGTTTAATAAAAATTGTTTGCAATCAATTCTGTGCTATTTTAGTATATGTGCATTATTTGCAGCTGCTGGCATTCGTTTAAATTTAATATGATTGCCTTTATTATCTTGTTACCGTTGAATCTCCTCCAAGATCAAGCAGCAAGAACAGGTACGCTCCTTGATTGTTAGTATGTGAAACAAGTTGTGTCTAGCCTTTAAATTTTCCTCCTTCCCGAGGCATGCGCGGGCGGCTAGTAATGATCTACCCGTTGTAACGGGTAAATCTTTAAAGATTTGGCATCCTCTCTCTCTCATCACACCTCTCTCTCTCTCTCGAATACCTGGTAATTTCCTTTCACTCAAACCCTAATCTCTCTGCAATTCTTGCTCAAATGGCTTCCTTCAACGGCTCTGGAAGTTCTGGTTCAAAATCTCAGGGTAGCAGGACACCCACACCAGCCTCACGAACAGGTCCTACCCCTGTTGCCTTCTCGCCGTTTTTAATGGCGATTCTAGAAGGTAAACCTTCCACTCCTCCTCGCCCAATCAGCTTCAAACCTTTTGGATTTTTGAAGAGTGTCGACCTGAAATCAGTGGGCTTGGGTTTGAAAGATATTCCCTACCATTTTGGTTGGGAATTGGTGGTGTTTGAGGGATCGACTGTTTGTCCCCTCACTGAAAAGAACTTTACTTCAACTGGGGAAATTGGTGGCAATCTTGGGTCCCAAGATGAAGCCTTTGAGTCCCATGTTGGTTTCTTTGATTTCTCTGAGCCCTGTTCTTTCGGGCTGTTTCCTGAAAAAGAAACAGTACTTGAAATAGGGTCTGAGTCCTATGAGGAGGTGTTTAAGGACGATTTGGGAGTTGGTCTTCAAGGAGACTCAGCTGAGCAGTCTCTTAAGGCAGGGGGAAGTAGTGGCATGGACATCCCTCCTGCAGCAACCGAATCAGTGACTCCGGTTCCTCAATCCAGAGAGAAGAGAAAAAGGGTCAAAACAGTGGCTAGGCGTAGCAGAACGCCTAGATCAAGGCCACAACTAAGGCCTCAAACCTCAAAAACCTCAGCCCCCTCTCCTCCAAAAACTGCCCAACCAACCTGCAATCTACCCGAATTGCTTTTCAGTCTACTCCGCGTACCACAAAATCAACTACTCCGGTAATAGAGGAAATTCCTCTTCCTCTGAGGATTCTTCAGATTCCTCTGCTACTAAGAACACCCTCTTTGAACAGGGGACCTCGGTGTTCTCCGAGTCCTCAGAAGAACAAACTCAATCTCCTCCTCCTCCTTCTAAGAAAACCTCCACTCTCCCCCCTCGCAAAATAAAGACCTCTACTGCTCCAGTCTCAAAATCAGCTAAACCCGAGACTGCTTCTTCTGTTCCACCCCCCAAAAGAGCCAAAACGTCTACTGCCTCTCCTGTTTCTACCAAGATTGCGCATCTGCTTAAGCGTAATGTAGTTAGGGGGAAGATAGTGAGAGTTCAATTTTTCGAGGAACAGGGGTTGGGGGTGTTCCTACAGAAGCTGCATGCCCAGAACTAGCTGGACCTCTTCACGAACACCCAGCTGGGGTGTTCTGTATCAGAATTGGCTAAGTTCTATGCCAATTGTACTGTCACCGAAGGGGTGGCGAGAAGTAAAATTGGTGATACACAGGTGCAATTTGATGCACAAATTCTGGGCACGATTTTGGGTGTTCCCTCACTTGGCTTTGATGTGTATGTGAGGGAGGATAAGTCTGTCATAGGGACAGCCAGGCTGCTAGAGCTTTCACAGCGGTTGAGTCAAAACCAGGGCCTGCAAACACCCACATCCGTGAAGAAGGGTGAGATGACCTCTCTACACCAACTGCTCTTTATGTTTGTCATAAAGAACATCATCCCAAGAGGTCAAGGTAGAAACCAGGCTGATGCTCTTGATCAGTGCCTGGTGGATCTTTTGGATAGGGAGGAACCCATCAACCTTCCTGTTCTTATGATCCGCCATATTGGGCGTATTGCAAATACCACCCGGGCACATGATCTTGGGTATGGTTTTCTACTGACGAGGGTTTTTGAGCACTTTGGGATAGCGCTCAAAAGGAGGGTGGCTGCTCAAGTGATTGATGAGATAGGGAGTGGCACCCTTATGGGGTGTAGATATACTCTGGCTGAGGGCTCGGTCTCCAAACAAGGGAGCCAAACACCCAGACCTCCTGTTTCTGGGAGGTCATCAGTCAAAGTTGAGGTTGTTTTAGAGGATAACTCCCGCCTCAAGGATGAGCTCACAGCCGTCAAGGCTGCCCTGGAAGAAAAGAAGGCGCTATCTGCCAAGCGTCATGAAGATCTCCTTGCCCTTCTGTCCTCCCTCGCTACCAAACTCCCTCCTCCGCAGCCATAATCAACCCTTGTAACCTGTTCTCATCGGATGTTTCCTAGAGTTCTCTTCCCCGTCTCTTTCTGTGTTTCCTTTTTTTTGTATTGCACCTTCCGGACTTTCAATGACATATCTGGTTTTGTTATATCTTGCTTATCTCTTGCTATGTCTTATGTGATTCACTTGCAAACACCATGTTCTGACTGTTGTTTGTACCTTTTTAATGATGCCAAAAGGGGGAAGATAAGTGGACCTAGGTTGAGCTGAACGGTTGGTTGAGTTGAACGGTTGAGTCATTAGTCTTTATACTTACATATGTTTTTTGACTGACCTAGCACCTGTGTGGATATATATCAGCACTCAAGGCACTTACGAAAATAAAATCTTTTTCTTGTCAATATGGTCACTTGGTTTGTCATCATCAAAAAGGGGGAAATTGTTGAACTAACTGTATAAAGTTTTGATGATAACAAATCCAAGTGTAGCATACTTGCTTGAGTAATGTTGTTCCAAACAAGCTCTCCAAACAGGTCCTACACAGTTGTTTGTATTGATCCTACTTACCTGTTCTGTCTACTAAATGTTGAAAACAAGTTTTAAAAATAGGTTCCAAGCTTCAGTGACACAAAGATCAGCACACAACAAATCTCGACAACAGCTGACAAAGTCTTAAAGACCAAGTTCCTACATTCAGCGATACAAGATCACCCGAGTAATCAAGGTGACCAAGGTGTTTGGAGTTGCACATCCATCCTCGACAAGATGACTAATTCTTACAACAAGAAGTCTCGATTTGATTTAGGTTTTATCTTTTAGATTCTTGTTAACATGCCAATCTTGAAAGTCTCAATCTAACACTTCTTGAAACGGTTTTCGAGATTTGCTTCAGAACACCATTTCCAAACAACCCTACAAACAGGGTGCCTAGGGTGTTCCTGAAACTGCAGCGGCCACATCCATTTTACCTAAAAATTTCTTTTGGTTGGCTGGCTGCTCTAAGAATCCTTTTATGAAATCCTAGGCTGATTAGTTGAGTCCTAAAAAAATTATTATTTATTATATATATGTAGCAGATTGCAAAACCATTTTTTCTAGAGACTTTTTTCAAAATCCGAAAAATCTTTATTCCTTATTTTTAGGCCATGATTGATTCAAATTTTGAAACCAAGATTTTTATCCTTTTTTGGGCTAAATT
Source organism: Carnegiea gigantea (assembly GCA_029747015.1). Taxonomy (NCBI): domain Eukaryota; kingdom Viridiplantae; phylum Streptophyta; class Magnoliopsida; order Caryophyllales; family Cactaceae; genus Carnegiea; species Carnegiea gigantea. The sequence continues at coordinate 120,269 of JAKOGI010001694.1, read as the reverse complement.
ACACGGCTATATTAAGTGGCTAATCAGTTTTTATCCCGTGAGTATTAAATCCCTATATTTTAGGAGAATCTTATCTTCTTTGTTCTTAGCCATTGGAAATCTGAGGAAATCTTCTAAGCTGCTAAAATCAGAAGATTTTTCTATCTTTTTTGAAGGAGTTAGCCGTTGGGTTTGCTTGCTTAAATAAGGAAATCTTTTCACTCCTTTCGGCAAAGATACAGAAGGGAAAAATCGGTTTCTTTCACAAACACATTGAGATTTCTGGAGTTACATTTCAAAAGAAAAAACCGTGACAAGATTGTGCAAAAATTGAGCTTTCAAAACTATTGGCATACTAGGACTTCATTGTGCCTTACATCTGCTTAAGTCAGAAGCACCCCAGTAAGGTGTTTTGTATCCTTGATCTCAGATCAAAAGTGAGTGAGTGTGTCCTTAGTCATGTGGACTTTGGACGTGTCCAATCTAGAGAGATTTGGACGTGGTGTAACCTGTCTTAGAGAAGAAGGTTACGTGGGTTACAAGTTGTAACAAGGAGTGTTACTTTTGTAACGTGTTCAGCCCGTTAGTGAAGTGGTTAAATCCTACACGAGGTAGGTCGTGGTTTTTCACACCTCAGTTGGGCTAGAGGTGTTTTCCACGTAAAAATCGTGTGTGCTTTATTTCCGCTTTTATCTACTTGATTTTCGCTTCTGAACCAATTGGGAACAGCCACTGTAAACAAGGCCCAAGACTGTTCGTCATTCAGAAACAGTCTCTGCAATCAGGGTATAAGGTTGTTTGTCAGTTAATAGGCAAAAATCAGACACCACAATTCACCCCCCCTCTTGTGGTCGTGTACTCTTAGAATTCAACAGTTAAGACATGTACGTCGATATAATCCTTCGTAAGGGGCTCCTAGTTGCTATGATTGATAATCCTACTAAGTGTTACCTTGCTATTGTGAATTTTGAATTGTTTGAGTGAAATTAGGGGATATTCTCGCATGCATGCTTGAAAAACTAAATGCTAGTAGCAGGCTCTCGTTAAACATTGCGTAAGTGTACCTACTGTTTTCCTATCTTGCCATTGTTGCCTAAGTCATGCAAAACTAGCGTTCTATTATACGGATTGTTATTCGTGAATGGGGTAACGATGTTTTAGGCTTGAACGAACCCTAATACACCCAGAAAGCGGAAGGGAGAAATCACCTAGCAGACTTTAGAATTATACGTAGTAAACAATCCCTACTTAGGTAAGCGACCTGAGCAGCAAGACCCCTAAGACTGCTTAGGGACAAGTGCGTGTCTCGTAAGACCATTAATGCCGACCATACTGAACAATCATAGTCGTTGGTCACCGACCTCTCCTAATTTGGATGAGTTTATGGCAAATTGTTGACCATAGGGTGCAAATAGGGATTGCACGCATATATACACGTCTAGGTGTTCTTGCTATGTGAGATCCCCGTGAGTCTGCATGCCTTAAATGAATTATTACGGTGTCATGTGCTACATGAGACTATAGGAGTATCTATAGATAGAATTGTTGAATGTGGGCGAACTGTTGAGTACACGACCATTCTTGATGCCTGTTTTGAGCCTGTGTAGGATGCAGTTGAGTTGGGTGCCCAGTCTAGCATGTGTGACTTACTGTGTGATATGATTTTGGCATGTCACTTGCATTACATAACTCCTATTGCTTCCTATTATAGTTTGAATGACCATATGCATTAGCACAGTGACATGCCCTTTATACACTAAAATATGGATTAACTCTATGGGTTACGCCTGATTTCAAGTGTGACATTGTTGTGGACATGTGTCTAGCTCGTGTGTGTTGTCATTTATAAATGTTATGTAATGCTACAGAATACCTATATGATTCCCTTGCTACTTTAATGTGTTATAGGTGCATATGCATAGAGTTGTTGCTTGCCTTGCGAACTGAGTCTAGATTATCGAAAATCTATGTTCATTTTCAAAACAAACTCAATATGGTTTCCTTGCCAACTCATTTGCCCCTCTTCAATGCGATTTGCCCTCAGCGCCTAAATAGAGTGAGTAGACGCTTGAAGAGGATTGGCGAGGAAGAGACTGGATACCATAAGCCTTTTTCTTTTGATTTAAAAGAAGTAATAATTGCAAAAGGAAAACTTCTAGAAACCTACCGTGTAGATTATAGTTTGTGTGCGTACATTCTAGGAATGACTTAACTTAGTTTTAGAATTTCGAGGACGAAATTCTTTTAAGGGGGGAAGAATGTAAGACCCGCCATCTTTATTTTAAGTTAACCTGACTGTCTTGCCTTTTTATGTTATAAAATCGTGTTTTTATTAGCTATTAAATTATTACTAATGCGCTTATGTGAACGATAATTTTATTAACAAGAATTGTTATTACTATTATTTATTTTAAAGTTAATTCGTGCTATTTGTGCCCTTAAATTTTATCGATAGTTTAATTCAGTCGTTCCCCGAGTACGATTAGCTTTTCAACCTTAGAAGCGGTTCGATGTTAAATAAATCGAAACTTTATATATATGGGAACAAATAGTCGATAGAAGGCCCTAGTAATGATTCGGGTTTAGAGTTCGGGATATGAACTAGACTAGCGGTACCAATTACTGAACAGCTTGAGTCAAACAAAAAAAAAAGAATAAAAAGGGGGCTATGCCCTTTTCTTTCATGGCAGAAAACCACAACAAGGGAGGGGTGTTCTTTATGTTCCCTGCGACCCCCGACCCCTGGCATAAGAGAGAAAAAGAGTAAGGCGGAAGAGGGGAGTGGCGGCCGGAGGGGAAGCCGGTGGGCTGCGGCGGCAGCCCCAAACCCCTTCACCACCCCGATCTCATCCCAACCACAGAGAGAGGGAGAGACTGAGCAAAAGAGAGTGAGGGAGCAAAATTGAGATAGGCATCGGGATTGAGATCGGGTGTCGGCGGGGGCGAGAGTCTCCGGTGGGCATCACTCCGGCAACAACCAGAGCAGGCCGAAACCACTAGCAGAACCGGGTCTAGGGTAGGCTGATTCGGGTCCGTGTCGGGCTAGGGTTTCAACTGTAGTAATTGGGCGTGCGTTTAGGGATAATTGGATCGAGGATTGAGGTTTTCAGCATCCAAACTGAGCTCGAAAATTCTTAGAACCGGTCCTCTAGCTTGGAGTCCAGGTGGGTGTTTCTCGCATCCTAAGTATTAGTAGTTTCAAAATTATTTTAACGTTTATGTTGCGATCCATGTTAAGTTTACTTAGTTTATACCTGAAAATGACTTCGAATTGTTAAATTTGGTTTAGTTGATTAATGCTCGAAAGTGGCTTTGAATTGATATATGTTAGCTTAGTCAGTTCACGCTTGAAAAGTAGCTTCACAATGAATTATGCATGCTTAGAATCGATTCAAGTATACTTAGTTAATTCATGTCTGATTAATAGCTTCAAAAGGAAATGTGAACACTTAGCATCGATCCATGTTTATTTAGTTAACTCATGCCTGATTAATAGCTTCGAAAGGAAAAGTGAACACTTAGCATCGATATAGGTTTATTTAGTTAATTCATGCCTGATTAATAGCTTCGAAACAAAATATGAATATTTAGAATAGATTCAAGCATACCCAAATAATGCATGCCTGAAAATTTGACTTGAATAGTGACTTCGATGTAATAAACGAACGTCTTGAGTCGTATTATGCTTAAGTGACTTAATTAGACTTGAATAGTGACGTCGATGCAATAAACGAACGTCTTGAATCGTATTATGCTTAAGTGGCTTAATTAGACTTGAATAGTGACATTGATGTAATAAACAAACGTCTTGAATCGTATTATGCTTAAATGGCTTAATTAGGCTTGAAATGTAACCTCGAAACAATGAATGGACGCTTCGAATTGATGCTTGTCTATTTAGTTGAATTATGCTTGTGAAGTAGCTTGAAAACAACATTCGAATGATGAAATGAGCATGTTTACCCCTCAACTGCAATGCATGAATGTAATCATATTTCATGCTTAGCTGGTTTAACTCAACTTACTAAGCATTCGTTTCAATTTAATGTCGTATGAATATATATATATACACACACACACACACATGTATGTATGTATGTATGTATGTATGTATGTATGGTTATAACCGTTGGCTGCAGCGCACTGCTCATTGTTATTTGTTTGTTCGATAAGTTAAGCATTGGTAAGTTTTGTAAGTTTACATATCGCTTTACAGTATATCATAATTTTTAGAATACTAGATTTTGATATTGAAACCAAGATGTTAGTTGGATGGTTTGAGGCAGAACTATGAGTGGTTCGAGGTCCTGTGGTCGGTTGTTATGTGAGGAGGGAGTCTGGGTTATGATTACTGCAATCGCATAGATTGTAAGGCCATGTGTGGCTTATTGTGTTGAAATGATTATGAAGTGCTTGAATGTGTTATATGTAAATCTCTCCCCATTTATTTTATTAAGATGCATTATACGTGTGAAGGTGTTGTCTTAAAAAAGGATGTTTCTCGTGTTTCGAAACAATAGTAGCCATGATTATTAGCAATCTATGGCCTATTTTAGCTATATGAAGCTTCTAAGTTGAAAGCAAGTCGTTTTACAATTTAGCAACCCTATTACATTTATACGAAACATTTAAGTTAGAAACTAAGTCGTTTTACGATTTAGTAAACATTTTACGTTTATAAGAAGCTTTTAAGTTATTTACGAAGATGATTTGCATTGTAGCAAACTTATTACGATTATGAGAAGCTTTTAAGCTATTTATGAAGTCAATTATGAGATACCAAACTTGTTCCGCTTATAAGAAGTTTTTAAGCCAAAAACAAATGAACTATAAACATTTCGAAAGGTTATGGTCGTTTTGTTTAAAAGTAAGATTTCAGCAAAGTAAGCAACTGAAGAAGAGAAATGACATATGTTTTTAAAGGCTAAGAAAATGCTAAGCAGTTGGCCAGGGTTAGGAACTGGACTCAAGATATGAATTATCTTGGTGTGAGCTGTTCCTGAAAACTGGACGCGAAGGTGGCATGAGCTGTTTCCCCCTAAAGAAATGTTAGGAACTGGACTCAAGATATAAATTATCTTGGTGTGAGCTGTTCTTGAAAACTGGACGCAAAGGTGGCGTGAGCTATTTCCCCCTAAAGAAATGTTAGGAACTGGACTCAAGATATGAATTATCTTAGTAAGAGCTGTTCTTGGGAATTGGATTCAAGATATGAATTATCTTGGTGTGAGCTGTTCACTAGATAGATTATGAAGTGTGATGCGTAAGAAAACCTTGAAGGGGACTGGACTCAAGATATAATTATCCTTATGCGAGCTATTGTCCTACAGAGGACAATATCAAAGTTAGAGTTTATCTGCTGAGATGCGTTTTGGCCAAAAGTTAAGTACATATACCCCGGGAATAACGTAGATTAAGAGTGATGATCTCACTAAGGGCAGTGTTGACCTCCCCTAGCCAGCACAATAAGATATTTTTATGTTATAAGTAAGTTCCTGATAAAAAGGAGATTTGACTTTTTGCCATTCTAAGTAGTTCAGAAATAAAAAGTTCTTTTAAAGAATATGAGCCTCAAGAGGCTAAGAGAATAGTTTTTATGAGCCTCAAGAGGCTAAATGAAGTGTTCATAGTAAAACGAAAGAAAGCTTCCTATGCATGACTTGTGCATATCATATGAATGAGATCTAAGTATGCTAATGAAAATAAAGCGTTATGTGCATATAACAAGTATAACTTATGAATGAGATGCAAAGCAAGATACAATCATGAAAAAGAAAGCCTCATGCGCATATTTCATGCATAGCGTATGAATGAGGTTTGAATGAGACTTGAAATTTGTGTGTGCCTTATGTATATCATATGAATGAAATGTCAAGAAAAGTATGATTATGAAAAGAAATAATCTTACGTGCATATCATATGAATGAGGTTTAATGCATAGCTCGAATAGAATGCTAAGAAGTTATGTTTATAAAAAAGAAAGTCTCGGTGCTTAGCCTCATTGCTTGCTTAAGTGTTTGACTACCTATTAGTAAAGACGTTTGGTCATTTAGAGACCTAGAAATGTGTTTGAGTGCTTAAAGTGAAGTTTATGGTTAGTGACATTTCCATAATAATTTTATGAATGCCTAATATGATAGTAAAGTATGGATACGTGATATGTGACTAATAAAGTTATTATTGCCTACAACGGTTTTGGTTTAAGGGGGTTGGGGGACACTCACTGAGCATGTGGTTGCTCATCCCACTACTCTTTCCCCTTTTTCCCAGGTTTTCTTTGTGAAAGGTGAAAGTCAAGCCACTTATGAGGAGTTGAAGTTTACCCCTTATTGAAAAAGGGTTATACGTGCCATACAAAAATAGGTTCACAAGTTTAACGATGTAATATAATGTATTGCTAAGTTGTAATTATTGTAAACTAAGTTTTCTAGCTCATATATTACATATTGTTTATGAGTCGCTCTGTATGGCCGGGTGAGCCAGCCATCTGATTAGTTAGATGTCTTTACTTGAAATTAGTTGTGTTTTGGGATGTAAACCCCAGTACTCCTGTTATGTAGACCGTTGAGTTGTATCTTTTACTATTCCCATATTAATGAACTATTCTATTTGGTGTACTTTGAGCGAGTTGCTCGTTGAATTATGAACTCCAGCGTATGGCCGTTGAGCTTCTTTTAAATGTTTTGTGCTTCCGTTGATTTGCAGGGGTTTATTGTAAGGCTTTTAGCCTGAAAACGGTCAGTTTTTAGGGAAAACTCTGTCCGTTTCGCCCCAAGAATTTAAATAGAAAGTTAAGAAAGCGTAGCACTCCTGAGCCTAAAGGCTGGGAATGTTACATTGATGGTATCAGAGCAAGGTCCTACGACCATAGGCCGCAACCTGAGTCTTGCATTTCATATAGTCGCCTAGGAACACGTTGTGATAATGTGACATATGTTGTGCTTTGTGTGCAAATGTGAGCTTTGTATGATCATTGTTGCACTTAACCACTTATGTATGGCTCGAGAAGTTCGATTGAGTAAAAGTGGTGAGTTGTGCGTTGATATAGGAGTCTAATAACTCTCCCCACACCTTCAGGTGACGTTGTGAGTGCTTCAGTGGTTCAATATGCTTCTAACGTGCTAATTGACTTCATTGATTGACTTTCAAGTGATCCGGTTAAACCAATCAGATGTATGTGAGCCGTGTGTTAGAATGTGAACCTAGTTAATTTGCACATCCTTGTGCGAGCTAAGTGATGATTCGATTAGTAAATGTTTTCTTCGTGCACTCCAATATGACAATCGATAGTTAAAGCACGTTGATTTGGACTTGAGCGATTGAAAATCTTTTTCTAAGCTCGACTTTGCCCCCTAGAGTACGGTTTGCTCCTTAGGCCCCATAATGGAGTGAGCAGACGTACTCAAAGGTTGCTGTATTTAGAGTTGTTTAAACTCCCCAATATACTCTTCCACCTTAAGATTCTCCTGGCTAAGAGAGGTAATTTTAAGGTAAAGTTCTTGCTTTTAAGAGAATGTTAGGAACCTCTTGTCCATATGCTTCTCAAGCTTAGGCCATGTTTTGATTCCATAGTTCGCTTCTTTAGCCTGATTCTTCTTCAAATGCTCTTACATAAAAGAGGCATACCCTTTGAGCTTGAAGATAGCTAACTTGAAGTTCTTTTCATCATTGTGCTCTTTGAGTTGAAAGATCCTTTCAATAGCTTGCACCTAATCAAGATAGTCTTCTGGATTCAAACTCTAAGGCTTCAATCTTGAAGTCTCTGAGGTCATCCCTTATATGCCTCCATCTTCTAGCTCCTCTTTGGTCAGCATCAAAATCTTCATGAGAGGATGAGTATGTGATGTTAATAGGATTTCCAAATGATCCATGAGTGATTTTCTTTTACCAAATAAAGGTTTAAGATTGAAGACGAAAGCCCAAGAGCTTGAAGAATATCAAGCAAATGCTCACAAATCACCAAAATAAAAATGGTAATTCAATAAGATTAGAACCCTAAGCAAAGATGAACCATCAAGTAAGAGAGAATTTTTTGTGGCTTTTGTTTGAGTAAGCTAATAACAACAATAACCAAGAGATATATCTAGGCTAAAGGTTAAACTACCACGTACATTAAATTCAGCCCACCAATCAATCTCTTAAAGCCTAAGCACCCGAGATTGATTTAAAGGGTAGACTCAATTTTACCACTCTACTTAGAGAGATAAAGATCATTGAGATTTTTAAGGAGATAGCTAAACAATAAGCTATTATAATTCATTATCCAACTCTGAGGAAAATATAAGGGATTCTAGCATTTATATAGCATTGGTGTCCCCTTCTTCAAGCTATATAGTAGCCAATAGGATTGCAAGAAAATTAACCAATGAAATTCTAACTACTGGGTAATTAAGATGGACTAACAGGATTTAATATTGAGCTAGGATTGGCTGTACTTGCATCATCTTGGTGGCATCATTATCTAATCCAAATAGAGAAATTTGAGGATAATCTTTTTTTGTGGAAGCTTGTAGATGGGTCCTCCATCTGTCCATAAAATATTAGTCCTAATTCATCCATTTGCTAGGCCAATTAAGTCCATAATTAAAACCATACATTTCCCTACCCTGGACCGACCCTTACTAGGTTCACAGCCCACAAGTTTCTCAATACTTAGAGTTTGAACATGATTTAAGGCTTTTTGAAAAATAGACAACTAGGACTTTCTATCCATGTATAATTTATAAAATTTAGACCCATTCATCTATTGAAGATGGAGATAGAAAGCATAGGATATGTTCTGCCTAGAACATGAAAATTAATAAAAGGAGTGGCGGTAAAGAAAGAATGGCTAATCTCCTTGTTTAAGGATAACAATTTTCCTAGCCACCCTTTTCCTAGAATACTTACAATCTTAGAGGTCCCAAATCAGTAATGAACTTGGAGGTTCAGGACTTTGAGTCCTACTTCTAAAGGTCTTCATTGTTCCTGTTTGGACTATGGGTTTTAGCTTAGAGGGGAAAAAGATCTATCTTTATGGCTTCTTCTGCATCAAAAGGTGTCATAATTTATAAGTTTTCCTAAAAATTCACTAGCAACTCTATTAGTTAAAAGACTAATGCTTGCTTTTTTCCTTACCGTTAGCATCTCTTCCTTCATTGCCAAAATTGGGAAAAATAGATTTGGACCATAGCAGTGAAGTTTCCTGGCCTAGAATCAGCATTCTGATCTAGCCTAGGAACAAGTGGGGGCTCCCAGATCAGACGTGTACCCAGGCTCTGGATTATGCTGAAGAAACTACTAGGGTCTAAGTAAGGAGAACAGAACCTGGCCCTGCCGAGGGAACCCAACTGGGTTCGTTGGCCAAGCCTAATGCCCAATCTCCTGCAGCCCTGAAAGCTCAAAGCTACCTAACTTATAATAAAAAATAAAATAAAGATAAAAGATAAATCTATTTTTTAGAAAAGCATAAAATATCTAGCATAAGAGTCTGACCATTCGTGAGAGATTGCACCCCCAGGGAGGTGGATTCTTGCATTTTGAAGACCTTTTTAAAATGCACATTTTCGTCCATTTTGGTGCCCTTTTTAATTTTATGGTTCGTTTTGGATAATAGAATTGGTTTATAAGTTTTCTTAAAAACTCATTGCGGACTCATTGAATATTTTTTCTATTTTTTCCATTATCGTTTTCAAACTGGGCAGAATAGCTAGGTATCCTGATAGTAATACTGCCTGGACCAAAAATTGGGCTCAGTTCTGGCGAGAAACATGTCGGGTTCCTAGTCAAGGCTCTCGCCTAGTCGTCTGGGCCAAACATACATTACTACCTGAACCCAACCAGGTTCTTGGACCAGCGTCTAGCTTTGTGGGTCAAGCCATTAATTTTGTTGCAGTATGATTAGTTTTCTATTAAAAATAAAAAAATCAAATCAAAGCATAAAAACCCGACAAGCAGGTCCAGCCATTTGTAGGTTACCTCACTCGGGATTTCGAGTTGTGGTCCATACACATTCAAACCAAAATATTGCACACATTTGCTAAAATGGATGAGTATACAAAAGCTAAAGATATAGAAGAAACTTATTCATGCAACTGTTCTTGCTATGTCTTATGAAATATGAGAATAAAAAAGTGGCTTGTGTTTGAAAAGATTGCAACAAATAGTAATAATGTTGTGTAGATAGTAAAGAAATCGACTTGCTACATATTTAATTACTTAGCAAAGGTATAGAATAAGAGTAAGGATTGTGAACAATATGTGTGCAATATTTATTAGACCATTGACAAACTGTTGTGATTAACCTTGCTATTTGCATGGTTGTGTTGATGGAAATCATGGTAATCAAAACACTGGATTTCTTACTCAAAGGGAAATTCAATTGTTAAATAAATAGATTGTATCTAAAACTATTTAAAATATTTAAAATAATGTCCACATGCACTAATGCATTATATAATGTCCATCTCATTTAAGTTTGTAGAACTAAAGAATGAAAATACTTTTAATCATATTATTATAATTTGCCAATTATAGGCTTGTGTATAAGCAATTTTTGTAGTATCTTTGAGTCTATAGGTTTAGATTATAGATTATATGATAATTTTTTTAGAGAAAAGATACCCAAAAGTCGTTATTCACACGTGCTCAGGCAAAAAAGCCTAATGTGATCTAAATCTTTGAACTCATGACTACGATATAGTTACAAAAAAAATAATTATTAATCATTCAAATTACATAAAAAAATATATATATAAACTTAATTTTCATTTAAAGAATAGTCCAGGATGCCAAACACAAATTTTTGGGGGCATTACAAAGCATTTTGAAGGCAAGTAAATTAGAAACACGGGTAAGGGGAGTTGATTAAGGAATAATTCTAATAGTAAAAAAAAACATTAAAAATGTTCGGAAATAATAGTTCAACAATTCACATTTTAATTATATAGAGGAAATGCCCATATTACTACCTATCACGGAAAATAATTTTAGGTTGACTCTAATAATATGTTCAACTTTAACATATTGGTCAAAATCATATCCTTATATTTACTTTATTCATCCATTTTAAAATTATTTTACATGACTTTAGTGCATCTTTTGTCATTGACGTTACACTTATATTAAATATCTATATAAATGTATTAAAACAAAACAATAAACCCTATGCCATTGTTGCATGACGCCCTCTCAATACTTGCTCATGTGCAGCAGAGGTGGTTACAGTTATTAAGAAGAAAATACAGAATTATTAGGAAATAATAAAATTTTTTTTAAAAAATTTTGTCACTCTTTTTTACCATAAGCATAAATACAAAACATTAGATATGGTTGATAAAATAAGATAATGGTTTATATTTTTTATTAAAAATTAACAATTATTTGGACAAAAAACTTTATAAAGGATTAAAAATATTAAGAACTACAGACACATAATTATTAAAAGTTAACATGAGAACTTTGATTTTAACTACATATTATGTGATTTACATATTTGGATAAAAAAGGAAATAGTTAAAGATTTCTTCTTAATGTTAAATTACTCTTCTTAATGTTGAAATACTCTTCACGCCTTTTTTTTTTTAAAGCAAAACACCAGGTAGACCTAGCAAAATAGACCCGAGATTCGAAATCCGAACCGAACGACCAGGACCCATACCCATTCATAATAGACTCACCCAAAAGTGGACCCAAAATCTGAATTGACACGAACTGAACTATACCTGACCTGAAATTTTTCACAAAGTTGTTTATTTTTGCATGATAAGCATATTAGACCAAAAATTTGTTGACCTGAAGTCGACCCGAGGCGAAGTTCACCTGACCCAATTCGAAATGTCACTTAACCCGAAAGATAATCTGGCCCAAACTTAACCCAATCTGTGACCAAGTCGAATGACCCATTTGCCAACTTTAACACCAGGTGAATTCATTAATTAACCATGTCTATTGTACAAAATCATGGAGATCTAGGGAGAATTCCTCTACTAAAGCTTAGAATCCATCAGTTGTAAGAGCTATCTTTGCAACTCGTGTGTAGCCATATTGGATTTTCTATTTAGATGAGATAATGATGGAAATCCCTCCATGCCCCTTGATTTAAAAGAAGCAAATCAATTAGGTAATTTCATTTTGGTGTTTAAAGGATGAATAAATCATCCTTATTTTGCTTAAGACCTAAAACAACAAGCCATGGTTTACTTCCAGCAGCAAACCCGGTTTTCAGAGGTTAATTACTTAAACTTCCTTAAGGTTTAAGTCCAATATTTTGCATTGAGATTGAAGTTCACGAAACCATCTCTCTAGAAAATCAAGTTTCATCCCATTTGGCTTTCATTTACCCTCTCAAATTAGCCAATAAAACCAAGATATACAAACTGCCAGTTCAAACAGGATGTACCCGGTTTTTGGGTATGTAATTTGACAAGCTTAGTGGTGGTCTAAACCTTGGATTTTTACCTTTTTGGAATCTCCAAGATCTTAGCTTTCATGTCCAATTGGAATTACTAGATTTAGAGTTCAATTGGTCAATGAACGAAGCTCATTTTCAGTCTTATGCTGTTTTGGACTAGATTCTGCACGGTTCGAGTATTCAGCTTATTTCAAGGGCCAAATGACGTCCAAATGCTTTGATTCAAAAAGGAGGGCACCTACACACCCGGTTACTTAGCTAGGTGGTTTTTCCTCCTAGTTGGGTTTGCTAGAGGTGTGTGCTTGTCTACTTGGTCTTTTTGAGCTGCTTGGTAAGCTGCCACCTAGCCACATAGGTGTGAGACACGTGGAGCAAGAAGAAGCCTCCATTTTGCAAGCCATGACATGGCCACTCAAGCTTGACATGGCAACCATGCATTCTTCAGCCCTTTTGAAGTGGCAGCCGTGTAATGTGACCTTCCTAGATGAGAAATTGAGTCAACAAGGTTCCTTAATACTTAGGAAAGAGTTTTAAGAAGACAGACTTGTATTTTGTAGCTTAAACTTTCAGCTTATGCATGTTTAAGTCCTAACCGTGTACTAAGTAGTATAGGTGAGCTTAATGCCTTTCCTAGCTTAGAAGGAAAGCTCTTTTAGTGTATTTTGAAGGCTATATAAGAGCCTTAGTTGTTCATTGGGTAATATACTTGAATTTCGAATTGAGAGAAGAGACTTTGTGTCTTTGAGTTTCCTTTAAACACTTAACTTGCTTATCCTTAATTAGGCCGATTAAGGTGGTGTCTAAGTAAAGTCTTAACTCTTAATTAGGTGGTGTTTCTGTATCCTAATTAAAGTTAAGGGCCCTAAACTAGTGTTTGGTGGTGTTTCTGTATCCAAACATCAGTTTTGAACTATCCATCTACCTTGATATTTCTCACGAGTTTCAAGTGCACTTTGCTAGTTTTCAGTTTACATTGAATTCTGGTTTGAGTTTGCAATTAATCCCTTGAAGATACATCAATTTCCTTTTCCTTTTCCCATTTAGAATCCCTTAATTCTAAATCCCATCCCTACCTCACGTTGTTGCTACCTCACAAACAGCCCCTAATATGCCACTTTCCTTGGTTTTTTCCTTGATTGTATTCTTCCTTGGTTTTAAGCTTTCACTCTTAACTTGAGTTTTAACTTGGACCCTTGACAGATTCATCATATTTGGTATCAGAGCAAGTTCAGATCCTTGCCTGAACCCCACGCTCCCAAATTAAATCTAAACACAAACAGCCTACTTACGTTTCAAATCAATCCACAAAGAACCCTAGACCTCATCCTTCATGCCATCTTCAATGAACTTGGAGAAAGAACTAGCTTTTATTGATATTGGATATGCTTGCTTTGCAATTCCAAAATTTCGTGGCGAAAAGGAAGAGTTCACAGGTTGGTTATCTAAGGTAGAACGAGTTTTTGCTTGTTGTATCCATAGTGACCAAGAGAAGTTCAAAGTGATTATTTCAAGATTGAGAGGTTGTGCACTTCAGTGGTGGAATAAGTACAAGTTTGAGCGAAAAAAGAAGGGAAAAGAGAAGGTGAGAACATGGAAGAAATTAAGTAGTAAGATGAAGGGTTCCTTTTGCCCATCCACTTACACGCCCATGAAAGAAAGTATCTCCATTAAGCCCACGGGTTCATTCCCTTCCACCCCACAAAAAAAAACCAACCCCACAAATGATCTTTCCCCCACAACTTCGGAGGTGTCTCAAGTGCCAAGGGCTTGGACACTTAGCCACGGATTGCCCAAACAACAAGGTCATTACTTTGGAAGAAAGGAAAGCCGTGAGAGAGGAGGAAAATCAGGAGGAAAAGAAGATGCAATTGGTGGAAGAATCGAAGGAGGTTGAATTAGAGGAGGAAAAAGAAGAGGATGAAGAAGATGATCTTGAGGAGATAGAGATTGAGGCAAATAAAGGTGATATGCTCACTTTAAACATCCACCATCCACCTAGAAGCCATAAGCATCTCAGCCTTCCCATCACTTTTCATGAACCACCATCATTTTTTTCCACTCCACCCACACCTAAAACACTCAACCCAAATTTCTGTCAATCCATTTTAGAACCATTACTAAAAGCTCCTAATTTTGAGTTAAGAGCATTTGAAGAATTGGTTCGAAGCAAGTTCAAGAAGTCCCCTACGTCCAACATTTAGATCAGTAAAGGGAGAGCAAAGAAAAGAGTTTCTAAATTCAAGAGAGACTTGTTTTCATGGCTAATTTTATTTCAGCCAGAACTGAAGTAAGGAGAAGAAGTAATTACTTAATTAGATTTGTGGACAAATCTTTTTCAACAAGGGGAGAATGATGGAAATCCCTCCATGCCCCTTGATTTAAAAGAAGCAAATCAATTAGGTAATTTCATTCTTGTGTTTAAAGGATGAATAAATCATCCTTATTTTATTTATGACCTAAAACAGCAGGTCATGGTTTGCTTCCAGCAGCAAACCCGGTTTTGAGAGATTAATTACTTAAACTTCTTTAAGGTTTAAGTCCAATATTTTGCATTGCAATTGAAGTTCACAAAGCCAGCTTTCCAGAAAATCAAGTTTCATCCCATTTGGGCTTCATTTACCCTCTCAAATTAGCCAATAAAACCAAGATATACAAACTGCCAGTTCAAATAGAATGCACCAGGTTTTTGGGTATGTAATTTGACAAGCTTAGTGGTGGTCTAAACCTTGTATTTTTACCTTTTTGGAATCCCCAAGATCTTAGCTTTCATGTCTAATTGGAATTACCAGATTTGGAGTTCAATTGGTCAATGAACGAAGCTCATTTTCAGTCTTATGCTGTTTTGGACTAGATTCTGCATGGTTCAAGTATTCAGCTTATTTCAAGGGCCAAATAACGTCCAAATGCTTTGATTCAAAAAGGAGGGTAAACTAGACATCTTAAGGTTTCCTTCCATGTAATTAAAGCTCAAATTACTCAGCATTTGAGGTGTCAATCATGAAGCACAAGACAAGGAAGAAACCGGTACCTAGACACCCGGTTACTTAGCTAGGTGGTTTTCCCTCCTAGTTGGGTTTGCTAGAGGTGTGTGCTTGCATACTTGGTCTTTTTGAGCTGCTTGGTAAGCTTCCACCTAGCCACATAGGTGTGAGACACGTGGAGTAAGAAGAAGCCTCCATTTTGCAAGCCATGACACGGCCACTCAAGCTTGACATGGCAACCATGCATTCTTCAGCCCTTTTGAAGTGGAAGCCGTGTAATGTTACCTTCCTGGATGGGAAATTGAGTCAACAAGGTTCCTTAATGCTTAGGAAAGATTTTTAAGAAGATAGACTTGTATTTTGTAGCTTAAACTTTCAGCTTATGCATGTTTAAGTCCTAACCTTGTATTAAGTAGTTTAGGTGAGCTTAATGCCTTTCCTAGCTTAGAAGGAAAGCTCTTTTAGTGTATTTTGAAGGCTATATAAGAGCCTTAGTTGTTCATTGTGTAATATACTTGAATTTCGAATTAAAAGAAGAGACTTTGTGTCTTTGAGTTTCCTTTAAACACTTAACTTGCTTATCCTTAATTAGGCCGATTAAAGTGGTGCCCAAGTAAAGTCTTAACTCTTAATTAGGTGGTGTTTCTGTATCCTAATTAAAGTTAAGGGCCCTAAACTAGTGTTTGGTGGTGTTTCTGTATCCAAACATCAGTTTTGACATATCCATCTACCTTGATATTCCTCACGGGTTTCAAGTGCACTTTGCTAGTTTTCAGTTTACATTGAATTTTGGTTTGAGTTTGCAATTAATCCCTTGAAGATACATCAAGTTCCTTTTCCTTTTTTCATTTAGAATCCCTTGATTCTAAATCCCATCCCTACCTCACGTTGTTGCTGCCTCTCAAACAGCCCCTAACGTGTCACTTTTCTTGGTTTTTTCCTTGATTGTATTCTTCCTTGGTTTTAAGCTTTCACTCTTAATTTGAGTTTTGGCTTGAACCCTCAGCAGGTACATCAGATATGGACACATTGAGAATTAAAGATCTCGGGCTAGCCTCATCAACAACAAGATCAAGCTCTATTTTAAGTTCTTTAGTAGCTAAAAAAGCTTTTATCACTTCAATATAGTTTGATTCAAAATGTTTGCCATGCATTCTTGCTTCGAATCTCCACATGATAACACTTTTCAGAGCAAGTTCTTATGCTATTCTTGGGTCCCTAATGCCCATACATTTCTTTGCACAGAAATTCTTCCATGCCAGCCCATGATAATTACTCCTATGCCTGTAAATTTGACACCTTTATTTATGGCTACATCCATGTTGACTTTATATTGATTTTGTAGTGGTCTTTGCCATCTCGCCAATCTGTTGTCTTCCAATTTCAAGGTGTTGTTGCTTTATCTTTCACATTATGTGCTTTCTAGTAAGTTCCAATCCATGCATAACCTCTATTTTAGTGTGCATCAGACTCTTCACTTCATTACACCAAACTCTCTAGAAATATGCATGCATAAATTTCCTCGCATTGCATTTTGTACATCAAAAAATTGACATACACATGTTAGCCTATGTTTAATCAAAAATACTATTAAGGGATGGATAAGGGGAAAAGGTCCCAAAGACGACTTCTAAAATCACAACTCTAGGTAACATGTAAGATTGTCTCATTTTCTATTCTGCAAAAGTCACACACCACTTTATGAATTATGTACATTGTAGCAAGTGATGTTATATAAGAAATAATGTTGTTGCACCTTCTCCGAATGAAATCTTTAACTATATTAGCTAGAACCTTTGCACCCCATTATTTATTCTAAATGCCTCCATCCTCCCCATTTTTTATAGCCTTGACTTTATGTTTTATAGCAAACTAATATCTGCACTTAATAGTGTATACTCTATCGAACCCTTATCCCATATAATGTCATCATTAACAACACCAACTAGGAGTGAAATAGATATAATCTCATTAATATCCGCTGATATGAAAAACTTTCTTAAAATGTTACCATCCCATCTTTTCCCTAATTTATCTAAACAATTAAGTCCCTCACCCTCAAATTCCCACGTCCTTAACAATCTGAGAGCTGACCTTAATCAATGGGCGTCAAGTAACCAGTTATCATTCAACCCATTAATATGGTTTTTTTTTTTTTTTAAAGGATATCCCTTCCTGCTTAGATAGTCCTTTAAGTGAAACCAGGTTTATAGCCTAACTTAGCTCCAAGGAAGTCTCCCTTGGAAAACATCTTATCTTTAACACTTGAGTCACTAAGACAGTAGGCCTCTTCCTAATTCTCCATCTTTGTTTTGTTAACAAAGTCAAAATTGAATTCATCATGAAGAGATATGAAACCCGTACCACCATAATTCTTAGGAACACAAATTGTTTTCCTACGAAACCCATTTTATCTCTTTGTCCCCTCCACTCCACCAAAAGTAACTCGTGGCTTTTTCAATCTTGCCACAAAAAGATTTATGTAACAAAAGATGCTCACAGTTGTAGACACCTAAAAATGGCATCATGATTTCATAACATGCCTGATGATGAAATTTATTGTGTAGTTAGGGTCCAATAGATTAATGTTTAACTTGGGTCCAGAAAAAAATAGAAGAGGCAGAATAAATGAATGTAGCCGACCCATTCAGCCTGACCTTTCTAGGAGCTCGGCAGGGTTCTCTATCTGGGATCCCAACTAGGTTCTTTTTTATTCTCCTTTTTCATGCTCAAAAGGTAGATTCTATCTTGATAGGTGCATCCATTTCTTCAGCACCACAATTTGCCACCCTCAAGTAATATAAAAAGGGTGCTACCTTTAGGGTTATAATTTGAAAAATTAAAGAGAAAGAGACCAAAAAAAATTATTAAGAGAAATATGTCATATGGTGAGAGCCTGAGACTTTTGAGAGGAATCAAACGTGAGAAATTGGTCGATTACAAAATAGGTGTCAATCTGCTGAGTTCCCAAATAAATTAGGCGGGCCATCCTGAGGGCATGATTTCAACGATCCTTTCTTCTTTCTCTCTGTTTTCTTTTATTGGATTGTTATTTACTTTCAGGTGATTAAAGATGTAATCTTTAATTAGCTTAGACCATAACCATCGTAATTATTTGTTTGTCTCTCTATTTATTTTAATTTGATTATCTGATTTGGTTGATCCTAACAAGCTATGTGCTTGCTGTTTTAAGTTTAATATGATTATGCTTTCTCACATTGACTAGCAGAGGTCATCAATGACAACGGCCGTTGACATGGTGCATTTCATCATGTCATCATACCAGTGCCTCCGAATCTGGATCCTCAGTTCAAGTGTATAAAGTCAAGTGGACACCAATCCAGGGATTGTTTGAGGGTCTTTCGAAGACCTTCTTAAAGTGAACCTCTTTATCTCTTTTGGTGTCGCTTCCACTTTGCAGTTCGTTCTACAAGGTAGATTCCGTTTGTAAGTTTTCCTAAAAACTCACTATGACACTATTAATTAAATTTACTGTTTTTATTCTATTTTCATTAGATCTTTCTAAATTGAGGTAGAATAGGTTCTGGATCCCAACAGCAACACTATCTGGACCAGGAACTGAGTCCAATTATTGTCTGAGAACTTGACTGGGTTCATAGATCAAGGTGCTACCCCATTTTTTGGATTAGGTAGACATTACTTCTTGGAATTAGGCTAGAAAGTTGGACCTAGATCTAACCCAAGAACCTGACCAGGGCTATGGTCCAGCTCTCTGGGTCGAGCCGTAGTTTTGCTACAATCTAACATGTTTTACTGGAAATAAAAAGAGAGAATTGGCAAAATAACACCTAGCAATAAATGGGTCCAACCCCTTAGGGGCACTGTACTCGGGTCCAGATGATGGTGCTCATAGTGACTACTCCACCGGGGACATTTGTGTTTTTTAGAAAGATAAGGTTTGAAAATCAATTTGGAAAATTGTTTTAATTACACTTTTTAGGTGTCCTTGCATTATACATGTTGCCTTACTAGGGTTCATAACACCTTTCCATTAAACCCTAGTGTTACCTACTCAAGAAAATTCTTGGTCACTCAGTGGGTGCATTGGATTTCCAACTGAGCAGGCAATTATTTTACTAACCCATGACACACTTTTTTTTTAATCCATATGATATATGGGTAAGGAATCGAATGTTTTAGTCCTACCATACACCCCATGGATGGCAAACCTTAGGATGGAACTCACTTGTATGTTTTGACTTGTAATATGTTCATCCATAAGCCAATTACCTTTAGCTTAAGGATTACGCATTGATACTATATATCTTAGGAGAGTCCAGATTAGGAAGAGTAAAGTCTAGCAACACAGTGTAGGAACAAAATGACTTTTAGGCCAATGAAGCACCAAGGTACCTTGACTTAAACCCGACTTGGTTCTAGCTCCATATTAACATATGCAATCATGTAAGTAATCACAGTCCAGCATAAAAGAGCCTAGCCGAGTTCAACATAAAAAAGTTTGCATGCCATTCTACATCAAGGTAAATGAGTAGAAATTAGGTCCCTCTTTAGGTTCATAAGAACTTGGCCAGGATCCTGAGAGTCTGCATATCATTAAACCAATTAGATAATAGGTAGGCTAGGGCCCAAATGAAACCCAGCTAGGACCTGGTAGAGGTCTAATTTGAGCACTTTGGTTGTTTAGAGTTCGTGTAAGCTCTGCATTCATGATATAAAGTTAACATGTTCGGATCTCAACATTTAGTGTTCATTCATGAGTCATCTTGGTTCATTCCACGTCTTCATTTGTCTTTTTCAACCAAAAAAAAAGTATTAATGAGCTAGTTCCAAGCACTTTTTGTCATCAATCATGATAGGGAAGATTAAGAAGGTCTACAAATCGGGAGGTTAATACCTTACGAAGAAGTTAGGGAAACTCCACTTATACAGTAAAAGTCAAGTCAAAGTCCAATGCGGTAACCCATCCTAATGGTAGATAACAACAAAATGGCTCAAGTTATAAAAATGCTGGAGAGGATACAAGCCAAAATGGATAACATTTGAAAAAGACCACCACCCTCTAAACCATTTTCTAGGACACCTTAAAGGAAGATGGTAAGAAGACTCAAAACAAGGAAGGGAAAGGTGCTAGGAAAGAAGGAGTAGGTGGCAAGAAGAAAGAGGAAGAAGATGAAAAAAATGCTCCAAAAGCTAATCCACGACTGGATCGCATAGCGTAATTACTCAAAAAATCTTCAATGTTTAACAAAAATTTTGCTGAATACGTGGGATCAACCACAATTCCAAAAGGAAAATTACCCTAGAAATTCACTATGCTAGATATCAAATGCCATGGGGCTCAAAACCCTCTTCATTATGTGAGGAATTTTGTTAGCACCATGACTTTGAAGGGGATGAGAAGTATATCTTCCACATCATATTTTCTTAGACATTTAATAAGGATGTAATTATATGGTACGGTGTTGTTAACCTATGAAAGGTCATGAATTGGAATATCTTTACGAGGAATTTCTATATAGGTATTCATACTATGTTGGCTTACCAATTACACTAGGGCCTTAGAATTAATCAAGCGAGAGAAAAAGAAGGCTTCTTTTACTTTCTTGCTCGATAGAGGGCAAAGCTCATATGGTGGACTAACCCTCGGAAGCTGATCAAGTGAGGTTGTCCATAAGGAACTTGCAGCCCACATAAACGTAACGTAAGATTCACACCCTGTGAGAACTTATACTACATTAAGAAACATTGGTATACTTGTAGAGGAAGAACTTGTAATAAGGATGGAACCTCAAAGCTCCCAAGATCAACAACACCAATGGATCATAACACCAAAGTGATGCTCCTCTTTGGATTAAACCTCCAACAGATGATTCTATGATTAGAGCCTAAAAATGAGAACCTTACAAAGGATGAATACTTTCCATTAAATATCTCTTCTAAAGGCTTAAGCCACCAAAGAGAAATTACAAAGGAAAGACTCTAAATCACCACTCTAAAATAGAGATAAAGATTAAGAGATTTTTAAGAGAGGAAATGACATCTAGCCCTTAAAATAATTAACTCATTAAAATCTCAGACTAAATTGAGGGCAATGCATCTTTAAATAACCAAAATGAGGGGTTAGCCTAATACATTAGCAGGGTAGGCGGACTAATAGGATCTTATAAATTATCCTAGAAAATTAAATCAAAATTACAAGATAATAATAACTATAGTGAGCTTTAATTTTCCAAGATTCTCTTCCACTTTCTAGAAGCTTCTAGAAGGTTGCATTCCTCCAATGGGGTTTCACCACTTGGAGCGAATTTTTGATGGGTGTAGATTCATTTCATGTTGATTACTCCCAAGGAATACAACTACAACCACCTCAAACTAGGCAAAAATCTAAATTGCTCCAAAATCGAATTTGTGCGCATACTCTTGTTTTTTGTCATTTCTCTAAAATTTGAAATCCAATGCCAAATTTTAGCACATAAGGCTAAAAAAGACATCTTATAAATTAGTAAAACTCATAATTACATCAATTAGGCTACATTAGGTAGGATTTTAACTTAATCCAAATTTAGCAATTTAATTGGTAAAAGCACTGCATTGTTGTGATTGGAATTTCACCACTTTATGGAATTCAAATGCAAACAACTATTGAAAATATTTACATATCCCAATAGTGAATTGAACACCTTTCAAATGAGTCATAGATCAATTTTCGATCCCATTTTATTAGTGAAATATCTTGACAAATTGGGCCTAAGTGCTAGAAATTTCGTGTCAAGTGATGTTCGGGTCGATGAATCCATCGATTCATTTTGGTCCACGCCTAAGGTGTTCTGATGTGTATCTACCTCCACCACTTGAGAAGTACTTGACCTCAAATTCTTGGGGTTGAAATCCATTAGCTCCAAGCTTGAGTGCTTGATACTCCCTTCTAGTTTAGAAATGTCTACCACTGCTAAGAACTCCATCTCTCTTGAAATTATAACAGTTCTTAAAAATCTGAAGGCCCTTTTTCTCAAAGTAATTGAATGCATAAGATCTAGCACCTATTAGCTTGTTAAAGATCCCAATATACTCATCACAATTCACATGAAAGTGGTAGGGCTCACATTCAAGAGATAAATGATGAT
The DNA here is from genome assembly GCA_029747015.1 of Carnegiea gigantea. Taxonomy (NCBI): domain Eukaryota; kingdom Viridiplantae; phylum Streptophyta; class Magnoliopsida; order Caryophyllales; family Cactaceae; genus Carnegiea; species Carnegiea gigantea. The sequence goes on along the minus strand of JAKOGI010001694.1, from coordinate 97,812 downwards.
CATCAAAGGGCTTCACATCATGAAAGACTCATCCCAAATTCAAATGTGATTGAACTAAGGGTGTAGGGGTGTTACTTCCTCCCTTGCATTTAAATCAATTAATAATAAGGCAAATATATGCTTGCTTTTACTAATGGTTGTCTCATTCCATGTTTCACTCATGTAAAGGCTTTTCTTACATCCCTTCCTTAGTTTGTGTTTGTGAGGAAGGGGTAAAGAAGTAAATGTTAATGCCCATCCTTGGTGTTTGTATGAATGATAGACATGATAACTCATATAATAATCCCCGTGAACTCATTGATGTTTAATCCTGAAACTTGAACTCATTCACATTTAGAACTAAAACTTGTAGCAAGATCCCTGTGATCTTATTGGTGTCTGAGCCTCAAGATTGAAACGCTAGGATCTTTTGGTATGAGATATTAGGATGTTAAGTCTTCAAGTTTGACCTTTTTGCTGCTCGAGCATTGAAGTCATCTCCTTCTGATAGGAGATTGCTAAATGCTAAAATTTCCTAGATGTTGAGGCATCCTTCAATGTTAAGATAAAAATGATTAAGTGTCTGCTACGGCTAGAACCTCTTACACTTTGTTACCTGATAAATTAAAGATGGCTTGATATCCTTTCCACAAGATGCTCTAGTAAAGCCTTCTTAGAGGATAGAGACCCCACTTCGAATGAACCTGACTAAGGCGAGGATCAAAGCATAGATGTCTTCTATGGTAGCTGTTGACACTATCTTGAGAAACTTTAATGTAGATTCATGCTAACCAGGGTCTTGTGCCCTTCTTGTAGGGTCATTTTGAAGGTTGATTGGATTCTTCTTCAATCCATAGTTCCCAAGTGACCAAGGCGAAGTAAGGTCTAGTACATAGACTAAGGACCTATGCAGTGATGTCTGTGTGATTTTTAGCCTAGGTTAGATTTTGCATATATGCTAACTATGTAGACTTGACTAGATAGACATGATTGTGCTAACTATGCAAACATGATTCTGCTCTATTCAGACATGTTATAACCTGACCTCAAATGCATATAGGTCCCATACTATATTCGGGGCTCATTGGATAAGGCCCGATTAAGGTGCAAAAGACTTATGGGTTAAGCACAATCTAGCTTAAGATAAGGGGCAAAAAGTTAGATGACTGCTGGGTTAGGCTAGCTCATGGGTCTTAAGCTGCCCAAGATAGAAAATCTTTTTTTAAAGGAAGGAGTATTCTCTAATTTTGTACTAAAGTGCTCCTGTTATAAAGAAGCCCTAATTTCTATTTATATAATAGAAGCCTTAGATGTGTGATAATAGTGATAGCATAAGAGGTTTTTGCTAGTTTTAGTTAGAGTAGCCCCCACTCCCATGATGTAAATGTGATCCATCCCATGTCAGGAAGACGTTTTTGTTAGTGCTGGTGAGAGTAGCCACTAGTTTAGTGCGAAGAATACAGTTACCTCCTTGTCGGGAAATGTTTACCATGAAGAGAGCCATAACTGTCTAGCGAAACATGGGAGAGCCCCTGTCTTACATAATGGATGAGTGCCCATTTAGGATAGCTAAGAATACGAAGTGAGTATCCATGGTTTAGGCCAAGAGTCTTGAACTTTGGAATGATTGTGAGATTAGAGGCTATGATGATTGAGAAGTAATGGTTTATCCAAGTTTGGTTTGATGAATATAGACAATGCAATGGTTCTTTGTTCTCTAAAACCAAGGTTTTATTTTAACTTACCTTTTGTCTGGTCCACCTTTTCAAGTTTTTGGGCTAGCCACTCTTTATTCTCTCTCTTTCTTTTCTTTTCTTTTTTAATTTTAGAGACTAGATGATTATGATTAGGCCTGAAAAGGGTTACCTATGTATCTAACTAGAGTCAGGTCAGTCGTAGTTCAAGAGCAAGAACATGCAGCCTAGGGGAAGGATGACTCCAAGAGGACTTTTTAATGTAGGCTTCTAGGTTAGGGTGCCAAAGGAAACGAATTAGCATGAAGGCTCAAATACCGCTTTTGAAATCCTCAAGTGCACATCGGAGATGAAGCTAATGTGAATCAGCAACTTCTTTCTTTCTTTGTCCTTGTTTCAAACTCTTTTCTTCTTCTTTTCAAGCTCATTTTTTTTTTTATCTTCTTTTCATGTTTTCTCTTGTCTTTGATGGGACCGTTTGGTCCAAAATTCTCTTTCATTTTTTTCTTCATTTTTTTTATTGCTAATTTTAATATTGATGGCTCCCATGACACACTCCTACTTCCTAGTTAGGCCAAATGTGGTTATGAAAGAAACTGACTTATTTAAAGACTCAAAAGGGTTCTAAGTGGTAATTTATTAGGTTTAACAAAGATATTAATGCAGGTTATGAAAGGAGGTCCCCTATTCTAGGCATGTCTCGTAAAGTTATACGACCTATTGGATAGAAATTTCTTATCTTTCCCTATTTCCAATGATGGATTGAAATTTTGAGCCTCTTTGTATTTTATTTCTCTCCCTCCCCTTTTCCTTAATTCATGTCGTCAAGTATTCAAGCTAGCTCCTCTTTTTTTTATTTTTTTCTTCTCTTTTTTCATCCTAGATTTGTCCTAGGATAAAACCATTTTGTAAAAAAGCATATGAGAATATGCAAAAAGACTAATGGGGAGCTGATTTTATTAATAAATCAAGGTTACATCAAGCTTGGATTTATGATGGCAAAGAATGCAAATGACTCCAAGACTAAAGACATGACTATAAGTAAAGCATAACACATAGGATGACATCATATCTTCTAAATTCAATAAAACTCAAGACCCCTTGTGTGGAGGCATTTTGTGCTTGGACTAAACTATGCTCGTTGTGTAAATAAGTGGGTCTCACTTTTCAGCTTGGTGGTCTAAAATGGCTAGACTGCTATCAAGCTAGCCAAGCAGGTTATATGCATTGTTGGGTGTTCAGAGAAGCTCTAGCTAAAGGAAGCTCTCCTAACTTGAGCATACTTTCTAACTTATTCTTGAAGCCCTAACAGTCCTCAGTATCATGCACCTTGCTCGATGATATTTACAGTACTTGTTTTGGTCTCAGTTCTTGCGCTTCTATTTGTTTTCCATCTCTGGCATGACTTAGGGGAGGTTTTCATACCTTTAGAAAGCAAGCGTACTAGTGTTTGAGCATATGCGGTATCAATATAGGCGTATTTGGTGTACCAGTCTAAAGCATGCTCCTCTTTGCTTGTGGAGTCATTATCTTTCTTATCCTAATTCTAGTAGTTGCCCTTCCAAGTGTTGGTCGCTTTGGCGAGTGTGTCCTTAAGGGTTTTTAGTGTGGTGGACATCAGTTCCATCTTCTTCTCACTCTCATCTAGTCTACTTTGCATCTTTTCTATCATCTTCATGAGTTAAGCTAGTTGGTTACCTCTTGCTATCGAGATTGGTGAAGTATTGGACTTTAACTTAGATTTTGACTTTGACCCACCTAGTGGAGTTCCCCTGAACTTTTCTCGAGATAGAAGTCTCCCAATTTGTGGACTCTACTCGTATACCTTATTAGTCTTCCTTATCTTGAGCAATAAGGCGGTGATTTAGAGGAGTGAATAATGACAGGTTAACAGGATTGGCTAGGAGGCTGAAGGGAATGGTTACTAACTTGTGGTTAGGTAAGAAAGAGATGATGACTTGGTGGACTTGAAGGTTTACGCTATGATGAGAATAAATGGGGCTAAGATGTTAGATTGAGGCTGAAATTGGGCCTTACCCTGGATTGTGTCCTAAGTTAGGTTTAGAAAGCTAATTCATAGGCATTGGTTTGGTCTATTTGAAGGTCATATAACTTATGCACCTAGACTACTCCTAAGCATGACTATGGTTTGGTTTACCTAGAGTGGGCTAATTCTAGCACATGGTGGATCTAGGTAGCTCATATAGGAATACTAAATATGGGAAATGTGATTCATGTACCTTGAACTGATGCATAGATAAGATATCTAAGTCTTAATTGGACTTATGCATAACTTGATGCAAACTAGAATGCACTAGTGGTCTAATAGGTCACATTATGCACCTTGGGCTAGATAGACTCATGGGCTATGTGTGATGAGGCTTAATGATGTATGACTCTTTGGCATCAAGTATCCTATAACTAATGTGCTCAGACCCTAAATGAACTGTGCTGATTTATAGACTTAACTCTAATAGTGAGAGCCCATAATACTGTCTTATGCCATGAATGCAGACCTTAAGGGAGGTGGACTTAACCTGACCTCCTAATTGAATCTCGGTCGAGTTCTAACTAGGCCCTACCCTCATTCTAACTCTTCACTAAACCCTTATGCGTGCAACCTGCTAAACTTCACTACCAAACCTTAAAGAATCCCGATCGGGTTCTATTGACCTAATATGGACTCAATTCTATTCCTATACACATACTACTAAATTCACCTCTATTTTTTTTGTTTTTTTTCCCCTCCGATCACTAAAATAAACAATCTAAACTAAAATTAGAACCTTTTTGGATTCTAGGTCAAGAGCCTTTTAGGACTTAATTGGCCTAAAAATCGCTTTGATTCATACTCCGGTTCCTAGACTCAATTTTCTCTAATTTGGGCTCTCCTAAGACTCACAGTATCAATGCGTAGTCCTTTAGGCTAAGAATGTTAAATCATAGAAGGACACCTTGCATTCCATTCATACACATGAGTTCTAACCTAAACAAGAGTTCTATGTTGTAGGGCTTTTATGACAAGTTTAAAATAGTCCTTTACCCAAATGCTTTGTATGCCATCCATTGGGTGGATGGCAAGAGTGGAACGTTTCAGTTGCTTTCTTGTATCGTAGAGACCAAGAAAGTGTGTCAACAATGGGTGAAGCAACTGCCTGCTTAGTTAGAAGTTTAGTAGACTCGCCGAGTGACTAGCTACTTTTCCGAGGGGTAATAACAGGGCTTTGCCTTTAGAGATGCTATTGATCCCTGATAGTCAACACCTTATAATGAAAGTATGCCTAATGCAAGTATGATTAAGATAATTTCGTGCATTAAAATTCAAATCTTGTCCTCTTTTTTTAAAAAAAAAAATCTTCAGTGGAGTCACCACTGTGACAATCCACTTTCCCGATGGTTTGATCCCCTACAAATGGTCGGACTTGTTTAATAAGTGCTTTACTTTTTTAAAAGCATATTTATCTTTTTTTTAACAAAATAGCGGGTAAAATTGGGCTGTAGCATATCAAGAAACTGGGCCTTGGCACTGCCTAAGGAACCCCACCAGGTTTCTTGGGTAGAGCTACATCCAGTTTCCTAGCTAAAGCCCTATTGGCGACGTCAACTTAGCCCAAGATTTGGATACAGGCCTGATCCAAGAAACCAAGCGGCTTCCTAGACCAATTCTAAACCCATATTCTGGTCCAAGAAGATTTCGCTGCCAGGATTCAAATCTGCCCCACAAATTCTAGCAATGCAGAAACAAAAAGTAGATGAAATAACAAAGTAGTAAACTTCAACTAACAGAGTCAGCAGTAAGTGTTAGGAAGAACTTACAAACTATATCAGTCTTTGAAGTAAATTATATTGATAGAGACATCCAAAGGGACGCCAATGAGACAAATTGATTTTGCTTCAAACAGGTTATTAGAATAGCTTTGAACAATGCTTATTGTGAGGACCATCCTGACTTCTTAGTCTTGAATTGAGGATTTAGGTTTGATGGCGATGGTACGATGATGTGATGGGATGCATCTCATCACCGCCCATTATCATTGATGGCCTCTACGAATCAACACAGGAAATTAAAATTTAATCATACTAACATATAATCATACAACATACTATTATAAATCATATCAAATTATGCCAAAGCTATAAACCTTAGTCCAATAAAAACCCAAAAACTAGAATAGCAGCTATAGCAGGCAAGGAACTACCTAAAGATTACATCTTCAACAATTTAGAATTCAAAACCATAAAAGAGAAGTAGAAGAGAAGAGCAGTGGAAGATAGAGTTTTCACCCTCAGGATAACTCACCTGATTTACTTAGGAACCCAGTAGAGTGATGCCTTTTTAATGGATGACCCACTTTTCTCTCTCTCTGAATACCTCCAACGCATGGAGTATTTCTCTCCTCAATTTTATCGCTTTTCCCTCTCTACTTTCTTTTTATATAATTTTAACTTTTAAGGCCAATTTGATTTGATCTTCTAGTTTATGGAAATATTGTGGTGCCATAGATTGATGCCAATTAACCGATTGAAATTTGATGCCTTTAACCCCTAGGGGTAGCCCCCAATTTATAGTGATTGAGGGGATAGCTGGAACTGGTTTAGAGAAAGGAAACTTAATCCTAATCCCATTAAGGTTAGTCCAGACAGGTACATTATTAAACTAGGATTATAAGTAGTCTCGGTAAATTAATCATCCTAGAGTTCTAGTTATTTAATTCTGCTTAGGTAGAAAGAACCCAGAGAGAGGGAGCCCAATCGGGTTCCGAAGCAAAGACTATGGTTCTTGAAAGTAGGAACCTAGTCGAGTTCCTTAGCTTTGTGTTAGTGATAACTTTCACGTCTGACCTCCTTTTTCAATGATTCTTTTGTCTATGAAAGCTTATTGAATCTAGTTTTTTAAAAAAACTAATTTCATAATTTTTAGACAAGTATGGAACCATATGTAAGCAAAATGACAAATATATGTCATTTTCAGCACAAACCTCAATATTCGACTTATATCTTTTCCGTTTCTTATTAGACTTTGTAGGTTCTATTAGCCTTTTGGATTCGAATTCAAGGATTACTCTATTAGGTCCTAAGTACATGATTTGAGGCATAATTTTCGTCATTGGAATAAAAAATAAGATGCCATTTTTAGGCATCTACAAAGAATAACACCAAAAGGAAACAGAGGTCATGAATATGTGCTGGTAGCAATTGACTACACATAAAATGTGTAGAGGCAGCATCTTATGCCAACATTACATCAAAGCATGTACTGAAATGTATAATTAACAACATCATATGTAGATATGGAGTGCCATGTGAGTTAATATGTGATTAGGGAAATCATTTCAAGAAAGAGGTGGCAAGCTTACAAGAGAAGCATAAGACTTAACACTATAAATCCTCCCCTTATCAGCTTTAGACAAATAGAGCAGTTGAAGTGGCTAATAAGAATGTTCCAACGATAATAGAGAACATGGCTGAAAATTATATAGATTGGCCTAATAAGCTATCTTTTGCCTCATTGGGATATCAAACTTCATTCTTTACTAAAATAGGAGCACCACAGCACCCCCAGGTATATAGAATGGAAGCAGTGCTTTTTTACTAGAATTAGTACTCTTTCTCAAGGTAATCATAGAAAGTCAAATCCGAGAAGCAAAATAGGTGAAAACTTGGTATGAGGAACTGGTCATGCTAGTTAAAAGGAGGCAATAGGCTTTGCATACATCTAGTTATACCAAACTTGAATCTCTAGAACTTTTAACAAAAAAGTCAAGCCCAAAGAATTGTGAGATGGAGACATGGTCTTAAAGAAAAGCAGGGCTCCAATTCAGGACCTATAGAGAAAGTGTAGGCCCAGTACTCTGCCTAACAAATTTGTTCTTGTTCTTGTCCTAGGTACTTCTAGAAGGGACGGTAACAATATAAAGGGTGCCTGGTGGTGGAACGAGGAGGTAAAGGAGAAAGTCAGGGAGAAAAAAGAGGTATATACGGATTTCATGATCAGTGGAGCGGATGGAGAGAGAGATGTTAGTAGAGATAGATATAAGGCAGCTAAGAAGGCAGCCAAGAAAGCTGTTGTGGTAGCTAAGAGTAGGGCTTATGATAGGTTGTATCATAAACTGGAGACTAAGGAAGGGAAGAAGGATGTTTTTAAGCTGGCGAGGGCTAGGGAAAGAAGATCAAGGGATTTAGGCGTTGTGAGGTGCATCAAGGATGAAAATGGTAAAGTGTCATTGGAGGATGCAGAAATCAAGGAGAGATGGCAAAGATACTTTTCCAACCTCCTCAATGGTGAAGAGATCGAAGATTCCCGAAGCAGGGAACGCGAGTGTGGTGAGAGGAGAACTGATCTGCGAGAGTGTGGTCATATCAGCAAAGATGAGATTAAAGAGGCCTTGAGGAATATGCCCAATGGGAAGGCAGAGGGTCCATATCAAATACCGGTGGAAGTGTGGAAGTGTTTGGATGAGAAAGGTTTGGAGTGGCTAACGGAGCTTTTCAATGTTATTTTTAGGACGGCTAAGATGCCCGAAGAATGGAGGTCTAGTACAGTTATCTCTTTGTACAAGAACAAAGGGGATATTTAGGATTGTAATAGTTTTAGGGGCATTAAGTTGCTCAGTCACTCTATGAAGTTATGGGAAAGGGTGATTGAGAGAAGGCTGCAGAAGGATGTTTCAATTTCAGAGAACCAATTTGGTTTTATGCCAGGCAGGTCGACCATAGAGGCGATTTACCTCCTTAGAAAACTCATGGGTTTGTATAGAGATAGAAAGGTGGATCTCCACATGGTGTTCATTGACCTAGAAAAAGCTTATGATAGAGTTCCGCGTGAAGTAGTATGGAGATGCTTGGAGGAGAAAGGAGTGAGACCCTTGTACATTCGAGTTATTAAGGATATATACGATGGAGGTAGGACGAGTGTTAGGACGCCAGGAGGGGTCACTCATGACTTCTTCATAGGTAGGGGCATGCATCAGGGTTCCGCCTTGAGCCCTTTTCTTTTCACTCTAGTCATGGATGTTCTTACAAGAGGGATTCAAGATGAGTTACCTTAGAGTATGCTTTTTGTAGATAACATTGTTCTTATCGATGAGACTAGTAAAGGGGTCAATGACAAATTGGAACGACGGAGGCATACTTTGGAATCTAGTGGTTTTAGAGTAAGTAGATCGAAGACGGAGTACCTTCATTGTTGTTTCAGTGGAAGGCTAGATGCGGGGGAAGAAGTCACCCTGGATGGGCGGCCGATACCTAAGGTTGATAAGTTTAAGTATCTAGGCTCGATTATTCAGCAGAATAGGGATATTGATGAGGATATTAACCAGCGAATAAAAGTAGGCTGGCAAAAATGGAAGTATACCTCACGTGTACTGTGTGACAAGAGGGTGCCCCCTGGATTGAAAGGCAAAGTCTATCGCATGGTAGTTAGACCGGTCGTTCCTTATGGATCGGAATGTTGGCCCCTAAAAAAGGTGCAAGTTCAAAGGCTGACGGTAGCAGAGATGAGGATAATAAAGTGGATGTGTGGTTATATGAGGGTAGACAGAATTAGGAATGAAGCTATCAGGGACTTAGTTAAAGTAGCTCCCATCGGAGATAAGATGAGAGAAACAAGACTCCGATGGTTTGGTCATGTGAAGAGGAGGAGTGTGGACACTCCAGTTAGGAGATGTGAGAGGATCAATATCCCTGAAGACAGATGAGGGAGGGGACGACCAAAAAAGAGCTTGGATGAGGTGATTAGAGAGGACTTGAGAGTTGTCGATTTGACGGAGGATTTGGCTCAGGATAGGAAGTTACGGCAGGTTAGGATTAAGGTTTTAGATCGCGGAGAGTCGACCCCATAGTTGTATGAAGTTTTTTTTTTTGGGTGTTTGTATGCAGGTTGTACTGTTTCCCGAGTAGTACTCTCGTTACTTACAGCTGGTTGTCCAGGTATTTTACCTTCCTCTGATATATTGTCCGTTTATTTCATAGCTTCAATAATTCTCTTTTTTACATCAGTCATCCCCTGCTATAGAATCTTTCTTCCTTTTAATGTTTTCCTTTTAAAGTTTTTGCACAATCTTTCTTCTATAAGATATTTTCACAAAACTCTGTTTGGTGGGTCTCTTGGAATCAGCCTCTCTACGGGTAGGAATGTTGGTAGAGGTAAGGTTGCCTACAGCTGGATCTCCCCATACTGGGAGTTGTTGTTGCTGTTGCTGTTGTTCTCTATAATAGAACCCATAACAGGCTCATAAGGCCCCTACTAGGCCTAATGCAAAATAAATATAATGAATTACAAAGGGTTGATTCCATGATGCACATACGTAGGAACCCCTAATGCTTTGATCCCATTACTCATTATTAATCATGCACCCATCCCAAAAAAAGAGAGTGAAAAAAGAAAGAAAGAAATTTGTTGGAGCTGAGTTGGGTTCCTTGTGGGAGTCAAGCTGGGATGTTGGCAGGAATCAGGCTAGGATCTTAGCCATCTGATAGTAGTAGTTAGGTTGGGCCTCGAAGTCTGAGCAGTTCAGTAATTTTTATTCAATTAGGATTTACAATTAAAAAAATTAGATAATGGTAATAGAAGCCAAAAAAATAGTCCAAAAGCTATAATACTTTTGTAGCTACTAAAATCCCAAAAAAGCATACAACCATGAGAAAGCTTTATTTCAAGTATTCTCTTAAAAGGCAAAGCTAATCCTTAATTTATCGTCAACTTGTTACCTTGATGTTTACTCTTTTAGGGGGGAGGATCCTTAGCCCTTTTCCTTCCACTTTATAATGAGTCCCCCTTTTCCTTGGTTACTTCCATCTTCTTAGTCTTTGAAGCTCTTGCATACCCTCGACACTTTCATTTTCATAAATGACTTTCCTGATTCAACATCACACTCATTCATCCAGCTTAGGTAGAACTCTAAAATGTACGTAGAACATTAGACAGGTGGCATGGTAATGATTAGGCAGTACAGCCAATATTCCACCCAGGACTTGACTCGAGAAGGTTCATTCTTCTAACTCCTTATGGGAGTGCAATCCCTCCTTAGGATAGTTTTCCTATGCTCAAACTACCTCATCAATTGCCCCGAGAAAAAATAGATTCCCGTGGAAAGGCTAATAAGACGATTGTAGTTATTATTGTCTTCATGTGTCATGAATCGTAGTACATTCCACTAGCAAACTTCCCGATGAATAGGGGAACAATTCTCTAAGAATTCCACCCAATCCGCCATAGATTAATCCTTAAATGGTCTCCCCCTTTAGGTAAATTATAAGGCAAGATAGGTATCCACATTCTTTTGGACCTTAATTAGTCGAAGGTGCTTTAATAGCTAGATTCACATGTAAACTGAACCAAAAAAAATCAACATTGGCACCAAGTGGTATTTGGGTTTAAGCAATCGCAACTGGACATGGGGGTTTGATCACAACGTATTCTTTCCACCATGTTAAGCATCATAACAGATCCTTTATTTTCAAAAGCACCGACAAATAGGAAGGCAGTAAGGAGACAAAGGATTATGGTTCTACATCTACGTATACCTTTAAGAGCTTCATATGTCCCCCTTTGAAAAGAAGGGACCAAGGAAATAAAATCCACTTCATCTCCAACAACAATTATAGACAAATCCTCCTTACTTATACCTCAGAGGCGGCGATATTAGGAAGATATATCTTTTAGAGATGATGGAATAATAGGAAAGGCAATAAAGTGGGAAGCTTAGTATAGCACTAAACTCTTCAGTCAAGGGACACAACTCATGTGCCCCAAACCGAAAGACATAAAGTTTAGCGTCCTAAAAGGCTGTAGCAGATCTAAGAAATTCCCACAAGATTTTGAACTGACATAGGCTAAAAAGGCTACTTAATTGAAAGTTAACCAAGAAGATAGGGTTTTTTCGAAATGCATGGTGAACTATAGAATGGTGCTTTCACAAGTGATGAGAATCAAAAAGTCCTCACCCTAAATTTACAGCTGCATAAAACAGCTTGACCAAAGCTAACTAGGACTCATTTTGACTTGCTAATAGGAACCTAGCTATATTTCTAATGCAATAGGAGATTGAATCCAAATTAGGCTGGGCTCCATTGACCTAGGTTGTAACCTGGCTGCATTCAATGGCTAAGATTCAATAGAATAAACCTAACAAATCCAAAGTACTTTTAAATCAAAACAAGATTTGATTTAATCACGAGAACTCAACTTAATTCCAAGATTAACAATTCAAAACTTAACATAATAATCAATACTAATCTAAAAAGTGTAAAAATCTAAAGAGAAAAGAGAAGAAAAGGGAGACGAATTGCTCAGTTAATGCGGACTTCCATTGGTAGATGCAAACCCAACCTGGAATCCTTGCAAATCTTCACCTTCAACTTGCTCTCAACTCTCTCTAATGAAGTCTAAATCCTAACTGGATTGTAAATTATGGTGGAATGGAATGGGGATTGCCAATGAAGCAGCGAAAACCGACCTTTTATGGCAAAAATAAAGGCTGTAAATATCATAAATGCTTGGAATTTGAATAACCATGAAGAAATCAAGCCAACTCAAGGAAACAAAGCTCACCCCAGACTATAGGAACCATCGTGGCCAAACCGTGGTGAGCTCTGGTTCTGATGCTTGATCAATTTTTGTCCCGCTGCTTCTCTCGGGTCCTTTTGGTCGTAGTACTAGCCACGGCTGGTTCGTGATGGGTGTCCTTGGATCACTTTTGCTATCTTCTTTAATCCACGAGGCCTCAAAATCATCATTCTTCCATCATGCTTTGGGTTCATAAGATCAAAATCTACAAATACTCTCAAAAAATTGAAACTAAGCATAATAGTAAAAATAGGGGTACAAATCATACAATTAAGCATATTAATCCCCTAAAATGACTCCCAAACATTCATGAAATCCTATGAAAATATGACATTCATCAACTACTCACATTAAAAAAAAAGACAACAATTAATTGAGAATCTCATGTTTAATAACATAAAACTAAACTAATAAAATTAAAGCTATTGTACTCTTGGAGTTGATTGGAATAGGCGATGGGATGATATTAGCGAATGGTGAAGCGAAAAGTCGTGGTGATGCTCATAGAAATCGGGATAATGATGTCGTTAGTGATGATGAAGGTGCCATGAGGGAATGATGATGCTGTATGGTGATAGGAGGAAGGGAAGATGATGATGATAATTGTTATAGGTGACTAATAATTAAAGGAAGGAGGTCTCAAGGTGATGTGCGTTGATGATGTAGGAGATGAGCGGTTGATATTCTTGCATGATTTTTCAAGGCCAAACACCCCTTTTTATTACAATAAAATTAGGGCTAGTCAATTTTCTTCTCCTCCAAGGCTTCTAACATCCTCTTCCGAGTAGAATTAGTGGTTTCCTTTTTTTTCCCCCTCACCTCTTTCCATACAATAAATCATCATGAAAAATACATCTTTTATCATGAATAATTATTTTTAGAGCGCTTGATAAATTAACTTTGATCCTTCAATATGTAAAAGCCACTTTCTAATGTGTTTTCTTCTCCTTTTCACTTTATTAATCATTCACCTAAAAATAAATAAAATAATGTAAATTAGATAAAAATAATCTATGTAACATTGGTTGAATAATTATTAAAAATATACATAAATTATGACTTAACAAATTCCTTCACATGAGGCATTGGCTTGCTTTGAGAATAGTCTAATTCAAACGTTACTTAGTCTTTCCCAAACTAGTGGAAACCCACTAAACACTCAACTGGCATAAAAGAATTTCTTTGTTAGCCTGACATAAACTCTCTAATATGTTAGCAAGAACAAAATTATCCATCAAATATAGACACCAATTACGATCTTATAAAAATAAAGATAGAAATATTAAGGTATAGTAAGGCTATACAGACAACTTAACTAGAAGAAATACCTCATTGAAATTGATTCTAAACTTACCTTTCAAATTTTTTCTTTGTTTTTTTTTTGGGGCAAAATTCCATTCAAGCATATGTTTAGGGCCCATAACAGGGTCTTAAGAATTAAACACTCCCTATTTCACACTTCTTCAAATAGAGGTATGGCAGTTAGCATTTTTCTAATCCCTTGTTTTGCTTTTTTCTCCCTAGTTGTTGGCATGTTTTGACCTGTGGATGGCCCTAAACCGTGTTAACTCTCCTACTACAGGTCTCCTCCATTCACAAATCTTAAATTCAAGGATCTTGCTTAAGGGGAACAAATTTCATACCACTTGAACCCGCCGTGTTGGCAAGCCAACTTACTTTTATTCTTTTTCCCTTCTTTTTTTATCTTTTACGGTAAGAGAAGAAAAGTTACAATTTTGATGAATTACTCTTCTACTTCTAACGATATGTTCTTTTGGACTTATAATAAGTGCTTATTGGTACTTATTTCTAAACCATGCTAAATCATGCTGAGACATGCTGAATCATGCTGAAATATGCTAAAACATACTGAATCATGTTGAAACAAACTGAAATGTGCTGAATAGTGCTAAATGAGTGTACGTAATTATGGAATAATTGTAACTAAGCATGGAAATATATTTATACAGTTGTGCAACTATTGCATACACGCAGCACTTGTAAATGCATATTTATCTATGTTGTGGTAGAGTGCGATCATTTTCCAATGAGCTGTATTTTATATGCTATGATTGCTGTAAATTATATTTTAAATAACTTTTGTTAAATCACAAGTATAATATACAAATAATTTTACAAAATAAACTAAAAATAAAAAATTATTATCAAATTTTCCAGTGTAATGGAAAGCACTAAGCAAAATCTATGTCCACCATGCAAATTAGTATTTATGATTAATACGAAATTGATTTATTAATGAGATAGATAGTAGAAGATAGCCCTTGGATCTCGCGTATTTTTCCTTAATTTTTAGTCTATTTAGATCCAACCCTAATATAAACCATACTATTTTTTATGACCCTGGCAGCAACACAAGAATTTAATCAAACTAAAATATTAAGCATTAGAAAAATCTTATCTAGCACCTTATAACCAACTTACTAGAAAATTGATTTGATAAAGATCTATAATAATTTTCTAATTGAAAAAGATAGGTATGAATCATCCATGATCAATTAAGGTGACATTTATGCCTAAAAAACTGTAGCTTTTACGTACATAAGTCTTTTAAATTATCATATGAATTTATATCAAACTAATTAGTATCCACTTTAATTAATCCAATACAAATATCATGAACAATAAGCATAAATAATTATAGAATCATGAATCAATCAATAAAACAACAAAACACAAATCTTGTTTTAAAATAATTAATATTACATGGTTGCAAATAGGCTAGGTAAATAAGTCACTCACTCATATTAAAAATAGAAACACAGTAATTAATTAAGGATCGTATGTTTAAATAACATAAAACTAAGCTAATAAAATTTACTTGTGGGGTTGAATGCAATAGGGGACGACAATGGTAGTGGCGAATGGGGAAATGAAAATTTGTGATGATGCTGGCAGACATTATGATGATGATGCTCTTGGTGGTGATGAAGGTATGATGATGGGGTATGATAATGGTGTATGGTGATGGATGAAGGCAAGATACAACAACACCACCTCCCAATGTGAGGTCCCGCTTACACGGGGTCTGGGGAGATCCAGCTGTAAGTAACCTTACCTCTATCGATATTCCTACCCGTAGAGAGGCTAATTCCAAGGGATCCACAAAAAAAGGATTTTGTGAAAATATTTTATAGAGAAAAGCTTTTATGAACACATTTAATGGGAAAAATTAGGCAACATAGCAAGAAGAGACTAAGATAAATTAAAAGGACAAGTTGCTGAAGCTATGCAATGCAATAACAATATAACAGAAGAAGGTAACATACCTTGACGATCAGAGGTAAGCAAGCACTGTCTCTTCCCAGAAAAAAGTACTACCTGCATACGAACACGACATGTGAAAAAAAGCCACTACCAGCACTAAGCCACTGCAACCAAACGACAACTATGAGGTCGACTCTCTGCGACCTAAGATCTTAATCATATCCTGCCACATCCTCTTATCCTGAGCCAGGTCCTCCGGCAGACTTACAACTTTCAAGTCCTCTCTAATCACCTCGTCCAAACTCTTCTTTGGTCGATCCCTCCCTCTTTTGCCTTCGAGGGATGTTGACCAACTCCCATCTCCTCACTGGAGCGTCCACACTCCTCCTTTTCACATGGCCAAACCATCGGAGCCTTGTTTCTCTCATCTTATCTTCGATGGGAGCTACTTTAGGTAAGTCTCTGATTACTCCATTCCTAATTCTGTCTAATCTCGTAAAACCGCACATCCACCTAATCATCCTCATCTCTGCTATCATCAACCTTTGAACCTGCGTCTTTTTCAGCAGCCAACATTCCGATCCATAAAGAACAGCCGGTCTAACTACCATTCGATAGACTTTGCCTTTCAATCCTACGGGCACCCCCTTATCATACAGCACCCCTAAGGTATACTTCCATTTTTGCCAGCCCACTTTTATTCGCTGGTTAATATCTTCGTCAATATCCCCATTCTGCTGAATGATCAAGCTTAGATACTTAAACTTATCGACCTTAGGTATCGCCCTCCCATCCAGGGTGACTTCTCCCCCCGCATCTACCCTTCCACTGAAACAGCAATGAAGGTATTCCGTTTTCGATCTACTTACTCTAAAACATCTAGCCTCCAGCGTATGCCTCCATCACTCCAATTTGTCATTTACTCCCTGTCTGGTCTCATCAATAAGAATAATGTCATCTACAAATAGCATACACTATGGTAATGCATCTTGGATCCCTTTTGTAAGTTCATCCATAACTAGAGTGAAAAAAAAGGGCTTAACGCGAAATCCTATTGCAGGCCCATACCAACGGAGAAGTCATTGGTGACCCCTCCTAGCATCGTAACACTCGTCCTACCTTCCTCGTACATATCCCTAATAACTCGAATATACAAAGATGACACTCCTTTCTTTTCCAAGCATCTCCATAACACTTCACACGGAACTGTATCATATGCTTTTTCCAAGTCAATAAACACCGTATGAAGATCCACTTTTTTATCTTTGTACAAACCCATGAGACTTCTGAGGAGGTAAATCGCCTCCATGGTCAACCTGCCTGTCATAAAACCAAATCGATTCTCTGAAATCAAAACATCCTTCCGTAACCTTCTCTCAATCACCCTCTCCCATGACTTCATAGTGTGGCTGAGCAACTTAATACCCCTAAAATTATTACAATCTTAAATATCACCTTTGTTCTTGTACAGAAGGATGACTGTACTAGACCTCCATTCTCTTGGCATCTTAGCGGTTCTAAAAATAACATTGAAAAGCTCTGTTAGCCACTCTAATCCTTTATCATGCAAACACTTCCATACTTCCACCGATATCTAATCTGGACCCTCTGTCTTCCCATTAGTCATCTTCTTTAAGGCCTCTTTAATCTCTTCGTTTGTGATATGACCACCTATTTACGGATCAAGTTGCCTCTCGCTACACTCTCTATCCCTACTACGGGAATCTTCCATCACTTCCTCATTAAGGAGTACGTATCTCTCCATATGAAAAACTTAAATTTTATTTCTTTTGTAAAGTTTCTTTATTATATTTAGATATAGGAATCAAAAAGATGAATGAGAAGAAGAAGAAGAAGAAGAAGAAGAAGAAGAAGAAGAAAATCATCATAGTATACTCTGAAATTGAAAGTAGTTTTATACCTTTTGGTTATAATATGAAGGTAGTATTTACCTAAGCTGAGGACCAGGGTAAAGTGCCGAGGATGAGTGTGAATAGAAATGCTCCTAGCATCACTCACCTAATTTTTATCCATGACTGCTGTCTCTTTTCTAGAGTTGGAGTAGAGGATGCCTAAGAGCTCCATCCAGGCATGAGAGAGGAAACTCAAAGAAACCTAAAGGATATTCTAAGTATGATCAATCCATCATGTAGAAGGAAGTACTCAGGGGCTAGGGTTGCTATCCCTTATTGAGTGAGAAAATAGAAAAGTCTTTGCTTATCTAAGAGACTGAGTTTAGAAAAAACGAAAGGATGGAAAGCCAAGATAATACTGAGAGCAAGTAAAAAGGCATTCTTAAAGTAAGTTATCTAGGAAATGCAAACATATGTTATTATAAGGACTACGATTCGAAACCTAGGTGCAGTACCCATGAGTGGTTGGACTTATTTGCTATAGGGTTTTATTTTGCTAAATATCTTTTTATTATTTTTAGTAAAATGAGCGAGATTGCAGTAAAAGTGGGGCTCAACCTAGAGAGCTAGATCATAGCCCTCATCTAGGAACCAGGTCGAGTTCTTATGCCAAAGCCAAGTCTAACTTTCTCTTAAATTTTTGTATTAATTTTCTACGTATCATCTCCAATTTTCTAATGTGTATAACCCTTGGTTGGTAGCCCCTTTTTATAGCACTTGATAGTGGTGAGCTGAGTTGATCAATGGTAGGCTCAATCTAAATAGACACACCTATTTAGATAACAATTCTACCTACTGAAATATGCTTTAGACACAAGAAAGGAGAATAAAAAAAACCCAGTCGGGTTCCCAGATAAAGGATCTAGGCAGGTTCCCAGTCTGGTCAGGCCTAATGGGCTGGGCCGGACTCTTTTTGTTTTGCCTCATTTCTCTTTTTTTAGACTGAATGAAGGATAAATCAGTTGTACCCCAATTACACATATTGAGGCACAGATTTTGTCATCGGGCATTTTATAAAAATCGAGATGCCATCTTTAGGCATCTATAGTTAAGCCCTACTTTAGCCAAACCTGTACAAGGTGAAGGTCAAAGTAGCTAGCTCTTGTGCTCACATGTCTTATCGCTCCATTTTGATCTTTCTTTGGTCTAGCAGACACTTCATTGATCTAGCGGGTCTTTCCCTGGCCTAGCGGTTCTGAATTATTGACCTTTTGGTGGTATAGAGGACCAAAACTGTTGATCTTTTGCTGGTCTAGTGGACCTTCTTGGGTCTATCATTGGTCTGGCAAAAATTTCTCTAGTCAAATGGATTTTTAAATTTTGACCTTTTACCGGTCAAGCAGGCTTTTCATCAGTCGAGTACATTTTCTATCAGTTTAGCAAATCTTTAACTTTGACCTTTCATTGGTCTAGAGAACCTTTTGCTAGTCTAGTGGATTTTTGAAATTTGACTTTTGGCTGCCTAGCGAATCGTTTGCCGATCTAATAGTGTTTTTGAACTTCAACTTTTAACTGTTTTAGCAGATCTTTTGTCGGCCTAGAGCATCTTAAACTTAATGTTTCCCTGATCTAGCAGACCTTTCGCAGGTCTAGCAGACCTTTCACTGATCTAGCAGAATTTTTGAACTTCGACCTTTTGCCAGTTTAGTAGACTTTTGCCAGTCTAGCCCATTTTTGAACTCCAACCTTTTGCTAGTCTAGCCAACCTTTCGCTGGTCTATTAGATTTTTAAACTTTGACCTTTTGCTAATCTAACATACTTTTCACCTGTCTCACAAATTTTGAGCTTTCGTCAGTCTAGCGGGTCTAGAATTCAACCTTTCACGAGTGTCGCCAGCCTTCATCGGTCTAATGGATCTTGATCTTCACTTGTCTTGGAATGATAAAAAAGAATTTCAAATCCCTTTCGCCTCTGGATTTCTTTTTTATTTTTTTTGCTTGATAGTGTTCTTCACTCTAATGTTCCACTTGTTGCTTTCTTCTTCTCTATTATATGTGTCTAGGGAACCTGGCCAAGTCCTCCTTTTTGGCTTCTTCCCTTTATTTTCCTCAATTATTGTCGAAGGTAGTACAAAATTTGGCCTTTCACCAAATGAAATCCAGCTAGGTTCCAACGGATGCATGACGCTCTTGTTTTCTTGTTGATTTCCTTGCTAAAGTTGAAGATACATGTGATGTTTACAATTCTAAGAGCCCGATCGAGTCCCTTGCCATCTTTCCCTCTCTTTTCTTCTTATTGGTATGCACTTTGGATGGAAAAGCTTGCATTTTTTTCTCCTTGATTTTTGCTCATGGCTCCTGGCCATATCCCGTGGTATCTTTCTCTCTTTTTCCTTTTATTTGCATGCACATTGGATCGACTAACTTAGATTTTGCTCCTCCTTTCGCATCTTTCTCTTCTTATTTCTTCTTGTTCTTTTATTGTTGTTTTATGTAATTGGTAGTGCATGCATGGCTAGGCATTGACGAATGAACCCGACTGACCCCCTTGCTCTTTCTCTTATGCTTATTTATTTCATTCTTAGGAAATGTTTGTCATGCTTTAATGCCTTCATGCTTGGGTACCTAGTGTTTCTATCTTCTTTATTCCTTTCAAGAATGTCTGCAATTGTGCTCTAGGAATAATTATGCGTGTAAGGATGGTTCATCTACCATGTACGACTAGGCAAGAAAGGTTTCCTTGGGGCTCCTTCATTGAGAGGGAACATAGACATATAGAGGCTTAGGATGGAAGGGACCTCATAGTAGACATTGGGTGCCATGCATCCTATCAAGCGGCTTTAATAGTACTAAATGATTATTTTTATGCTTTAAAAGTTTTTTTCTTACTATGGGTATAAGTGTGAAGTTATTTGCTTTCTTTCCTTTTTTAGGACTTTATTAGGGGTGCTACCCCCTGTAAGAAATTTATGAGAGGGCTCAGGCATAGAGAGGCTCATATTCAGTCTGTATTAAATAATGCTGGATTTGAGACTCTTCATTCAGCCCTAGAAGGAGCAGTAAGATTTAACTAATCCTTGCATTACGTGAGCAATAATCGAAAGATTTTGAAACACTCTAACACTTTTAGTTTCCCATTCGAGGAATGACCATATCTTTTTTTGACTTTGCCATGCTAGTAGGTCTTAGATTTTCCAAGGATTTGCTAGTTGATCAAGAGGATTTTTACTTGTACCATGACTAACTTTTATAACTTTTTGGTCATGTCATAAATAAAATTTCCCGTGGAAATCGCTTCTCTTATAGCACACTTTTTAATGTGATAAATGATGATGAGCGTTGGGCTAAACATTCAATTAACTAATAGGCCTACATTCTTTGAACTCTTCTCCTTAACACTCCCATTTTCATTGAGTTGGCTAATCATTGTTACTTTTACTATTTAGTTAAGCTTGTTGACCTTGATAGGGTGAATGACTTAAACTGGGGGGTTCCCTCATATTCAACTTTCGTAGAATACGAATAGCGGTGCAGAAAATGGATAAAACTCATGGTGAACATAATCATATCATGCCTATTGACAATTTATAATGGATAATTGAGGTCGTGATTTCTTTAAAAATCATTTCATGCTTTGAGCTTGTGGCCCTTATTGTTTATTCCTACTTTCGCAACCTTGGTTTCATGAGTACTTTCCCAAATTTTCACCTAGATCAAGGAAGCCTACTCATTTTCTGGCTATAGTTGCATAAACCAAGGAGAATCAAGTTCAATGTAGATTTCATTTTGGAAGTCTTCGTCGCCTTTCAAGAGGTAATAAATGCTTTAACCATGGTATCATTACCTTAAATGCCTGCATTTTGTACAAACTTGCTGTTTTTTAGTATGCTTAGTCACTTTGGGCTTTTCTATCTGCCTGTTTTTATAGGCGAATTTTCCATGGGAAGGTCGTAACTCGACCCTTAGAGTGCAGACGCGCCAGTATTACACCCAATGTCGGATCCTTCAGGAGGGGCCATACAACATGATTTGGCATTTGAATGAAAGAGTTATTGCTCAAGGTGCTAACTCATGACCTCCTTTTGTCCCCAAAGATCCACTGCAATCCATGTTTTACGTTATAACTCCATCTCTAGAGAACATGGATGATATGAAGGTAGGTCCCATTTTATAGACATTGTTGATCAAGAATGTGACTGTGCCACACATCTTTATCAAATCATGAATTATTTGGTAGCGCATCATACCACTTTCTCTTCTATCACACTAACATATTATTGATGCTACTCTTTATAAGTCTTTGTGGGGGACGCCTACTGATGCTTCTATACTAAGCTTAAGTATTAACGTGACGAGAGAAGGAGAGCCCTCTATATATGTTGACGTCCCATTGGTCCTGGAATCTGAGTGCCCTGAGCTCACATTTCCTCGTAGTTTCGGAGGAGTAAGTGTGTTACTTTGGTATCTTACAATATATGTATGTATATTCATATGCTTTTTTCCTTTCCTTGTAGTATAGACAGGAGCAATCTGAAATAATATTATGGCATTTTCATTCAGTGAGAAGCGTCTGCAAACCTCTTTACTTGTCAATACCTTCAAATGGACGAGATAATTATCCTTTTATAATTTCCCACAGTGATTCATATGTATGGCTGAGCCTTTTCTTTTTTTTTATGGTGCCAGAAAATAACTTCAGGCGAGAGGGACCCCGTACATCTCGCTCAAGAAGGCATCCTTCCACCAGAGTGCAGGATATTCCGAAATCTTCTCCCGCAAGGGAGACAGAGCCCTATACAGACTCTTCATTAGAGGCATAGCCACTCCAAATCTACGATCGCTAAGATCCTATGCCATAGCTGCTTCCTTGTGGCAGCCTTACCTAGCCTGTATCTTATGTGGTGACCCTTTGTATTAAAAAATGCATAGTGACCCTTTGCATCATTCTTAGGCCTCAAGGGGTAATCCTTACCTCATTTAGGCACAAGCCATTCCTTGTTCGACTCTGGCTTCACATTAAGTTGCACCGATTACCCATTTAGTGGAAGTAGTGATGGGTTTCCAGATGATAGAAAATAGTAGTGTTGATGGACTTATGTGTGATACTGATGTGACTGATGAAAATGTCATATTTGCATAGGATTTCATGAGCGTTTGGAAGTCATGTTAGGGTATTAATATGATTAATTGTATGATTTGTGCCCCGAATTCTACTATTATGCTTGGTTTCACTTGCTTGAAAGTATTTACAAATTTTGATCTTGTGAACCTAAAGCATGATGATAGAATGATAATTTTAAGCCTTGTGGATCAAAGAAGATCACAAAAATGCCCAAAGACACCCAATGCAAACCAACCGTAGTCAGTACCACAGTTGAAAAGGATCTAAGAGAAGCAACAAGACAAAAATTGATTGAGCATTAGAACCAGAGCTCACCATGGTCCGACCATGGTGCTTCTCATGGTCCGTGGTGAGATCTATTTCTCCAAGTCAGCTTGATTTCTTTGCGGTTGTTTGGCTTCCAAGTGTTTGTGATGTTTACAGTCTTTATTTATGCCATAAAACGTCAGTTTTGACTACTTCCTTGGCAATCTCCATTCTATTCCACCATAATTTACCATCCAATTAGGATTTAGACTTCATTAGAGAGAGTTAATAGCAAGTTGAAGGTGAAGATTGGCAAGGATTTTGGGTCAGATTTACATCTGCCAACATAAGCACGCATCGGCTGAGCAATTCCTCTCCCTTCTCTTCTCTTTTCTCTTTAGATTTTTATGCTTTTTAGATTAGTATTGATTATTATGCTAAGTTTTGAATTGTTAATCTTGAAATTGAGTTAAATTCTCGTGATTGAATCAAATCTTGTTTTGATCTAAAAGTGCTTTGGATTTATTAGGTCTATTTTATTGAATCTTGGACATTGAATTGCTTGTGGGAAACTTGATGAACTTCATTGGTGAGGGACTCAAAGGTGGAATTGGATGTTGAAAAACTAAGATTTGACTTAATTCTATGGGTTCTTGAGAAAGACTCATCATTTAAGAAACCCCTAAGATTTAAAAATCACGTTCTTAATGAACTTAGATTAATTAAAAACCCTTAAGAAATGATAGTTTATTAGATTTAAGAATTTCATTCTACCTTGAAAGAAGGGTTTGATAATTCGACCATTGGTTTTAGAATTACCCATCTAAAGAAGAGGTGTTTGATTAAATTCTTAAGTTAGAAATTACTTTATTTGATTAAATTCCTTGGTTATTTACTTGTTCGGCTAGAAAGTAGCATAGTTCAATTTCATTCATAAATTTGGATTGGCTAAACCTATCTTGAGGGAGTACAACCCGATAACCTGACCTAGTCTCTGTGGGATCGACCTTGATTTGCTACAATGCCACCTTGTGCTTGCAGTCTTATCAAGTTTTTGGTGCCATCGTCGGGGACTAGTGTCGGATATTGGGTTTTTGTCAATAGGTTTGACTAAACATTTTGTTTTTCTTTGGAAAAAACCAAAAACATTGAAAATTAAAAAAATTTTGAGGAAAAAACAATGGTAATTTTTTATTTTTTCTGGTTCGAGCATGAATTACTTTGGAGGTATTTAAAATGATTAAATAACTTTCTTGCTCAATATGGTTATTGTGTGAGTAAATGGAGACTTAGTACATTGTTGACAAGGGTGTGAGTAGTGAGACGCATGCTCTTTTAGGTCATTGGGGTTTTCTTGCTAACAGTGTTGATGAGGCATGATATTTACTTAAGCAGATTGCTTGGAATTCATTTAAGTTTGAGAAGGCTAGTCATGTTTCTGGATATTCATTCTCTGATCTTTGTGCATTCTATGCTGGTCTATTATGCCCCTTTTTAATGTGACTTGTGGAATTCTTCTGACCATAATATTAATTCATGTTCTTATTATACATGTTGTGGTCAACTTGACTTTGCATCACCCAGGAACAATATTGATGTTGTCTTAACCTTACCTAATTCTTCATTTCCTTTAGTTTAGTGCACGTGGCTTGAGATGAGTGAGCCTTTTGGGGTTGTTGCTAGGTTTAGTATTGTTGATACATGTTTTAAGTCAAAAGATACTTTTGCTAAGGTGCATGATCTAGCTAAGACTCCTTTGGAGCGATCATATGATGTGTTTATGTATAAAGAGTGTCCTAGCCTTGGTTTTGATGATAGTGTTCTCCTTAATCCCTTTGATCATTCACATGCTTCCCCTCTTTGTTCATTACCATTTTCTTCCTTCGAGTATTACATTGATGTGCCCATTGGTAATCTTACGATTTGTAATGCTACTATGGATTTGGGCCATGAGGATAATGAGTTTGATGTAGTTGGTAAGAATGTTGATGATTATATGTCCCTAGTTACATAAGAGGGTATGATCCCTTTATTAACACTTATTGTGCATGCCTAGAGGACCTGCCCAGGAAAGTCATGTGGACTACATTCTTTAGTCCTTCCTATGATTTTTCTAAGGTCTTTGATAACATTCAGAGGATAATTATTGTCTTTAGTGTGATTTGGTTTATTACCTCTTATCTTGTGTTTTCTAAATTATGGTCCTATGAGTTTGATAAACTTCTATATGTTTTGAAAGCATCTAATTTGATGGACTAAGTCTTGAAGTTGTGATGGAGTGGCTGATACTCTATTTACCTTATTTATGAGGAGGTCTTAGCTTGGCTGCACCCAGCACGTAACCTGGTGGGATTATTGTCTTTTGTTTCCTCAATCCCTTTTTCTTATTTCTTTCCTTTGAATAATGTTTTATCTAAGTCAGGGGGAAGGGTAATTTCATGTTTCTATTTTGGTTTTTAGTTTGCATCCTAGTTAAAGGATGTAGGTTTAGGTTTCCTTTCTTTTGCAATGGTGTGTTGCATTTTAGGTTCGCATATAGGATTACATGTGGAGATGGTGCGGAACTGTGGTTTGGTTTAAGACGCCCTCCGTTGATGCTTTGCTAGGCATGATAGCTTTGATGAGCTTGAGTAACTTTTGATGTGTAATCCCTTTTGGTGCTAAAATTTGTGAAGCTTTTGTGAATATTTCTTGTTTTGACCCTTATCTAGATTAAGAACTACATTGTCCCCTAGAGTCGTAGCACTAATGTTGGCACATGAGAGTTTTATGGTACATGAACTACATAAGCCTATGGTATACATTTCAAAATTAGGAGAAGGTGAATGTTTGTATGAGCTATATGAGCCTCTGGTAGGCATCCGTGAGACCTTGAGCCTTTTGTGGACTAATTCATCATATTTAGTCTCATATTTCTTTCATGTGTGTGACTCTTCCATGTTGCATCTGTATAACTTATCTTGACTCTGGTCCAAAATCACGTTAGCATGTGTATAATTGATGATATAATAGAGGCATTATTTTTGTAGTTATTTTAGCCACATAGCCAAATAACCTACCCTTGTATTACATATTTATCCATTTTGCTAGCCTGTTTGAGCTATAATCTTTTTCTTGTTGTGATCCTTCCATTTTAGTCTTTAATCATACTCATATTCCTCTCCTTTAGACAATTCTATGGAGCATCACTTCCAGTTTATTTGTGGGAAGCTTATGGGACTAATTGAGGTTATGGTTTCTTGGTATGTTGGCTTGATAAAGGGATGATGGTACTATAGATTTGGAGTGTTCCTCTTATGTTGATATGGGGTGTGTATCTATGTGTTAAGTTATGAGTTGATAGTTGATGGTCCTATGCCTTTCACAACTGAACTCTATTTCATACTCTCAAAGAAAAAAAAGGGGGGAAAAAGAGGAAGAAAAAACTATGTTGAAAAAAAAGAAGACAACATCAAGAAAACAAACGACCAAAAAAAAGGGAATGCATAAGTGATTGGCATTGGATATTTAAATAGCTTAGGTTCCTTTTTTGTCAACTCATTTCCTAACACGATTCATTAGGGTATGTTCTTTGTATCGTTGGGGCATGGAGTGTTGGTGAACTTCATGGTTAGTTGATGCTTTCTTAGTTACTCCCCAGCCGTTTGGCTACCTAGCTCCACATTGCCCAAATTTATTAGTTCACTCTTTTCCCTTAACCCTTTTAGCCCACACTACAATCCATGTAAAGTATTCTTGATTGTCATGTACATACTGCATCCTCGTGGTGAAGAATTTGAGAGTCTTGGCAAGCATATGGTAGATTGCATCTTTAGAATGAGTCTTGAGTAAACCTATGCTATTTTTAGACACATGAGTGGTAGTGTTTAATATTTCCCAAAAGTGAGGTTCTAACCGTCCATTTGGCTCTATATCATTCCTTGTACTTGCAGGATGTGCTTTGTGGATCATTGGGGGTGATTAAGTTTGATATCTGACTTGTGGTCATATACTTCTTTGAAAACATTCACCTTTTTCTAATTTTGAAATGCTTTTTGCACTATTTAGAGTTGCGGTCGATTGATACTCTCGCTTGTGATGCGCCATGAGCTGCTTAGTTTGAAGAGGTTGTTATATTTTTGAGTCCTAGATGTAACTCCGCTTGTTAGTCTTATATAATGTTTTCTTGAGAACAAGCAAAGGCTTAAGCTTGGGGAGTGATGAATGTCATATTTGCATAGGATTTTACAAATGTTTGGGAGTCATTTTAGGGGTCTAATATGCTTAATTGTATAATTTGGGCCCCTATTTCTACTATTATGTTTGGTTTCGCTTGTTTGAGAGTATTTGCAAATTTTGATCTTGCGAACCTAAAGCATGATAGTGGAATGATGATTTTGAGGCCTTGTGGATCAAAGAAAATAGCAAACATGGCCCAAAGACACTCAACACAAACAAATCATGGCCAAAACCATACTCTAGGAGGATCCAAAAAGAAGCAGCAGGGAAAGCACGAAAGAACAAGCGTGGCAATGGCGACCATGATCTGACCATGGTAGTGGCCGCGGTCCGTGGTGAGCTTTTTTTCCCCGAGTCGGCTTGATTTCTTTGCGGTTGTTCAATTTCTAAGCTTTTTTTTTATGTTTGTAGCCTACATTTCTACCATAAAAAGCTAGTTTTGACTACTTCCTTGGCAATCCCCATTCCATTCCACCATAATTCATAATCTAGTTAGGATTTAACTTCATTAGAGAGAGTTGAGAGGAAGTTGAAGGTGAAAATTTGCAACGATTCCGAGTCGGGTTTGCATCTACCAACACAAGCACACACACTGCCTAAGCAATTCCTCTTCCTTGTCCTCTTTTTTCTCTTTAGATTTGTACACTTTTTAGATTAGTATTGGTTCTTATGTTAAAATTTGAATTGTTAATCTCGGAATTGAGTTGAATTCTCGTGATTGAAAATCATGTTTTGATCTAAAAGTGCTTTGGTTTTGTTAGGTCTATTCTATTGAATCTTAAACATTGAATTACTAATGGAAAACTTGATTAATTTCGTGTTTGCTTTAGACATTCGGTGAGGGACTGAAAGGTAAAATTGGATGTTGGAAAACTAAGATTCGATTTAAGTGTGTGGGATCTTGAGAAAGACTCACCATTTAAGAACACCCTAAGATTTGATAATCGCATTCTTAATAATCTTATGTTAATCAAAAACCCGTGATAAATGGTAGGTGATTATATTTAAGAATTTCATTCCACCTTGACAGAAGGGCTTGATGATTCGATTATCGGTTTTGGAATTACCCATCTAAAGAAGAGGTGCTTTGATTAATTCTTGAGTTAGAAAATCACTTGATTTGATTAAATCCCTTGGTTGTTTACCTATTATATTGGATAAGTAGCATAACTCAATTTTATTCGCAAATTTGGATTTGTTTAGCCTATCTTGAAGGAATGCAACCCAATTCCCTGACCTAATCTCTGTGGGATCGATCTTGATTTGCAACAACACCACCATGCGCTTACAGCCCTATCAGTAGTTTATTTACTTAGCACAGTCTACTTGAAACCATGTGATATTAATTATTTTAAAACAAAAATTTACAATTTATTGTCTCATTGATTGATTCGTGATTCTATAACGGTTTGTGCTTATTATTCATGATATTTATGTTTCATTAGTTAGAATACATGCCAATTAGTTTAATGTAATTCATATGATAGTATAAAAGACTTAAATATGTAAAAGCTAATCTTTAAGGGATAAGTATCACCCTAATTGACCATTGATGATTCATACCCATCTCTTTAAGTAGGAAATTGTTATGAATTTTTTGTTAAATTAATTTGCTAGTAAGTTGGTTACAAGGTGCTAGATAAGAGTTTTCTAATGCTTATGCCTGTAGCTTAATTAAATTCTTGTACTGGTGATAGGGTTATCAAAAATAGTAGGGCCTACATTAGGGCTGGATCTAAGTAAACAAAAAATAAAGAAAATAGGTAAGATCTGCTAGAGGTTGTCTTTACAACTTAACTCATAAATAAATCAATTTGTGTGTTAATGATAAATAGTTATTTTAACGATGGATATACATTATGCTAAGTGCTTTCGATTATATTGCTAGGTTTGATAATTATTTGTTTGATTTTTAGTTTATTCAGTTAGTTTGTCAAACTTATCTTTAAAGTTTTTATCTTTATTGTGAAATTTCATCTCCCACCCCCCCCCAAAAAAAAGAGTAGTGTTTTTGGTGTGTCTAGGTAATTTTAAGTCAGTTATATTTTGACTTTTAGTGTGGTTTAATTTTTAGATTAATTTTATTTTCTAACTTTGTTAGTTTTTACGGGTTTCTTACAATTAATATGAAAGTTTGTTTATTTTGAGTGATTTTGAGTTTTAAGTAACATTAGTGTTAAATTAGATTCTCAATCTATAGTTATTAATTTTTAAAATTTTCGAAATCTGTTAGATAATTTTTCAAAATTTATTTCTGGACTTAGTTCCAAACTCCAAGTTCATTAGTGTAGGTTTCTATTTTGTTAAATTCTTTTAAATTCTATTTTGAGATATATTCTGGTTATTTTCTTTATTAATTTTCACATTTATTTTTTTGCAATTTATCATTTATTTATTTTCATAGTTTAGTTCCTGTTTTCATTTTCTGCAGTATTTTTTTCCACTTTGATTTTGCTGGGAATAATTGAATATATCTTTGTGTGAATTAATTTAAATCTGTCCATACTTTTAGTTTGTGTAACTTTATGTAATTTTATATATTAACTTTCTGGTTTATTATTTTCTATTTTTGTTTTTGTTTTAATTTCTTTGTCATTTTCTATTTTTAATTTTTTTAGAATATTTAGGTTTGGTATTTTTACTGTTCTTATTTCCAGAATTTAGTGCAATAATTGGAAGTATTGGTGAGTAAGTTTTTATATTATTTTCTCGCTCAATTTTGTTTGTCTTAGTAATTAATGCAACAGGTAAAAAAATATTATAGTAGTAAATTTAGTTATACTTAAACTTCCATATTATCATAGTCTTTCCACGTAGAATCGACCCCTACTTATCTATGCTATAAATCCTATTTATAAATCAAAGTAGTGGTTTAATTTGTAACCCTTTGACAAGCTTTACAATTATCATTTATAATTTCTCATTTGGCAAGATAACTCAAAGAGCTCTTTAACAAACACTCCATCATTTTCTTTGATAATTGTTGGTTCAAAAATTCCTCTTATTGCATCAATGGACCTGATGGGTTATTGTTTAGCAAGGGACTGCAATTATATAGAAATGATCATTGGGGCCAGGAAGTTTCATCCTTTAAAAAAGTGTCCATCGTACTTCAACTTGAACCATTTCTATATCTTGCTCCATCTTCTTTTATCTGAATTCTCAAAATTTTTAATAACTACTTTTTTTACAAGCTACATATTCATGGGGCAAATGCAAAATTCCTACTTGTTTGATATTTTGTTCATCATCTATAATCATCATCTAAACTATTTCTTTGTTATTATATTCACTGATACTTTGCATACATTCATCCTATTTTCCAGCATAAATAAAAATTAAAAAATAATACTAATAGTATGGAACTTTATAAATAAAAAATAGATATTCGTTATGTGATAATATCGTTTTCATTTTATGTGCATACATCATATTTTCCAGCATAAAAAGACATTATAAAGTAGTACTAAAATCATGGGGCTTTATAGATTAAAAAAAAAGGGATATTCACTCTATGAAAGTATCTTCTTCATTTTATGTGGAAGAACGGTAAGATTAAGACGGGGCACGCCAAGGCAGCGTGGAAACAAATCTAGCACGATACTATTCGTTCAGATTGTCATTATTTGCCTAATAGATGTTATTAATGACTCATTTCAAATTCTGATTTAATATGTAAAGCTTGATGATCTAAATCCATCGGTTTAAAAACCAAAAAAGATTGGCTCATTTATCAAGCTATACAACACCACCACCACCATTACCTCCCAGTGTGGGTCCCACTTTCATGGGGTCTGGTGAGATTCAGATGTAGGCAGGCTTACCCCAGCCGACATGACTGTCCGTTGAGATGCTGATTCCAAGAGGCGCATAAAACAAGATTTTGTAAAAACACTTTATAGGAGAAGGATTCAGTAGAAACATGTTAAAGAGGGAGGATTTATCAAGCTATCTATCTATAAAAAGAATTTATATATTAGTATAAACCTATTTCTAAACTTTATGATGTACATGTTTATTATATGTATACTATAGAACTTTTAAAATTAAGGAAAAATAAAAAGAAAAAGCTTTTCACCCTTTCAGATTATCTACCTCTAAGAAGAATTTACATATTATTATCTATCTATCTATCTACCTAATCTACCTATCTAAATCTAAATCTAGCATTTTTTGAATGCATTTATAGTGGCCTAAGAAGTGGTCTTCCTATATGGAATTTAGGTTAAGGTGGCAAGCTATCATTAGCGTATTTTTTCCAAATTATTGACAATAATTAATTATCGCCAACTGTTCATGTAATTTTCTCCTTTAAGTAAAATTGCTTTAAACATTTCACTTTATCTTTTTCCACGCACCATTTTTCATACCTCATTATTAATTTTTTATGTTATAAATGAGTCTCTTTTGAGATTTGACTTACAAAGTCTCGACGAATGCTTTGCAATCTTTATACTATAAATGCTAAAATGTGTAAGTGGCTGAGTGTTGAGGAAATAAAAAAATGCTAACATGAGTGTCAATTTTAGATAAATATTGCTTCACAATCGTTGATAAAAATCTTAGGCAAAGCCCTTGGATTTATCTCGATAACCGCCTCAGTAAATAGCATATGCAATAATGTCTCTCTCTTTACTAAGCACATTAGATCTCAGGTTCGATTTTCCTCTCCCTCATCGTAGCGTACTCTTTACTGGGCACATTAGGTTTCAGGTTTGATTCCCCACTCCCTCATCATACTGTACTGCTCTTTGTGTCTCCTATAGACCAAATCGTTTTTGATGTCCGTCATTATTATTAATATTTTGTGTGTTTCAATTCAAATATAAATTTAAGCATGTATTATTAGAGATAACAGAATACTAAGTACGATTTCAATGATTATTTTCATTATTACTATTGTTGTTGTTGTTGTCATCATTATCATTATTGTCATAGTTATCTTTATGTTTGAATTCGATAACATAGTCAAATATTAATTATCATCATCTAATTATCAAAAAGAGATTAAGATATTATAATGGATATAAAATATTTTATTAATTCATTACTATAGAATACATTCATATTTTAGAAGTTTTAACTTAAGCAAACCAAATTATGATTATTGAACAAGCCACAAAATCTTATGTGACACCTTATTATTAACACATAATATAATATACACAATTATGAAGAAATAATAAATATTTTTGATTTCCATGATTATTATTAATATTTTGTATTTTTCGATACAAATATAAATTTGACTATGTATTATTAGAGATAATAGAAAAGTAAAGATGATTTTCATGATTATTTTCCTTATTACTATTGTTGTTATTTTCGTCATTGTCGTTGTCAGCGATATTGTCTTCCTCTTTGAATTTAATAACATGGTCAATATTAATTATGATCATCTAATTATCAAAGAGAGATTAAGAGATTATAATGTATATAAAAGTTTTTATTATTTCTTTATTATAGAATAAGTTCATGTTTTAGAAGTTTTAACATAAGGAAATCGAATTAAAATTACTGAACAAGCGATAAAACCTTATGTGACACCTTATTATTAACACATAATGTAATGTACACATTTATATGGAAATAATAAATATTTTTATTTCCATGATTATAATTAATATTTTATCTTTTTTAATACAGATATACATTTGAGCATGTATTATTAGATATAATAGAAATATAAATATGATTTCCATGATTATTTTCATTATTACTATTGTTGTTATTACCTCATTGTTATTGTCGGCAATGATATCTTCCTCTTTGAATTTAATAACATAGTCAATATTAATTATGATCATCTAATTATCAAAGAGGGATAAAGGGATTATAATGGATATGAAAGTTTTTATTATTTCATTATTATAGAATAAGTTCATGTTTTAGAAGTTTTAACTTAAGGAAACCGAATTATAATTATTGAACAAGCCGTAACACCTTATGTGATGTCTTATTATTAACACGTAATATAATATACACATTTACATAGAAATAATAAACATTTTTTATTTTCATGATTATTATTATTATTATTTTGTCATTTTCGATACAAATATACATTTGAGCATGTATTATTAGATATAATAGAAATGGAAATATGATTTCCATTATTATTGCCATTATTACTATTGTTGTTGTTGTAGTCATTGTCGTTATCATCGCTGTTATCTTTCTCTTTGAATTTGATAACATGGTCACTATTAATTATGATCATATATATGTAACGGTTGTACTGAAAAATTGCATATTGTAAGCATAATATAACA
The DNA here is from genome assembly GCA_029747015.1 of Carnegiea gigantea. Taxonomy (NCBI): domain Eukaryota; kingdom Viridiplantae; phylum Streptophyta; class Magnoliopsida; order Caryophyllales; family Cactaceae; genus Carnegiea; species Carnegiea gigantea. The sequence goes on along the minus strand of JAKOGI010001694.1, from coordinate 64,636 downwards.
TATTGCAAGGGTTGAAGTGAAATATAAAAAAATTAAAAATAAAACACGATCATCATATTAGGCCCGTGAAGCTGAATTTCTTTCACATTTAATATAATCTATTTAACAGAAGGAAATAAATAAAATATTTTTCTTTTTCTTTCAAAGCATACATATCTTATAATTAAATTTAATTCATGTCAATCTTAAAAGTATAATTAATTTTTTGACATTTCAAATAAATTATCCAAAATCTAATCTATGTGACGCACAAAAAAAAATGAAATAATTTTTATTTTCTTTTAAACCATACAAATCTAATAATCAAATTCTCTTCATAAAACACTTAAAATTATAATTAATTTTTTACCGTTTAAAATAAAATGTCCCAAATCGCCATAATACTTCAAACTAAGAAATATCTCAACCCCCAAATATGAACTCAACCCATCTCTTGCAAGACAACATAAGGGCATGGGAAATTTATATCGAAACCTATGAAGCTATTGAGTTGACATAAAAATCAAATATACGAACTATGAATACATAATTATAGTAGCACCTCCTAATAGGCTACTTAAAATAGCCAAAAAAGTTATATATTAGCGTAAATAAAATGTTCAAATATTTTTGTTGAAAGATAAATTTTATTTTTGTTACATGCGAAACTCAAACTAAACCTACTTCAAAATAATTTCTACCTGACTTAATTAGACAATTTAACAACTTCATAAATTTTTGCTCACCGACAAAAGAAGGAGGTTGAGTTTTCGTCATTGGCGTCATATAATGACTTATCATCACTATCCATTGTCCCCATCAAACTTACAAAGTTTTTTCCACAATTATATAGTTGTCAATCATTAATCCCATTGGTCATGCACGAAGTTATTATGTACTTAACCTTTTCATTAAGTTTTTCTATTATCTCCTCTAAATTATAATACTAATCATGTCTACCATAACTGTTTGTTTATTATTTCGATAACATATCTACAAAATGTCTATTTGAACATGCTCTATGCGAAGCACGGGCCCAAACTAGTAATACGAAAAATGAAGACAAAAAATGGCCATATACAAGCACTTCCTTCCGTTACCATTTCAATTTCCATATAACACTAGTGACAATTCCATACTTGGCACGGATATGTGCTATTGTTTTAATAGTCCATATATTATTTTTGATATTTTAAATGTGTAGTTTTTAACTAATTATAAATATTATCCTTTGAGAATTAGTGTGTTTGCAAATTTGTGTATGCCTGTATATAATATCATACCTCATCACACATTAAGTTCATCTTGATCCTTGATGCTAGTTAATAGGCTTCTTTTTTTCAGTTGCTTTAATATTCTACAAATACAATATTGAAATTTGTTTTATAGCCCAATGAGCTGTTCTATTAAGTTATTGACCATAACTTCAATAATTTTTTACCTAAAAGTCAAATTTCACATTTAAAAGTAAAAAATATAATAATTGATAGACATATTTATCATCTTAATTTCATGTATAATGAGCAGACATAGGCACATAGTAAATGTTCATCTTGTGATAATAATATTTACCTTTTCTATCAACTAAGTTTAATTATAATTCTTTATTTTAATTTTGTAGCTCCTAATTAATCAGCTACACATCAAAACATAATGATAATGACTAAATGTCAACTGGCATATGTCATGCTCTGATGATTTAAATAGTTGTTTTTAAACTATGTATTATTTTACTGAAGTCTTAAAGTATTTAAATTGTATTTCATTTTGTAATAAAGATAATAAGCATTTAAAAAGAGAATTAAATGTTTTTAAAAAAGTAAATTAAAGTGGTAATAAAATGTTACATAAAAGCTTAGCCTTTATTCAAATTTTAAAGTATTTAAGTTGCATTTCACTTAGTAATAAAGATAATAAGCATTTGTAAAGAAAATATTGTGTTTCTAAAAATGTAAATTAAAGTGGTAATAAATTGTTGCGGAAGCTTAGTGTAAACTTTGACATTAGATAAAAATATTAATGTTAACCTTCCATGCAATAAAATTCAGTTTGGATGATTAACTATAAAAATAAATATGTCACTTTTAAATTTAATTAGTTCATTAACCATGACATATTTATTGATCAGTATTGTGCGATTAAAACTAAAAAAATAATAAAGTAACCAATGAAAACACGATAAATGTGACTCTCGCAACAACCTATTCAGTTTTATATAATACACTAGTGAAAATTCCGTGCTTTGCACGGGTATGCACTATTCTTTTAATAGTCGATGTATTGTTTTTAATATTAAGTGTGCGACTTTTAACTATTCATAAATATTATTTTTTAAAAACTAGTGTGTTTGTGATTTGTGTGTATCTATTTATAATATCATACCTATTCATATATTAAGGTCATCTTGGTGCTAATTACTAAGCTCTTCTTTATCTTAGTTGCTTTATATTCTACAAACATGACATACAAATTTTTTGTTTGTATTCCAATGAGCATTTCTATTAAGTTATTGTCATAGTATTTACCTTTTTTATTGACTAAGTTTAATTATAATTCTTTATTATCATCTTGCAGCTCCTTAATCAATTGCACATAAAACATAATGATAACGACTAAATATCAGTAGGCATATGTCATGCCATGTTTAAATTTTTTTTTAAAATTATATCTTATTTTATTGAAATTTTAAAGCATTTAAATTGTATTTCATTTAGTACTAAAGGTAATAAGCATGTTGCAATGAGAATAATATGTTTTAGAAAAAAAAAGGTACTGATGTCGCCTAATTAAACAATGTTATGGAACAACAACTACTACTACTTTCAGTGTGAGGCCCGCTTTTGCGGGGTCTGGGAAGATCGAAATATAGGTAACCTTACCTCTACCAGTAATCTTGCCCGTAGAGAGGTTGATTTCAAGAGCCCCACAAAAACAATGTTCTGGAAGCTTATTGTAAACTTTGACATTAAATAAAAATATTAATATTAACCTCCCATTCAATAAACATTAGTTTGGATGATTAGCCATATAAATAGATATGTAACTCCCAAATTTAATTAGTTCATTAACCATGAAATGTTTATTTATTAGTAATTGTAGGAATATTAAAAAAATTAATAATGTAACCAACTCTTATAACAATCTATTCAGTTTTATATAATATGTGTTATATGATATTATATGATTTAGGATCTGATTGACAATACAAATAGAAATGGGCTTTTCAAAGAATAGTTAGCATTAAGAAAAAAACAGAAGAAAGTCATTCATCATATCAAGGATTTATAATGCCTAAATGAATGCTATTCAAAAAATGAAAATGAATGTTCTGCAACAAATCAATTGTAAGTTTGTAACATATAAATGAATGCCACTCGTCGTCGACAATGTTGTAGTTCTTTTGCCCTTTCTAGTTTTTTCTACGGGAACGTCACTTGAATAGAGGTGTTCTAATGTGGCGATAATAAATACTTTAATAAATATCCATATGGTACCTTGCAAACTTAACGATTTTTTTTTTTTTTACTTAACAATATTAAACGTTAGCATCTTCATCATACACAAATCTTACAAACATATTATCTTGCATGAGTTAATACCACGAATTAAGTGCTTTTTCTGTAGAACATTTTTACATTGAATATAATTATCTCATGATAAAACTTTGAAAAATATCAATAGTAATAATTAATAAGCTCTTACAGTTTATATATATATATATATATAGATATATATATATATATATATATATATATATATATATATATATATATATATGGGACCTACTCCAGGAGGATGAATTATTCGTAAGATGAGTATGATGATCACATAGAGGTGTTGTCTGTCTCTCACCGAGAATTGAGTACTGATGATCACTAAAACTAAAACTATTAATCACTAATTAAGATGATAAGTTAAAAAATATATTATGATCTTTAATGAACTTAAAGTCCAAATACATCAAAAACAAAGCTCTCCTAACTATAATTGAGGATATGGTTTGTGATCAACAACATGTTTATAATGATCGTCATAGATTGATCAATTTATCACCAAATATAATTCTGATGATAACTATAATTAAATCTATTAATCACTAACTAATACCATAAACAAAGCATTCATCATGGTCACCATAGATAGATCAATTGATCAGCAAACTTAATTTTCAAGATAACTAAAACTAGATATACTAATCATTAGTTAATAGCCTAAAAAACACTTATATTACAATTTTTGATATAGATGAAGCCAAACTTACCCAAAAAAAAAGCCCAGCTAACTGAAAATTGAGCATATAGTTTATGATCAACAAATATATTTATGATAAGCACCAATCGTAATTTCACGATCACTATATAAATGAAATTTTCAATTCACGTATCAATGATAGACACTGTCACTAAACATATATAACTCGCATGATCAGTACAAGAAAATATATTGATCACTTACAAATATCATATGTGAAAACATACATCATGAATACGATCTCTGTTGGATATGTTCAGTAATTAATAGTTTTAGTCTCAGTGATCAATTGTTTTAATTTAAGTGATCATGAATACTATGTTTGGTGACCAATTTTGAGGGTGATGCAGACAATGCCTTAATGCGCTCATCCTACTAATCCTACACAAAACTTCACCCTATCTGAATTGCCCTTACACGCGCGCGCGCGCACACACCCACACACACATATATATATATCTGGGTGTGTATGTACATACATACATACATACATACGTACGTACATATATATATATATATATATATATATATATATATATATATATATGATATATATGTATATATATATATATATACACACATACACACACCACACACACACACACATATACACACGCACACATATATACATTACACACACACACACACCATATATACATATATATACATATACATATACCTATCTACATATACATATGTATATACGTATACATATGTATATATGTATGTATGTATGTATGTATGTATGTATGTATATATATATATATATATATATATATATATATATATATATATATATATATATATATATATACATACACATATGCATGTGTGTGTGTGTGTGTATACATATCTATATGGACACACACACACACACACATACATATACATACATATACATGTATATGCATACAACAACAACAATAACTCCTTCTCCTCTAGGTTTGGGTCTCATTTCTACAAAGTCTGAGGAGATTTATATATAGGCAGTCTTACCTCTATAGACATTACTGTCTTTAGAGAGACCAATTCCAATAAATCTAAATAAAAAGTACAGAGAAAATATTTTAAAAGTTGAAAATTGATTGATAACCAAAAACAGCAAAAACAATTGTGTGTGGGGGGTGGGTGGATGGGTGGGCTTGTGTGTGTAAACAACAACAACAACAACTCCTAATGTGGGTTCCACTTTCACGAATGTGGGGGAATCTAAATGTAGGCAATCTTATCTCTACATACATATCTACCCATAGAGATGCCAATTCTAAGTAAACCACATAAAATTTCGAAAACATTTGATAGACAAAGGCAATGTGAAGAAGAAGTAATTAAACAGCAGTAACAACATAAAAATAGCATAGAAGAGCTCAGTGACATGCCTCTAACAATCAGTATAGTAATAGTAATCCTGTTAAGATGAGAGTACGATGAACACACAAAAATGTGATAAATGTAAGATAAAAGAATGACCAATTCACCATAATCACAAATCCTACCATCCAGAAGCCAAAGGAATGCCAAGAAGCTAGTCATGTGTGGTCCTATAGCATAATCTTAGATCTCTGCCAACTCCCATCCTGAGCCACGCCCTTTGTAGGCCATAAAAATTTTAAATCGTGCCTATTTCGGGAAAAACTTTTCATACCTTATTGAAGATGACGTGGGATAAGAGCTCGGTCTTACGTGATGGCACGTGCAGATCAGCTGGTAAGCCCTTCTCCTTGGTCGAACCTACAAAAAAGGCACCCCGGATTATAGTCCGGGAAACGCCTCTCCAACGGTCAAGTCAGAGGAGGGTTCAAGAGAGATAAATGCAGTAAAGAGAGAGTGTGTGTAAAGTGAGATCTGTCAGAGCGCGAATCCCTTTCCCGAGGTGCATATATGAGTATTTATAACTCCTATAGCAAGGGGTAGGATGGTAAATTCATACTAAAAATCACCAAAGGGGGGTGCTATCTGGTTTGTTCCATTTGGGCCCACTACACCTGGTTAGGCCTGTCCTGCGATTGGGTATCCTTGGGCCTTCCAGAGAAAATCCTATTTTCTAGATCATTTAGCCCTCCATATTTTACCTACATGTGGGCTCGACCGGATAGTCAGGTGAAATGTGAAATATTCTTGGCGTAATAGAGGTCAGTGGATCTTCAAGAAACGGTCTGTCATTTGCTAGTTACCCTCTGCTGATATGACACTTGGCTATTAGTTAGTACCATTCTCGGGTTTCCGAGGCTGGCTAGCGTTAGGAGATCCTGTTAGCTTTGGGATATAAAAAGGAGCTTTCCCAGAACCCTAATTTGCACCGTGCATTTGGGTATCCCTTGCCCTAAAGCTCCTTCCCTTCTAATATGGGGATCCCCCGCTCACTGACGATGAACGAAATGGTGCTCTACGTTCTTGGTAACTTCGAGTGGTATCATAGGGATGTGGCATTTCCTCCTTGACCGCTACCCTCTGATTACGATGAGCTATGCCTGGACTTTGTCCTTCTGAGGCTGAGGAGTACACCTGGGACTATGAGGTTCCCGAGTTACCCTAGGTGGTATTCCTCGCAATGCTCCTTAATGACACCGTGAAGCTCAGCGTCTTATATGGGTGGATGATTGGGGTAATGGAGTCAGCCCTCAAAGAGTTGCGGTGGAGCACCTTCCAGATATGGGTAAAGTATAATAAGGGCAAGATCTTGGAGGCCCGTCGACAGGAAACACTCAGTGACTCAGAGGAGGAGGAGAACTCGGGGTCAGATGACCAAAATCCCCTCTCCAGTGATGACAGTGAGGAGTGAGGCTCAGCTAGCAACGACCTCTGGCCGTGCATTCTGTGTCACTTTTTTGTTTTTTTTTTACTCTGTAAGCATTTGTAATAAAATGACGACGTTCTTTACGGGAGCTTTGCCTTAGCTTTGGTGTTAATTTGTGCTTACTTCCATTGATCAAGTGGCTCGGTTATCAAGGCTTGACTATGTGATGCTTTGAGGCTCGGCCCTCTGGCTTAGGACCCCAACGGACAGCCCCATAGTCCTTCTCTAGGACGAGGAGCCTTTTGTGACGGTGACATTTGTACCAAATACTAGGTAATACGTCGCCGCGTGGTGGGAGCTAAGTGGTGCATTGATGCAGGGGCATCTTAGGAATGTGTAGTCCCCCAGTAACCCCTTCTATTCCCCTCTACAAAGGAGGTGCAAACATCCCTACGAAAGATCACTTGGAAGTGCTCTCGAATCTTTTTAGAGAGAAAGAGAGAGAGAGATAAGAGTTCTAGAGAGAGTCACGATTTGCCATCCTCATAATGGCCTTCCCCCCCCCTTTCGAGACACGAAAGAGACGACTAATCATGCCAGGGAAACCTTCAAGTTACATCTGAGGAGGGCCTCGCATCCTCCTTGTCGGCTCCCAGAAGATTATCGGGACCTATGTCCGAGCTTTGCCTTACCCAATATGGAGGAGGCTGCATATGACTTGAACATCCCAAAGATGGTCCAGGCCATTTTCTGTGCGATGCTTCTTAACGATGCAGTGGGGTTATCCCTAGTGAGCAGGGACATGGCTAGGGGTTTGAAGGCAACCCTCGAGGGCCTACGGTGGACTTATTTCGAATCTTGGCTAGATGTCAATAGGCTTGGCCTTCTGGAGGTGCAGCTTCGCCAGCAAACTTCCCCAGGGGTTGTTCATAGGCCAGTGATCGGCCAGAAGAAAGCTTGGGTTGAAATGATCCCGACCCCCTTTTAGTGATGAAGATTAGTGTTAGACTTTTCAAGATCCTTCCTTGTATTATGCTCGACATTGTGTTTTCCTCCTTATGAGGCATGTCTATAATCGCTGGTGTTGATAATAAAATGTTGCCCCTCTATGCTAGGGTTTGATTTCTTCGTGAGTATTTTATGTTCCATTCTTACGGCGGCTATGCACAGTCATAATGCCCACCCTCGAACCTATCAAGCCTTCGGTCCCCAAGGGAGTTCGGAGGATAGACCCCCTTCTCCGTACCCTGCCGGCGGTCTTATTGATCAGCCTTGGGACCAGGGACCTGTGGTGGTTGGCTTACGAGTCAGACCTACGGGCCATAATCTGGCCTTGGAGCTTTAGGGATGCCTAGAACAATCTCTGAGGTGCAGGAGCCACGTGGTGAGGATAGAGTGGCTCTTTGGTTTTACTGCCTTTTAGGGAAATGTGCTATTCTTTGGCATACCCACCTCCCTCTATAGAGGTGGGGTACAGCCCTCTGGGAAGCATCACTTAACCAGCCTTCTCAACCTTTATAGTGAAAGAAAAAACAATAGTGGTTGAGAGAGAGAGAGAGAGAGAGAGAGAGAGAGAGAGAGAGAGAGAGAGACATGTTTCCCAACTCCCTCAACACTGAGCAGGCGGCGGAGTATGTTAGGAAAAACTTCCTTTGGTCTTTGAGGGAATCCTCTACTCTCTGACCTAGTTCGCTTCCCGAGAACCACCATGGTCTTTACCCAAACTTCAACCTTCTCGTGGCAATACGGTACGCTCATAACTCCCGCATTCCTGAGATGACACTGGCCATTTTTTAGGCCATGGTACTCAACGATGCTGCAGAGCTAGGACTCTCGAGGAGGATCGCGATGGATTGCATGATGTCGATCCTATGGGAGTTGAACCGGGCTGTTATTGAGTCTTAGCTAAGGGGAATTGAGGAAAGGCTTAGGAGAGCACAGATTCCCGATCTTGTTGACCTAATTGCCAATCCTACGACAGTGGGCGACCTTGAACAAGACTCGAGGTCGAGCGATGCCCCTTCTACTTCAAGCGATGAGGAGTAGCCATAGAGGTCTTATTGTATTTCACTTCTTCGTGGTTTTGCTAGACTTTATAAAAGTTAATCTGTAGCTGCTTATAATGAATAATAAAAGGTTATCTTGTTTCATATCGATCTGATTTTTTATTTGATGCTCTTACATTCCTCTTTGCGCGACATTCCCATATGGATTTATATCCACCAAGCCCTAGGCTATGTCTGAAGATCGACTGCCTCCTTAGAGGGACTAGTTGTGTAGCATTCGGCCTACTATCGCACTTAGGGACCTTCGGTCCTTTCATGGGGGTTGAGAACGTAACGACTGCTGAGGCCAAGAAGGTCCGGGAGGAGGAACGACGTAAATGCGTGGAGGTGCAGGCTAAGAAGTTTTACCCTCTATCACTCTGCGTTTATCCTTCTTTACAGTTCTTTTTGAGTTTTTATATACTCACTGATCTTCCTTTCCTACAGGCTCCATCCCTGGCTCCTCGCAGTAAGAAGCCTATTTTAGGGTCCTTGAACCTTCCCCACTTAGGTTCTTACAAGCGACCGCGAGCTCAAGGCGGGCGTGATGTGGCTGCAGCGTCTACTCCTACACCCCTGAAGGCCGGGGCTCCCTCGTCAAAAGGCAAAGGAATAGGGGGGTTCGCCCAGAGTCAGAGGTCGGTTGGACGTTCAGCCTCTAACAAAAGGCGAGGATCACCTGTTACCTGTAGGTCTTGAAGTACAAGGGATCCTCGCCATCGACAGTAGGAGAGCTCTCAGTGTATACCCGAGCCTCAATCGTAGACTTCCTAGTGGCAAATGCCCCTAACAAGCGCGCCTTAGTAGAGAGGCTGGCCAAGTCATGGCCGCTGGCGTCAACTAACTCTACAGAGACGTCTGTGGTTGACGAAGAGCACGTAGCCATAGCTAAGGTAAGGCTAAGCCTATGACATGTATTCTTTGTTTGCCACAAAATTCCCTTAACTAAATGTCTTGGGCATTTTCTAGGTCTTTGCTAGTGCGCTGAAAGTAGCGAAATCAAGGCCGTTCGTTTCCACCCTTGAAAAATGGATATATGACCACGAGGCTGAGCGCCAAAGATTAGAGGAAACAGCGGTCAAATACAAGCGTCACTCAGAAAAACTAAAGAAGGATAAGGAGGCCCTGGAGGCTGAGCGGAAGAACTTAGAGCACCAACTAGAGGAGGCACGCTCCAAAGCAGAAGCTGAGGCCGAGAAGTCATCCAAGGCCGAGGACCACGGTTATCGCCAGGGGTATGATCAAAGTTTGGAGTTCTTTCGAGAGCTCCTGCTGACCTTGGCGCCCGACGCCTTTTGGGGTGGAGGGCTATTTTGAAGCGTACGTCAAGTATATAGAAGACCGCCGCCAAGCTCGAGCTGAGGGTCATGATCCCAAGTTAGTGGAGTTCCATCTGCCTGCTGCCATCGAGGGTGGTTTGGACAATAAGGAGAGCATGCCTCTGGATAGCGAGGCCTCGAGCCCTGACCTGGGAGGCGACGGAGCTGGGGTGGCCGCGGTCAGTGATGGTGATAAGGTCCCCGATATTTAAGGTGCTAGGGTTTTGGTTTTCCTTTGGTATTTACCTCTCTGGCTATAGGTACTTGTAATCTTTTTCTTATTCAATCAATGAAAAGTTTCTAAGTTTTTTGCACGGTCCTTCTACTTCATTACGTGCCTTTCTACTTGTTATGTCACTTATTCCTACTTAGCCGCTTATCCTTACACTTGTCTTGCTGATTCTCTTATGCCCTATGAGCTAGTGGCCACTAAGCGAAATGACAAGTAGGGGATGGGTCTAAGGACCCTTAGCCCCTATTACAACTAAAAATATAGCGACCGGCCATGAGGCCGTGCTTAAGGACACTTAGCCCCCACTAGGGCTAAAAGTATAGCAATTGGTTATGAGGCTGTGCTTAAGGACCCCTAGCCCCTATTGGGACTAAAAGTTTAGCGACTGGCCATAAGGTCGTGCTTAAGGACCCTTAGCCCCCATTAGGGCTAAAAGTATAGCAACTGGCCATGAGGTGCGCTTAAAGACCCTTAGCCCCAATTCGGGCTAAAAGTATAGCGACTGGCCACGAAGCCATGCTTAAAGACCCCTGGCCCTTATTAGGGCTAAAAGTATGGCGACCGACCATGAGGTCGTGCTTAAAGACTTCTAGCTCCCATTGGGGCTAAAAGTGTAGCAACCGGCCAGGATGTCGTGCTTAAGGAAGAATATTAGACAATAAGGTGTATCTAAAATTGCCCTTATGGCCATTATATTCATTGCATGGAAAACATAAGTACATAGATATTGTGCTTGAACGAAGAACAAGTGCTAGTAGTAGTACTTTCGCATACTGCTGCTGTGCCATGTTCGTTGGATTAGCATTCGGCCGGGGGTCTCCAGGTGATATGTATCGGCCTGTACCTGGGCAGTGACCTTACACGGTCCCTCCCAGTTTTCCATTGGCTTACCGTGTTCTCCTATGTGAGCTATAACCTTAGTATAGCGAAGGATAAAGTATCCCACATTGATGGGGTGGAGTTTGACAGTGCGGTCATGGAGGCATGCAATGCGTAGTTTATAAAGTGCCTCACGGAGGAGGGCATTTCCTCGAACTAAGGGTAGGAGGTTTAGTGCTTCCCAGAGCACAGTGTTGTTCAACTCTTCTTAGAATGTGGTAAGGCGGTGGGTGTGCATCGCGACTTCAACAGGTAGAATGGCTTCAAACCCGTATGCCAACATGAAAGGCGTTTTGCCCATGGCGGTCTTTTCAGTGTTCCTCAGTGACCACAGGATGCCATACAGCTCATCAGTCCATTTTCCCTTGGCCTCGTCTAGTTTTTTCTGTGAGCCATGAAGGATGATCTTGTTAGCTGCTTCAGCCTGGCCGTTAGTCTGAGAATGGGCAACGGCCGTGAACCGGGCATGATAGTCGAGAGTGCATAGATAATCTATGACCTTGGTGATATCGAACTGTCGTCCGTTGTCAAAGATTATTATATGGGAGATGCCAAAGCGAGTGACGATGTTCTTCCAGATGAATATGCACACCTCAGCCGCGATGATTGAGGCGACGTCCTCTGCTTCTATCCACTTAGTTAAATAGTCCACCGCTGCAAAAAGGTACTTGCGCTGACCCTTGGCTTTGGGGAAGGGCCAAGTATGTCCATGCCTCACATAGCAAATGGCAAGGGGCTGACAACGTGTGTGAGGGGGGATGGGCAGTCGTTAAACTGGAGCAAACTTCTGGCACTTGTCGCAAGTGCGGACTAAGTTCATAGCGTCTTCCCTCAGGCTTGGCCAATAGTATCAAGTTCGTATTGTCGTAACTACAAGGGTGCATCCCCATATGTGGGAACTGCACACCCCCTCGTGCAACTCCTCTAATGTCCAGGGTGATGCAGCGTAGAAGCGGCCATGCAAAAGACCTCTTGTATAGGATTCCATCATACAGTATGAACCTGTTTGTCTACCTTTTTACCCGGTTGGCCTCCTTAGAGTCTGTGGGTAAGGTATCATCAACTAGGTACGCGCGAATGGGTCCATCTATACCAAACTCTAATCCAACCAAAGCCCCTCCTGGGGATCGATACTTCTTTCCGTCAAAGTCTCCCATTGAATGTGCTTCGATTTTCCATCTACAAAAGAGCTTTCTAGTTTTGACAACGTATCAGCCTGCCGGTTTTCTGACCGAGGGATGTGCGTTATTGAGAAGTGTTTTTAGCACCTTAGTGGCCTCTCATACTCGGCGAACGTAGGCTGTCATGGTATCATATTTGACTTCGTACTCCCCATTGAGTTGGCTGACCACGAGCTAGGAGTCAGAGAATGCTCGGACTGAGTCTGCCCCTGCGGTATAGCATAACTCTACTCCTGCTATCAATGCCTCGTACTCAGCCTCATTATTCGATGCTCTAAACATAAACTTCAGGGGGTGCTCGTGTCGTTCCCCTCGGGGGCGTTTGATGATCAGGCCGGCCTTGCTTCCATCTTTGGTAGACGATCCATCCACATAGAGGTTCCATAACGGAGGGGTGGAACTACTGTCTGCGACAGCGATGGTGCTTTCAGCCAGGAAGTCTGCTAGAGCCTGGGCTTTGATGGCTCGCTGAGCCTCGAAGATGCGATCATACTGTGACAACTCGACGTTCCACTTTAAGCGCTACCCAGAAGCGTCCAGCTTTGGAAGACGTTTTTTAAGGGTTGGTCGGTGAAGACAGTTATCCTATGTGCCTCGAAATAGGGTTGTAGCTTATGGCTAGCCATCATCAATGTATAGGCGAACTTCTCTATGAGAGGGTAATTCACCTTGGCCTGGGCCAGGGCGTGACCTATGTAGTTCACGGGAATTTATTCCTTAACCCTTTCCACCACTAGCACGGAGGTAATGGCCTGTTTTAAAATGGCTAAGTAAAGTTGGAGTGTTTCCCCCGGGAAGGGGCTGGCTATCTTGGGCAGATCAGCCAGGCATGCTTTTAGTGCTTGAAACACCTCCTCTGCTTCCTGGTCCAAAGAAAAGTTGGTGCATTTACGTAGTACCCGGAAGAAAGGCTGCACTTGTCAGCAGATCTGGACATGAACTATCCTAGGGCCGCAATGCATCTCGTCAGTCACTGGACCTCTTTGATGTTGCGTGGTGGCTTTATGTCTAGCATAGCCTGAATTTTTTCAAGATTAGCCTCGATTTTTTGGCTGCTAATCATAAATCTGAGGAACTTGCCTAACCTCACTCTGAATTTTTGGATTAGGCTTCATCCCATACAGTCGGAGAATATTAAACGTTTTTCGAAGATCTTGCTCGTGCTCTGCATCGAGCGTGCTCTTCACTATCATGTCATCCGCATATACCTCCATGGTCTGACCAATAAGAGGCTCAAATAGTTTGTTTACCAGCTGCTGGTACGTGGCTCCTGTGTTTTTCAGCCCAAAAGGCATCACCTTATAGCAGTGTAAACCTCGATTAGTTAAGAATACGGTCTACTCTTGGTCCTCAAGACATAGGGGTATCTGGTGGTACCCTGAGAAAGCGTCTATGAAGCTCAACAAGGTGTGTCTGGATGTGGCATCCACCAATTTATCTATCTTGCGGAGGGGGTAGCTGTATTTCAGGCAGGCCTTGTTTAGGTTTGTGAAATCTATGCAGATCATCCAAGTCCCATTAGGCTTTTTTACCAGGATGACGTTTGAACTCCACTCAAGGTACTGGCACTCCATAATGAACCCCACTTCAAGTAGCTTCTGCACCTCCGCAGTTGCCGTGGCTACTCCTTCTGGGCCCATGTGTCGCTTCTTTTGAAGTAGGGGATCTACATTCAGTATGTGCTCCATGACGGCAAGGTCAATGCCGGGTATTTCCTCTGGTCTGAAGGCGAAAACATCTCAATATTCTTACAGGAGCGTAACCAACGAGTGTCGGGTAGAGGCCTCCATCTCCCTTCCCAACCGGACTATGCGTTTGGGACATATGTCTTCTAATAGTACCTGTTCAATACCATCCACTGCCTTGGGACGAGGTCGCTCTGGCTTATCTAAAGCAATAGTGTGCATCACCAAGGCCTCAGCTGTCAGGCGAGGATGGTCGGTCCATGCTTTCTTTGCCCGTTGGTGGGGGTCCTCGCTCGGCGGCCCAGTCTACCAGCGGTCGAATGCTAACAAGGTAACATTTACGAGTCGTCTATTGATCCCCCTGTATCATGCCGACACTTCCATCATCAGCCTTAAACTAAAGCTAAAGTAAGTAAGGGGCGATAATGGCCTTCACCCTATGGAGGGTAGGTCGTCCCAGGATGACGTTGTAGGCCGTGGGGACATCAACGACTAAAAAATCCACCTCCAGATTTCTCGCCTTAGCCTTGTCGCCAAAACTTAAGAGAAGGCGGATTATCCCGGTGGGGTTCACCTCCTAGCCCCCAAAGCCCAGGATGGGGTGTACCAAAGGGACAATTTCCCTCCCTGGGTAGGTCAACTTCTTTAATCAATCTCAGGTGATAATATCTACTGAACTTCCCGTGTCTATAAGTATTGTTTGCACGATGGCGCTGGCAACCTTCATTTCAACCACGAGTGGATCATTGTATGAGGATGTGAAGTGCAAGCCTTGCTCTCTACCAAATACCATGGTGGGCATAGTAATACAATTTCCTTATTTGGCTATGAGAACCTGTTGTGTCCTTTGAAGCTGGGCGTTCTAGGCAAAACGAGTGATACCCTCAGTGTATCCACCAGCGATAGTGGCTACTATCTCGGTGGAGCATTCTTTGTCCTATGGTTCGGGCTATGGAGGTTTCTGCTCCTTCCCGAGGAACTATGGACCCCTTTTCAAAAACCGATCAATTTGTCCTTTATCTGCTAACTCATGAAGGGCCTTCCTGAATTCCCAACACTCAGCAGTCGTGTGCCTAATCTGCTTATGGAACTCGCAGTATTTTTGTGCATTATACGGTTTTGGTGCCAAGGTCATCGAGGGTGGCCTCTTTAGCATGGGATGACTCCTCACTTCCATTAGGATACTCCTGGGATCTATGGTGAACCAGGGATCGACAACCTCGAGTCGTGGTCTCCTCTCTCCTCCCCCTTCGCCTGCCCTTCAGCTGGGATTTCTGTCCACAAGGACCTTAGCTCTCTTGGGGGTATCCGTGCTCTCTGTGTAGATCTCTGTGGCACGAATGAAATCAGCGGCCTTCCTCAGTGCTTCTGCCAGAGTGGTCTCCTTCTGCTCGGCCTGAGAGAATTTGAATCGTCCGCTCTTCAGGCTATTGAGGAACGAGGTGTAATCCACCCCGTCTTCCAGATGGGGAATCAAGACCGCCTCCTGATGAAAACGCCTAACGAAGTCCGCTAGGGACTCTTGTAGCCCCTGCTTGATCTTTGAAAGATGGATGCTTCACCTCTCTCTGCTGCTAGCAATGAACTGGCTGATAAACTTGTCAGCTAGGTCTTGGAAACAAGAGACGGTCCCTGGAGCTAGGCCATTGAACCACGACTGTGCCCCCCCTTAAGGGTGGCTGGGAAAAATCAGCAGTACGCGACATCATCAACATCTTGGACATACATTTGCATCTTATACACCCCTAAGTGCTCTTTAGGGTCGGTGGTCCCATCGTATAGGTCCATAGTAGGCATCTTCACCTTCCTATAACGCGGAGTATTGACAACCTTTGTGCTAAATGGAGTGGAGAAAGGGACGAGCCCTGCCCGAGCAGCCATGCTAGAGATTTTAATGGGAGTCTCAAGGCATCTCTCAATCTCCACCAGCGACATACTCCTTCAGGGAGGACCAACCCTTGGGGATCTAAGTGAAGTCTGGTCACGCCAATGTGACCGCAGGCCATCTCCTTTCCGAGGGGGACTTCGCGTGCACTCACTGTTAGGACGACGCTTTAGGGTCTGCCAATGTTTAGAGGCTTCATACGGAGGCCTTGAGGTCTGCTCTTACTCCTCGAACTAAGCAGTTCATTGGGAGTGTGTGGCATACGGCATCGAGGCCGTGGTTGACTTCGTTGGTAGTCCGCGGCTTGAGCGGTGGCTATGTTGGGCATTGAACTCAATAGAACGATCTTGGTTCTCTCCCTGTACTCGCCTATTTCTATTGACATGATGGGCCTCTCTCATCCTCTCACTGTGGCGGTGGAACATCACGGGGTCATGCCTATAGGAGGGCTCATAGCCCGTGGAAGGCATGTAGTCGAAGCGAGGAAGAGGTCACACAGAACTCGCAGCCTCCACTGCCTTCTTTACCGGCTCCGAGACCTGCTGTATTATGATGTCCATCATAGTGTACATGAAGTTTTTTAGGGCATCCACCGTAACGTAAGCCTCTTGCCTAGCTAGGTGCTGGTCGACTGGCCAGGGGTCTGCTTGAGAACTTTCTAAGGCGTCCGCGGCCTCTAGAGGGACTGGGGCTTCCGTGACGGGCACTTTATCTCTCCTTGTCTACGCTCACATTGCTTTATTGACCACCATCGTTCATCAATCTCTTCCCCACAGACGGCGCCAAATTTATTCTGGGAAAAACTTTCCGTACCTGATTAAAGATGACGTGGGATGAAAGCTTGAGTTTATATGATGGCACGTGCAGATCAACTGGTGGGCCCTTCTCCCTTGGTCGAACCTGCAAAAAAGGCACCCCTAGGTTGTGGTCCCGGGAACGCCTCTCCAACGGTCAAGTCAGATGAGGGTTTAAGAGAGATAAATGTGGTAAAGAGAGATAGTGCAGAGTCAAATCTATTAGAGTGTAAATCCCTTTTCCGAGGTGGGTATGTGAGTATTTATAGCTCCTATAGTAAGGGGTAGGATGGTAAATTGATGTTGGAGATCCCCAAAGGGGGATGCTGTCTGGTTTGTTCCATTTGGGCCTCTGATGGGAGCCCTAAAGGTTCCGATTGGGCCCACTGCACCTGGCTGGGCCTATCCTACGATTGGGTATCCTTGGGCCTTCCAGAGAAAATCCTATTTTCTGGATCAGTGCCTCACCACCTCATCCCAATATTTTTTTGGTCATCCTCTGCCTCTTCTACACCTTGAAAGGTTAATCATCTTACACCTTCTCACCAGTGCATTCATACTCCTTTTCACATGCTCAAACTATTTAAGTTTAGTCCCTCTCATCTTCTCTTTTATAGGTGCCAATCTTACTTTATTTCTAATGACCTCATTCCTAATCCTATCCAACCTCGTGCGACCATACATCCACCTAATCATCCTCATCTCTGTTACCATCAACCTCTGAACTTGGAATTTCTTTGTTGGCAAACACTCGGAACCGTATAACAATACTAATCTTACTATCATATGACAAATATTTCCTTTTAGTTGTACCAAAATCGTACTATCACACATCACTTCTGAAATATTCTTCCAATTTTGACATCCACTTTTATATGAGGTGTAAAGTCTTCATCAATGTCCCCTTCTGCTTGAATAATCAAGCCCAAATATTTAAATTTTTCAACCATTGGCATTGCTACTCCCTCATGGTGACTTCTTCACAACCCTATTCCGCTTCACTGAAACCACACCTTACATATTCAGTTTTCAATCTACTTAATTTTAAATCTCTAGACTCAAGGGTATGTCTCCAACTTACTGTTGACTCCAGCCTTAGCCTCATCTGTAAGAAGAATATCATCTGCAAATAAAGAACACCATGGTAACCTTATCTTAAGGATCCGTAATGAGTTCATCTAGGACAACAGTAAAAAGGAACAGGCCTAACGCTGACACCTAGTATAGCCCAATGTCAACGGAAAATTATTTGTGTCACCTGCCGCTGTCCTAACACTCGTCTTTACTCCCTCGTACATATACACAACAAATCAGATCTCAATACCCAACACTTATCTCTTCCCCAAGTATCTTCATGACACTTTCGCACGGTATTGCACCATAAGCATACTCCACACCTATGAACACCATGTACAGATCTTTACACACACACACACACACACACAAGCACATATATATCCACACACACACACCTATATATATATAGTATATATATTAATATATAGTATATATATAATATTATATAGATATATATATATATATATATATATATATATATATATATAGTACACACATTAAATATATACACATATATATATATACACTATATATATATATTAACACACACACCACACATAAATGTTTATATTATATTATATATAAATATATATATATAGTATATATATATATGTGCACGCGCGCGCGCACCACACACACACCAATAATATATCTTATATAATATATAGATATATATATATAATATGATATATATATATACACATCATACAAATCCCCAAATAAACCAAAAAAAATATATATATATATCTATCTATTATATATATATATATATATATAGATATATATATATATATATATGTATGTATGTATATTGTACATAATATATACATAACTATATTACACATATATAGTATGTGTAAATACATATAATATGTATATCTATCTATATATATATATATATATATAGTATATATATATATATTATATATATTTGTCTACTATAATATTTATATATATATATATATATATATAATATATATATATATATCTATATATATATATATATTTATATAATCTATCTAATGCATCAAATGTGTGTGTGTATGTATATCATATATATACTAGATATATATATATATATACTATATATATATATATCTATAGATATTCTATATATATATATTATATATAGTATAACACACTATACATACATATACTCATATATATATATATATCTATGAATACATATATATATATATATATATATATATATATATTATATATTATATACTTATATATATATATATAAATATACACACATTTATAGACATACTAGACATATTAAATTATATATACACTATATATATATATATTTACATCTGTATAATACACAAAAATAGAATATATATATATAGATATAGAGATATATACATACATAAATATCATCGATATATTATATATATTATATATATATCTTATATATATATATATATATATATATATATATATATATATCTATTATATATATATATATTGCACATGTTACATATGTATTAAGTATCCATATGTACATATACAATACATTTTTATATATATTATATATACACATATACGCAATACATAGGACAGTAT
>JAKOGI010001694.1:10000-40000 GCA_029747015.1 Carnegiea gigantea | reverse complement strand
CTCAACCAAGATTCACAAAATTTTCTAGAAAATTCAAAAATAGTAAGAACAATCTATAGGAGAATTTTCAGAATTTTCCGCCACCAAGTATACGTTGCACAGAAGTTACAATAACTGCCCAATTGCACCAAAGCAGATCAGCGCATTTCAAAGATTCATAACTTTCATTCTAGACCTCAAATGAAGACCTAAAACCCCAATATGTAAAGATTAAGAAGTCTTCTAAAACTTTCATCAAGGACACAAAACATGATTCCCACAATAGGTTTCCCAAAATGGAGCTTAAACACAAGTGCGTCAGTTTTTGATCCATTCTGCACAGTCTTGGTAAAATGACCATAACTTTTTCCACAGACTCGGATTGAGGCGATTCAAGAGGCATTTTAAAGATAACACATGGAGCTATCTACCCACCAAAATTCATAATTTTTGGATGAGCTGATCATTACCAGTTTCATCTTGAACACTGCCCTATTTTTCTGAAAATTCTAGGTCTTTCTGTTTTGGGGTTTTCTTCCTTTTTCACATAAAAACTCACTTGAAATCATTCCCAATTACCAAAACATCATCATAACCATCAATAAAACTAAAGATTACAAAATCAAATACAAATCAATCCATAAACATGGTTTTCATTTAAGCTTGCATGAACATGATCACTCCCTAACCCTAGCTCAACCCCACCATGATTAGTACCCAAAATAACTCTTGTTCTTATCAAAACTCATGATCAATGATCACAATTATCAAAACAAGAATCAAAACTAAAATAAAACACCAAAATCAACAAGATCAAGATCACTTACTTTGAAGATAAGTAGAGATAGAGGTGGAGTTTAGTGGTTTTGAGGATGGGAGGTGGTAGCTAGTGGTGGAGGGATGTTAGGGGCGGCAAACTTGGCTGGACTTTGGCCGGAAACTCACCAGAAACATGCTGGAACAGTGGCAGCTGCTAGAGAGTATGGGGGTAGCTGACTTTAGAGAGAGGAAGAAGAGAGAGAAGGAGCTTGAATTTACTTTGTGTAAAATGAAGGAAAAAAGAAAAACACTAGGTAGAATATATGGCTGAGGTTTTTAGCTTAAAAACCCACTTTTTACCTATGGTAATTTGCAATAATTAATGATAATTAGCTAAGCAAATGATGTAAAGATTGTTAGGTCGAAATTGGCCTTAAATAAGCTTGGGTTCAGAAAATAATCAAACCGAGTGCGATTAACTCAAAATTA
Source organism: Carnegiea gigantea (assembly GCA_029747015.1). Lineage (NCBI taxonomy): Eukaryota > Viridiplantae > Streptophyta > Magnoliopsida > Caryophyllales > Cactaceae > Carnegiea > Carnegiea gigantea. The sequence continues at coordinate 38,773 of JAKOGI010001694.1, read as the reverse complement.
AAGTTCTGCAAGGATATGAAGAAAATAATAATAATAATAATAATAATAATAATAATAATAATAATAATAATAATAATAATACTAATAATAATAATAATTTCTTAAACCATAATTCTTAAACCATAAAAATATAAAAATTGGCCTACTATCGATTCATCCGATATTTAATTAATCAACAAAACTTGAATTAACAATCACTGAAACTTGAATTGCAAAATGGGACCCAAATGCAATATCCCCCAACCAAAGTAATTAAATACGATAAATGAAAAAGGAAAATTTAAATGACATAAGATAATTCAATAAATATATAAAATGCAATTGAATTAATAAACATGATTTGGTTAAACAAATAACCATGAGTGTTTTAGTCAGTAAACATGATAAGGTAATTGAATAAATAGGATTAATGAAATAAATAAAGATGATGTAATTAAATAAATATGGGTTAGGGTCGGATTATTACAGCCTTCCCCCCTTAAAGAGTTTCATCCTCGAAACTTATAGCACTTGATAGCTGTATGCAATGCTGCTTTAAAAATTTATGGTCCAGTGGTTTCCATTGCTTCCCTCATCAGACTAGTCTAAGATCTGCTCTGAGTCCGAATCAAACGCCAGAATAAACATAGTCAGAGATAAAAAGGATGGAATTGGTAGTCAAGTGAGTCATTAGGAACAAAAGAAATAAACAATGAGACCAGTGGTTAGAATGAAGATCACCATAAGTGTAACATAATACCATAAGAATTGTGGTTTATAATAATGGATCATAAAGGATCCAATAAATAATTGATTGAGGGAAAAGATGGCCCGGTCACACTCAGGTTAACTGATGAATTGAAAACAAGATGATTAGCAACTGAGCTTCAACTAGGTGACTTTACAACCGCAAGCAACAAGGTAAGTGCAATAAATAAGTGGGACAAGCAATGCGAAAGTGGGATTGGATAAGCTACAATAGGAACATGCCTTTATTCATGTGAAGCCCATTCGAGTACAACAATTTGATTAAGTAGAGAAGGCAAAACCGTGTTTATCAGAATGTAAGGTATGTGTGTGGGAGTTGAAGTTTTGAATAAAGAGAGTAAAGGGGATTATGACATTCGCAATCACCCACACCAATAAGAGTTGAATGACATTATGAATTCAGAACAAGTTATACAAGCTTATCATCATGAATACTTGAGATGTAAGGTAGATGTACGAATCAGCTCTCAGCGGAATGAACTACAACTCATGGTCATGAAATAAAGATGATAAAGGTCAAGAGCATAGGAGTGTTGACGACCATATAAAGTCGAACAAAAGTGCATTGCACATTTAACAAGGGGTTTGCAAAGACATGGAAGATCACACTCATAGGAAATATTAGGTTGAAATGCAAGGGAGATTAAACAATATTGAATCGTGTCAAGTTTTGACGATGAGATAAGCAAACAATTGCAAGAATGACGTTAAAAGGGCATTCCCGTAAGAGATAAACTATGGTTGCATGGTTTAGGTGTGATATTCGGACCATAAATCATTCCTGGAAAAGAAATTTGTTGTTGGCAGTTAATCCTATAAATCATTTTTTCAAAGTATAGGGCACTTGTTTGGATAGTGATTTTGTCCAATTCTCTGCACGCAGCACACAACCACAAGGTGCTGCCTTTCTTCTTCACACATACAAAACTAGGTTTCCCATGGTGATACACTTGATCATATAACTCTGTTCTATAACAATTCATTTTACTAAATCTTTAGTCCTTTGAATTCTACTGGGGGTCATACGATAGGCGCTCTGAAAAATGATTGAACACCTAGAACTGGGTTTGAATCGCCTATAAGAAAGGTTGCTCAGATGTGTTTGAAAAAGTCCCCATAAACCACATATGAGAATTTTCATAAACACTCCATTACAAATCAAGAGAGTGTTAGCAGCAAAGGAATGATGCCTCTGAACAATTCAAGGTAACTAGGGCAGAAATAAGTCAATTACAGGAAGTAATGGAAGCATTGCTGATGTAAGGTCTTAGTGTCAAGACCAGATAATTCCTATGCATGGCAGCTTAATCTTACTTGTCTCACACATATATATATGCCAAGTAGCACTCATTGTAGTGTTCATCTTACACTGGTTCACCTCAAAGATATTGCCTTGCAAGGCCCTTCCTCATCTAGAGGTTTACATCTAACTTGGCACTGTATTAATCCTTTAAGAAGTTGTAAATGGCATCTCCACATGAGGTTTCAACCATCACTGTACCCAAGAGTAGGGATATTAACACACCTCAATAAGACTCTCAAATCTTGGGGCAAAACGGATAGAGTTCTGCCTGAAAACTTATTAAAACCCAGGCTTAAAGCCTTACAATAGATACCTGAAATTAAGAGAAATACTTCAATAGCTCAACGGTCAAACGCCGGAGTTCATAACTCAATGGGTTACACACCTGAAGTGCACAATTGCAGAAATGAAACATGCAATACAACTTCCAGATAAATGAGAACATACCTCACTAACAGGTGACCCAAATGATTCCACAGTCCACTTTGCTCATGCTTGAATCTCATGATAGTAACAAATGATTGAGTCACCCAAATGAAAATGGTTTCTCCATATATACCCATACATATGAACTTATAAGCAATCGCGCATTTACTGGGTCCAACATAATGCATACACACCTTGATAGCTCACAGTGGCCCTTAAAACCTTAGCTCTAATACCAAATCTGTAACGCCCCCAAAATACTAATGACACGATTACTGATAATTGCGATGAAAGACTCAGTAAACGAAGGCACTACCGCCGTCCTGATAAGGACAAGGCTCACTGAAACCATTTATTCTTGCAACTCATGCTTACAACTACAAAAATCTAGTAAACTGAAATACTTCAAGATCAAAGTCCATAATAGATCAACCATACCATGTACTAACTCACATTCCATACCACATAAGTACTTGACCCTAAAGTCGATTCCAATATTCATGCTATGCTGAATTCACTGTGAGCATCTGACGATCTTCAAAAAGGTTTGCTGAAAGGAGGAATATGTGGTACTTCATCACCTAAAATGGAAAACATGAAAACAATTCGAAAATATGAGCAAAAACTCAGTACATACATCCCTGTATTATAAAATGAGCATAGAAATACTATTGATGGGTACCCGCTTTTGCAAGTCATTTAGTTCGCAATAACAATGAAAATGAAAGTAATATGAAACTGAATTGCTCATTATTATCTGGATGTGAACCTCCTTGTAATGAAATGATCTATACATAGGTGTACACCTGCCAATCCGATCAGGGGTTGGCCTGAAGCCGCGCGGGTAAATGATGGGCTGACGCCCTATAGATGATAACTGACGAGGTCACAAGTTAAATGACAAATCACTGTATAAACTGATTCATTGTTAAACTCAATAAGAGTTGTAACTTGATAAACATGATCTGCTTTTTGAAGATACAGACAATGGACGTACCTTGAGTCTTTAAAAAAATGTCATCTGACTTGATAAATATGGTCTAACTTGATAATACTTATGCATAACGGGGAACGATAATAGGCCTCAACTCTGTTTCATAAATGTCATTGTAGGTATGTGTAGTCAGTAAATGATCATTACTCACATAATAGAGTACGTAAAAGTATGTGTAATAGAAATTGAGTAATTAAACGATACACATAACTTGAGTAATATAACTTCAAAATTGAATTGATGAAAGCAATTACATTTGATATAAAGTAAATAACAGTAAAATAGTTCACCATGAAATAATTGAGATTACAAAGAAAAAGGCCTTAATGGTGACAATTGAGAGAGTGGTTGTGGCCTTTGATAAAATAGGTTGCTGATACGGGTTTAAGGCTCGCTGAGGTACAGCTTGGTTCAAGATCACAGCTAATACACTAGCTTGGCTTGATATATATATTGGATACATTTTGACTTCAGTAAGTGATAAAGGTTTGAGGCCAAGAGAAATATATATCTTGGTTCAAACAGCATAAACTGCAATAACTCTCCCACTTCTCATAATTCAATCATAAATCCATTAGATATAGAATTCCACCTAAAATGAATCATTGTACTCAATAAAAGCTATTAAGCTCACTAAACTTGGTATTTTCCTTTGTAAAATCCATAAAAGATTCAGAGCTCATAAACAAACTTCCAATTTGTATAATTGTCTTTTTCTTTCTCATTAATCCAACTGAAAACTCCATGAAAGGCCATGAATATTCATGTCCCCCTTAAATGACCTTGCTTGGCCTAAAATACCTAAAATAAGTGCATGATCAATCTCCCTCAATCATTATTATTGCTCTTTACAAATCCATTCAAAATGCTTCCCAAAATCACCAAATTCCAAATACTCAACCAAGATTCATGAAATTTTCTAGGAAATTCAAAAATAGTAAGAACAATCTATAGGAGAAGTTTCAGAATTTTCCTCCACCAAGTGTATGTTGCATAGAAATTACAATAACTGCCCAATTGCACCAAAGCTGATCAGTGCATTTCGAAGATTCATAACTTTCATTCTAGACCTCAAATGAAGACCTAAAACCCCAATATGTAAAGATCAAGAAGTCTTCTAAAACTTTCATCAAGGACACAAAACATGATTCCCACAACAGGTTTCCCAAAATGGAGCTTAAACACAAATGCGTCAGTTTTTGATCCATTCTGCACAGTCTCGGTAAAATGACCATAACTTTTTCCACAGACCTCGGATTGAGGTGATTCAAGAGGTATTTTAAAGATAACACACGGAGCTATCTACCAACGAAAACTCATAATTTTTAGATGAGCCGATCATTACCAGTGTCATCTTGAGCACTGCCCTATTTTTCTGAAAATTCCAGGTCTTTCTGTTTTGGGGTTTTCTTCCTTTTTCACATAAAACCTCACTTGAAATCATTCCCAATTACCAAAACATCATCATAACCATCAATAAAACTAAAGATTACAAAATCAAATACAAATCAATCCATAAACATGGTTTTCATTTAAGCTTGCTTGAACATGATCACTCCCTAACCCTAGCTCAACCCCACCATGATCAATAACCAAAATAACTCTTGTTCTTATCAAAACTCATGGTCAATGATCACAATTATCAAAACAAGAATCAAAACTAAAATAAAACACCAAAATCAACAAGATCAAGATCACTTACTTTGAAGATAAGTAGAGATAGAGGTGGAGTTTAGTGGTTTTGAGGATGGGAGGTGGTAGCTAGTGGTGAAGGGATGTTAGGGGCGGCAAACTTGGCCGGACTTTGGCCGGAAACTCGCCGGAAACTCACCGGAACAGTGGCAGCTACTAGAGAGTAGGGGGGTAGCTGACTTTAGAGAGAGGAAGAAGAGAGAGAAGGAGCTTGAATTTACTTGGTGTAAAATGAAGGAAAAAAAAAACACTAGGTAGAATATATGGCTGAGGTTTTTAGCTTAAAAACCCACTTTTTACCTATGGTAATTTGCAATAATTAATGATAATTAGCTAAGCAAATGATGTAATATTGTTAGGTCGAAATTGGCCTTAAATAAGCTCGAGTTCAGAAAATAGTCAAACCGAGTGCGATTAACTCAAAATTAAAGTTCTGCAAGGATATGAGAATAATAATAATAATAATAATAATAATAATACTAATAATAATAATAATAATAATTTCTTAAACCATAATTCTTAAACCATAAAAATATAAAAATTGGCCTACTATCGATTCATCCGATATTTAATTAATCAACAAAACTTGAATTAACAATCACTGAAACTTGAATTGCAAAATGGGACCCAAATGCAATATCCCCCAACCAAAGTGATTAAATACGATAAATGAAAAGGGAAAATTTAAATGACATAAGATAATTCAATAAATATATAAAATGCAATTGAATTAATGAACATGATTTGGTTAAACAAATAACCATGAGTGTTTTAGTCAGTAAACATGATAAAGTAATTGAATAAATAGGATTAATGAAATAAATAAAGATGATTTAATTAAATAAATATGGGTTAGGGTTGGATTATTACACATACATATATGTATATATACATATACATATACATATACATATATATATATATATATATATTATATATATATATATATATATATATATATATATATATATATATATATATATATATGTATAGGGCGCAGATCAGGTGAGAAGTAGGGTTTCTATGAGCAGAATGAGTAGATTCGATCTGGACCGTTGATTCAGATCCAACGGACAAAAAAAACCCTTCCTCCTTTAGTGTCTTTAAGCGTTCTCCAGGTGTGCTTTTGTTGTTTTCGAGATTTCTCTCTCCTACTTTACTGTTTCTCTCTCCTTTTGCTTCGTGTTTCAACTAAGCAGCTTGAGCTTCTCTGCTTCTTCACCATTTTCGCTCGAACTCAGCATTTTCAACCTCGCGATTTCGCTCGACCTCTCCATTTTCTCCTGCTTCAGTCGTTCTCTCTCATTCGCTCACCATTTTTGAGTTTTCTCTCTGCTCTGTACTCGTTCACTCTTTCTTTCCTTCGCTGGTCTGCCAGCTAGCGCTCAAAGTCACATTTTTGCTCTAGATTTTTTGCTTCGAGTTCTTGAAGTTCAGGTGAAATTTGTTGAGCTTCTAGATGTGATTTAGGTGATATTTGCTGGTTTTGTGATATTTTGATGTTTAACCTCAATGTTCTTTCGTTTTGCAGGTTTAGAATCGGGTTTCCATCCAGAACCAAGGTTTTTAGGTATGTTTCGTGTAATTTCGATTTCGATTTCATCTGATATTAATGATGAACCGTGCTAGTATTTTGGCCTTTTATTCTGTTGTTTGTGTTTTATATGGTTTTAATTAATTTCTGTCCATGTTAGGTTTTATTTTTGGGTACCTTTGTTTTTTTGTCATTGTTGGCACTTGGCATTCATTATTTCAAGTTAGTTAGAACCGTGAATGTTATATCTAAGCATTTGAGTGTCTTATATCACGATATGTGGCAAATCCATTTTTGGTTCTATGTTTGGTTTACTTGCAAGTGGATATAATTACATAGTGTTTTATACAACTGAGACTCTCACTAAACCAACTATGAGAAACATTAGATTTTAAACCAAAAAATCTAGATGTTGCTAGAATAATACAACCTAATGATGCTGCTAGTGTCATATTACATAGCCTGTACATGCTTTATAAAAAGGAAAAAAATTATAAAAAGGAAAAAAATTATGTTTTTGCTTCTTTTTTGGGTTATAGCTTCTTTACAATAATTTTTAGTTTGGAAGATATGGTTGGAAAATTATATTGCCACCTGTAATTCTATATAAGTTGAGTGTGCTGAACCTTGTCCTTTATTATTTTCCCTCTACTCTAATCACTTCTTAAGCAAGGATAGAGGGGCTAGGAATGAAGAATGGGGTGCATCCCAAAATCAAATTCCATTTTTCTGCATTCACTTTCGTTACATGTCAAATGGACAGGGAAAAAAAAAAAATCTCCTCTGCTTTGCATATGTTCTACGAATTCTTGAAATAATGATTATCCAAATGAGTTATACACACAACTTTAGATCTCTTGAGACATGAACCATTTTATGAGGCTATAATAGGGACAGGATGGGGAAAAAGCGTTATTCTAGGATATGCTTGTAGGAAGACAAAGAATGCTCTATAAGATAACCTGTTTTGGTTATAGCCATGAATATCCCCACATGCTTATTCTAACAACATAGTGCAGTGGGCAATCCATACCTGAGGCTGTGGTTCAAGGTACTTAATGGTTTTGTTGGCGATAATAAAAGGGTGATTTTTGTTGATGTGGATGAGATTTTGTTTGAGCATATGCTTTCGTTGAGATTCTTCGCACTCTGTTAGATTCATATACACTATCACGGTTGCAGGTATATATGCCACATTCACTTTCTTATCTATTATGTCTTAGTTGAACTGAATTCAATGTAGATCACATATCCAAATATATCAATTGCCTCTCAGTTTTATCCTTATATTTCACTTGGAGGCATTGTAATATGTGACTAATGTGAGCATAACGACATTCTTACAATCCCTGTATGTAAGGATCCTTGATTGTGTGTAGGAAACAGCCAGAATATTGTTTAAAAAAGTGGATTGGGTACACTTGACGAATAGCTGAAGAGGTAATCCTTTCTGGGAAAATATTTTCCCTCTAAATGACATGCTTTCTAGAGATGTATCATATGGTTTTTTCCTTGAATATGTAATGCGTTTGCTATCATGATCGATACAAGTTCACCACCACCTCATGTGAACATAGAAAGAAGTGTGTGTCTCATTATCTTCTTAAGGTAAGATGCTTGGTCAGTAAAGTTAATACTATTCACCAGCTTGTAGATGTAGATTTAACTCTGTTAATCAGAATCCTCTACTAGAGGAGTGCTTGTCGCAGAAAAAGAAGAATAATACAATTTTTTGAGTTCAAGACAAGCAAGGAGAAGTAAATGCATTGGTTGTTAATGTAACTCAGTGATTGAAATTCTCAATGCGCATTATGTTAGTTCCACATAAAGAAATTTCTATGAATAACTAAATTATTCATTGCCTTCTAGACGTTTTCAATTTTAATATACTTGCACATGTACTTTAGAAAATTTGGATATTCATCATGTCGAACTTAGGGGCTTTCGAAAGTGAACTAATTCAATCCCTTGTGAATAGGGCATGCATTTTTGCTTGAACGTATTCATCTTAGTGTACTTGGACGCTTTGCTTGAGTCAATTCGTATATTTGATGAACTTATACGTCTAGTTTAGTGGACTTGTATTTTTGATGAATTTATCCATCTTACTATGCTTTGCACGTCTCCAAAATTTTGAAAGTGAACTTATACATCTACTTTAGTGAACTTGCACATGTATGTTGGTGAACGTATACATCTACTTTAGTGAACTTATATATTCATTGTGGTGAACTTATGTATTTATTTATTTTAGTGAACTTGCACATGTATGTTGGTGAACTTATACATCTATTTTAGTGAACTTATATATTCATTGTGGTGAACTTATGTATTTATTTTAGTGAACTTGCACATATACTCTAGTAAACTTGGATATTCATTTCGTTAAACTTAGACATCTTTTTTAGTGAACTGAATGCAATTTCTCTGATGACCCTATATGTTCATTTTGGTGAACCTTTGCATCTATTTTGGTGAACATGTCTACTCATATGGGTGAACTAGGGCCTTCATTATGATGAACTTGTATGTTCATATAGGTGAACCAGGGTCTTCATTATCATAACCTAGGGCTTGCATTTTTATTTACAATGTTCAACTGTAACTAACATCTAATTCTAACCAACTTTACTTTATGGTCCCCACGTGTTCAACAATACTCTAACAACGTATTAGATTCTACCACCTTACATGTCACGAGCCTTGCTTGTGGTGATTATATTTGTATCATTGGATTAACAAGCATCCACCTAAAAGCGTTTGTGGGTACTACAAATAGGACTAAATGAATAATGATTGGCATAGACATGAATAAAGAGCAAGTTTGGTAACTGTGCTAAATTTCTCTGTTCGTTTAGGGGAACTAGTACGTTTGAGTAAACTTGCACATTCATTCCAGTGGACTTGGCATTCATTTAGATAAACTTAGACATCCTTTTTAGTGAACTAAATGCAATTTGTCCAATGACCCTATATATGCTTATTTTGGTGAACCTTTGCATCTATTTATCCATCTTACTATACTTTGCATATGTCTGCAAAATTTTGAAAGTGAACTTATACATTTACTTTAACGAACTTGAAGATGTAAGTGGGTGAACTTATACATGTACTTTAGTGAACTTGTATTTTTGTCATGGCAAACTTATGTATTTGTTTTAATGAACTTACACATGTATGTTGGTGAACTTATACATCTACTTTAGTGAAATTATGTATTTATTTTGGTAAACTTGGACATGTACTCTAGTAAACTTGGATATTCATCATGGATAAACTTAGAGATCTTTTTTAGTGAACTAAATGCAATTTCTCTGATGACCCTAGATGTTTATATTGTTGAACCTTTGCATCTATTTATCCATCTTACTATACTTTGTCCATGCCTCCAAAATTTTGAAAGTGAACTTGAACATGTATGTTGGTGAACTCGAACATGTATGTTGGTGAACTTATGCATGCACTTTTAGGAGATGAACTTGTACTTTTAGTGAACTTGCACATGTATTTTAGTGAACTTGGCTATTCATCATGGTGAACTTCTATATATCTTAAAGTGAACTAAGTCAATACCTTGTACATTCATTCTTGTCAATTAAGTCATGGATTTTTGATTGAACTTTGCACACATATTTTCATGAATTTATATATTAGTCTACTTAGTAACTTTTGCGTTAGTAAACTTGTACATTCATATTAATCAAATTGGATGTATTCACCGTGGTGAACTTATATGTGTACTTTAGTGAACATGTACATGTACTTTAGTGAACATGGCTAGTCATCATGGTGAACATGTACATTTCTTAAAAACTGAACTAAGTGAATGTCTGCCTTATACATTCATTCTTGCGTACTCTTAATGACTTGGTTTTGTTTTTCATTTTAGGCAAAATGGTTCATACAAGAAGTAGTCAAAAGTCAAAAAATCCCAGTGATTGTGAAAAAGATGTAGCCATTGAAATGTACAACACTCAAAGGTATTATGTAAATCATTTACTCAATTACGTGAATCTAAAATTAGTAATTAGCACCTTTTTTTGGCAATAATAAGAAATAAGAATGGAGGAAATAATAAAACGTCATCATGGTGAACTTATACATGTACTTTAGTGAACTTACACATGTATTTCAGTGAAATTTTGTATTCATTATGGCAAACATTGTGCCTTTTAAAAGTGAATTCATTAAATCCCTTTTAGATTGATTCAATACAAACATATATTTGGGTTCAATTGATGTATATATTTATTAAATACTAATTAAATCCCTTTATATGTTTTAATGAGTTTATATATTTATTTTTTTGCATTCAAATGGTGCATATATTGGCGACAACTTTACTCATATGTAGCATTGAATTTGTATTGCAGGTTGATTGCGTTAAATAATGTGATTTTATGACAAACTTATCCTAATCTCTTTTGCCACTAAATAATATGCATGTTAGTGAATTTGGACACTTTGTTTTAGTGAAATTATGCATTCATATTAATGAAATTGCATAGTGAACTTGCACATATATTGTAGTAAACTTGGGTGTTCATCATGGTGAACTTCCGCCTTTTGGAAAGTGAACTAATTCAATCCCCTTGTATATTCAGTCTTGTCAATTAACGCATGCTCTTTTTGGTTACAAATGAGTAATAAACTTATGCACTTGTTTTAGTGAGGTTAGATATATGTTTTTGTATATATGGTTTGAATGTAAAGATGCATTACCGCTAACTTCCAATACTAAGCCACTCAAACACTCATCCAATGTGATCGTCTTTTGCAAATGTAGATTTGATCTCATATATATCCATTTTAAGTGTATAACTCATTCAATATAATTGTCCACCAAATATGTATATTAACTACATGCTTATTAATACAACCCTAAGCTATAGTAAACATTTATGCTAATTTGGTTCGTCTATTGTATACTAGTATCAGTTTATTAAAATTATTTTTGCAGTGAACACTCTGGAAGTAAGCGGTCTCAAGGAGAACAAAAACACAGAGAGGGGAAGAAGCTTCGTGCTCAACCAAAAAGATTGTGCGTTCAAGTTACTTCAAAGAGACCAACATCGATCTACATTGCTACCGCTACTGGCGAATCTAATGAAGCTTCTAGTGATGCACACACGGAAGGGTACATCCCTTTGGAGATAGCAACTCCCACACCCACACCTACCTCAACATTTCCCGGTCAATGTTCCCAACCAAGCCTTCAACTTTCAATTGTACACTCTCAAATGGATCTAGAAGCAGCACCTTTGGATGGTGAGTAAGGTACACTAAGAAGTCATGATATAGGTGATACACAACCAATGACTGAAGAAGAAGGGGTAGTAGCATTAGGTAGCAATTCAATGGGTGTTCACACTACCCAATTGAGAAACAAACCAAAAGCAAAGAAAAGCAAACCAAAAGAATTCAACAATCGGATGTCACCCAAGGGTTTGAGGCAGCTAATTGAAAAGCTAAATGACAAGCAAAAAGAAGTCGTCAAAGAAATTGGGTTTGGCGGCTTCTTGCACTTGCAACTTGACATGATTCCAGGGAAGCTAGCAGTGTGGTTAGTTCGCAATTTTGACACTTGCTCATGCTCCCTGCCCCTCACCCATGGCAGGTTCAGAGTCACTGAGCATGATGTCTATATGACATTAGCTCTTCCCAAGGGCCCCTTTGAGGTGACTGAGGCCAAAAGTGAAACGAATTCTAGTACGGAATTCAAAACCTTACTCAAGCGATGGAAAGAACAATGCCTGACCGAGATAGTGTCCCTAAATCTGGGGAGATGGTTGACATGATATGTAGTCAGGTAGATGGGGGAGAAGAATTTAAAAGAAACTTCATACTATTTGTGGTGTCTAGTTGTCTCAATGGGAACCAAAAAGGTGAAGTAAATTACTTGGTACTTGATTCATTATTGGACTTAACCAAAGTGAGAGAACTTAATTGGGTGCGATACACAATGGCAGCCCTTGTCTCATCAGTTGATGAGTGGAAATAGAAGACCTCGAGGTTTTTTAGAGGGCCAATACTTTTCCTAATGGTACGTTGAGAATTTCTATTCATTCATTTTATTCATACACTTCATTCGAATCGTTAAAATTTTGTATCATCTAATTTTTCATGCAAGTTTTATAAAAACAAATTGAACTTTTTTCTTATTTTCACAGCTTTGTTGTCTTGATCGGGTTGTTTTCAAAGTGCGGACTGTCAAGCGTCAGTTCCCAACCTTGAGAGGATGGACAAATGATAAAGTGAAATCAAGGGCAGAACAAGAATTTCAAGTCGGTTTTGGCAACGGTGCCCTTGAGGACTCTCTAGATGAGACTGAAAGGCCCGCTGAAACTCAAGTAGTTCATGAAGTGGAACCATCTGATGCAACCCCTGAAGCTGCTGAAGCTGAACATCATACTGTACGGTCAAAAATGAAGGTATATAACCCCCAAACGTTAAACTCTTTGCTCTGTACTATATGTAACATTTAAGTGTCTATGCAGTTGGTAAATGGCCATACTTTTATTTTTGTATGTGATATCTAGAAGTAGATATAATGATCACATATTCTTGTCATGTGCCCTGACCATCAAATCCAAGGTTAAGTTAAACTTGAAATATAATTACTTGTTTAGTATTTTGATTTGATGTGAATTGATAAGAAAATGTCAAAATAGCCCTCAAGTTGGTAGACTTGTGTGAAGTCTCAAGGATGAACGTAACCTAGGACCTTATGTTGCTTGACCTGTCTTTGTTTTGATCAGGCACTTCTTAAGGATGCTAAGAAGGCGAGCAATGAGATCATCACCAATACTCGTGTCTTGGCAGGGGTGATCACGGAATTAGAGAAGTTGGTTCCTGAAGCACATGCTTCACTAAAGAGAGTAAGAACAATAGCTGTGCAAACCACAACTGCTGCACTGTTTGGAGAGACAATTTTGCCGGGGAAGTCAAAGATTACCAAACTGTTACTCTCACCCGACCCCTATGAGTCGGAAGATTTCTTGTTGGCGGTTGATGCAATCGAGAAGCAATTTTTGACTTCCCAAAAAAGCAAACATCACTTCTCACAATTTACTCCGCCAAGTTTCAGCCTCGGCTTGTCTCAAGCAGAGAATGAGCCAACAGCCACTCATCTCTTCATGCATGAGGCACAGAATGAAGAAAAGACTGAAGAGACTGCCCCTGCTACTGGAGTTGTGATCAGAGAGCTAGATGTCGATGTTCCATTGCGAAATGTACAAGAAACAAGCTATGTTGGGAAAGGCGAAGCTATTATGGAGGAAGTGTCAAGAAGACCAAGAACGAGGTCCATGCAATGCAGTAGCAAGCAAGTGCCAACAGGTATGTTTCCACCTTTGTTCCTTGGCCTCTCTCTGTGTCCCTCACTATTTGTCTCTGTGTCTCTCTCTTTACATAATGAATGTAAACATGGCCTGACACAAGCAGCTAACAATGCAGTAAATGGTCCAATTACAGTTGTCTAGCCTTTCCATTCTAGAAATGCTTATTGTTACTGCCACTTCTACTACTATATTCAGAGTAATCAGCATAGAAGTAAAAACAAGAATTAGGGGCCCAGTTTGTCTAAGCCCGCGAAAGATCTAATCACCGCATCTAGGCTATATATGAAATGATCCTTCTAAATATGATTCAAAATCCCACCTATCACTGCAATAAATGGCCCAATTACAGTGGTACACCAGCAAAACTTGGATCATTTCTTTGAACTTTGTACAGGTGTAAAGTCTGAAATAATTTCTTAAGGAAAACTTGCTTGTCGCTGTTCTTTTGGAATTACTTGGTCTTAAGATAGGAATGCTGTTAATGCTGAGGAAGCATTGGCTTCCTCTGTGTAAGGTCCATCCGTTGTCCGTCAGTGCTAGTATAGAAATGCTCATTGTTACTACTACCACTATAACTGTGACTATATTCAGAGAAATCAGCATATATAAAACTGGGTGCAAGTAAAAATGAGAATTAGGGGCTCAGTTTGTCCAAGCTAGAAAAAATCTAATCACCTCATCTAGGCTATACATGATCTGATCATCCCAAATTATTGTTGGCATCCCAACTACAACTGCAGTAAATGGTCCAATTACAATGGTACAGAACTGAATTGGATTATTTTTTTGAACTTTGGGCTGCTGTAATTTTTCAGTTGTACCTTATTACTGCTTTTCTTTTTTTTTTGTGGGTAACCACATGGTTGTGTTACAAAAATCTTCATCTGTCAAGCAGAGCCTCAAGGAAACAGTGTTGCCCCTGCTACTGGAATTGTGATCAGAGAGCTAGATGTGAACGTTCCATTGAGAGATGTACTAGAAGCAAGCTATGTTGGCAAAGGCAAAGGCATTATGGAGGAAGTGTCAACGAGACCAACAACAAGGTCCATGGCATCTAGCAGCATGCAAGTGCCAACAGGCATGTTTCCACCTTTCTTATTTGCCCTCTCTCTCTCTCTCTCTCTCTCTCTCTCTCTCTCTGTGTCTGCCTTCTTTTTTATTCTTTGCCGTGTCTCTCTCTATGTCTTTCTCTCTCTGTCTTCTCTTTTGTTTCAATGACATTTGACTATAACAGTTCTAGGGGATGTGCTTGTGGTTTCAAGGGTAAGGGTTTTTAGACTAGTTTCAATGACATTTGATGATAATATATAGATCTCTACCTAAATACTATGTAGATTTTATATGGATTAATAATAATCTAATTTATTTTGACATGTGTGCTTGGACTTTATAAGTATCTTTTTGGATGAGATGAAGTTTTAAGTATTTTTTTGTACCACTAGGGTGAACTTTTACAGTTAATTGGTCGAACTTAAATGAGTATTGTGGTTTACTTGTACATTTTTTTCATAAAGGGATGATTTCTTTTATAATAGTTTACTCCTTTTCTACTAGAACTTATGAGCTATTAGCTGGGCACAAGATGTAGGGTTTTGATGGTCTTAGATACATAGAGAGATATGCAGTAAGATGTCGCTTGATGAGGGAGCTATTGGCATGGCTGCTTTAAGGCAATATGCTTACAGTTGAAAGTAACCATGCAATGAAACCTGAGTATGGTGGGCAAAGGACACCATGCACCTTTCTTAGTTATTACTCTGGGGCATGGATGTGAATAGGGATATCCTAGACTCATGATATACATGGCATGTCCTGTCAATTTCGGTTATACTGAAGATCATATCCAAGAGTTTGAATTGCTGTGTTTTGCCTTAGTTTCTGAAGTTTTGTTGCTAGAGTGATTGTGGTTGATCATTACAGTTCTCTTAGCAGCAAAGAATGTCTGAGAGACAGGCATGTACTAGCATTCAGGTAAGAGAGTACATAACCAACAAGCTTCTGCTATTTCAGGGTTCGAATTGTGAATGATCAGTCTCATAGAGCCTATATCTGCTGTCTTTTGCTATGGACTTTTATGAAGTTACTTGCTAGAACACTTGGACTTCTTTGTTGGTGGGTATTTCAGGTTTTTGGAAAGGCTATCTTTACTGCTCAATAACTCATTTAGCCTGTGAAGAATTGTCAGTGTTTGGGATTTCCTAAAAAATCTTAGATGCAAACACAATGTTACATGCATTGCTACTCTATGTGGAGATGTAAGAAACAGAATGTTACATGAATTGTCAGAGAACTTTTATGCTTGTGAAATTTTAAGTTTTGTATTTGGGAACAGCTGCAAATGCTATCCTGTTCCCCAACTTGAGGAACTTGGAATATGAATGACCATGTGGAGTTACAACAGGAAGATGTATCCTGTGCTTCAGGATCTGTAGACATGAATTCAATTGGGCAATTGCAACTTAACAAGGTAGATGTGTCAGAAGTGTCCTTTATTTGTTATTTATGACATCTTCTCTGCAGATCTCATTGGAAGTGTTTTTGGTTAACTTGGCAGATCAGGATAATGCTAAAACCCTAGATTTTGACGGAACACCTACGAAAGAGTCAGAGCTGAAATTAGAAAGCCTAGCTAGAGGCAAAGATCAAAAATATTCTGAATTTGGCTTTGGACATCTAAAGATGATACTCAAAATCCAACATTGAATGAACAATGTGGTGCAACAAATTGTCAACAATTTTTGCTGGTGTTTTGATCAACTGCTAAGGAAGAGTTTATGAGCAAGCCAAAACCACCTAACTAGGATTTCTTAAAAAATCTAAGCTGCATTGCTAGTTAGTATTCTTCCTTTAAAGTACTACTTTATGAACTTGACTAATATAAAAGTTTGTTTTGAAAGGAGATGCAAGAAACAGAATGTTAGAAAGGCGACACTATCCTCACCGGGAAAGGAAAGAGTTCACACCATTTTTATGCTCTCCTTACATGCAAAGGAATGTGAGTATCTTTGGGGCAATAGCCTATGAACCGAAGCTATATGCAGATTTTGTGTTTAACTCGTTAGAAGACGAAAGGTAACTACACACTGTTTACACTTCATAGCATGCATTTCATCAACCTGATCCCAAGGATTGTCTAAGTTAGGTGATTCTTAAATTAGGCATTGACCATCAATATTTTCTCTAGCATTCTACTTTTGAGATTTGTGGACATGGTAATTTGAGGAATATATGAATGTTTCTGTCTTTGCTATTCTGAGTTGATTTTTATATCCATTTGACAACTAATATGACATAGGTGATTGATTCACTCTTTACTGTCCTGAGTTACGTAGCCAAGTCGTTCATATGTAAATAGCTTTGAAATCATGAAAACCATTTTCTATGTACAATCTAAGCATAGTTTAATGTACAATTTATCTATTTATTTTTGTAGCCAAGTGTTGTATGATGATACGTACTATGTGGCTACAAGACGTGCGCTTTCAAGTCTTGCTGGGGATAATGACATTGACAAAACCGTCATCAATATTTGGGCGCATATACTGAATGTACGTGAGCAGTATAGAGATCGATCTGGCGTTCATCGGGTTTTCTTTACAAGTGAAGCATTGGTAAGTCAATTATAAAGATTCTTATATAACTTTTCACATGAATATATATGCTTTTACATATGAACGGTTAGTCAAGTAAAAATCTTTTTTTTTTTTTTTGGGGTTTTGCCTGGAAGGATGTATACATCAAGACAAAACATGAAGCGCAAGCAAAAGCTGCATTCTTTCATAGGCTGGATGAGGAGCTGTCATTGACTCTACATGTCAAATTCAAGGAAGTTGACTTGGTAAAATTTACTCAAACATATTACTTTTAAATGTATTTTTTTGTAACTGGTTTTGCTGGTAGCTATTATTTGGAAATTAGGTTATCACCATGATGGGTATGTTATTCTACATTGACCCAAAAAAAAACTTTATGTTGGGTTTTCAGGTGTTTTTCCATTGTGTACACAAGAAAAGACAAATTGTTCTTTGCTTTAATTTCAAGGACAAAACTGTGGATATAATAGACCATAAGAAAACAAAGCCAAAGGATAGTTGCCTATACGAGTTCTTCATAGATAATTTGGTGAGGTTACACATTGTTGTTTTGTTTTATTATTTTTCAAATGAAGCATATAACGATACTATTTTTTTAAAAATCATATGCAAACCAAGCAGAGCACACTTTTGGGAGAATATATTGTCAAGGAATGGAGTGATGATAGGAGAGGTAGTTCCATTCAACAGTTTCAAGAAAGACACATAGATATGGCTTGGAAAATCGACAATTCCAAAGAAGATCATAATGGAGGTATTTATGTTATGAGACATATGGAGGAATACAAAGGTGTGGCAACCCGTTGGAACGTTGGATTGAGGAAAAATGAGGTTAGCATGCTGCAGGCTTTCTCATTTAAAACTGTTTCATCTTTCATTACATATTGTCATCATTATTAAATGAGAGAGATTCAATTGATAATATTCAACGGATGTCTCATGAACCCCTTTGTTTTTTTATTTTTTGGTTTTTGTGTTTTTTTGGGGGGGGGTCATCATTCTCATGGGTTTTTTATATGTATTTTTTTTCCCGAGGGGTGCTTAGCTCAAATGCATGGATATTGGATATTGTTTTCTTATTCCTCTCTTCTTTTCAATTTTTTCCCCCCCGAAAAGAATTGATAAAATTTGTTTATGTATAGCATCTCGATGTCAGGTCGTTATCTATTGTTTCTGCTTATCTTATGAGGTTCTAATACAAGTTAATGGATCCTCTTGCTGCCCCCTCTCCCCCCTTCCCCCCCTTCCAATCTTAGGTTGTTGGAATTCATAAATTAAGGGTGCAATACTGCCACAAGATCGTCACATCATCTACCAATGTCATTGCTCCAGAGGTGAAGAACATGGTAGTTGCCTATGAAACTACAAAGCTCAAAAGTTCAAGGAAGAAGTGGTACGTTCTAGGATACTGCTGCTTATGTTTGGCTATTCAGTTTGAAACTAATGGATATATGCCATGAATGTAGTAGCTTAATGAATTCTACCTATACAAGGACTTTATGGTCAATTTAATTCTTAATGTTAAATCACAAATCAAAATACCTTAAATAAAAATGCTATATTTAGTTTCTAATTAAACTAAGTTTTAATTTTTAGCTTTACTTTTAAAGGAAATAATTTTAACTTGTAATAGGATAAGTAAAGATTTCATATTTGTAACTAAATGAATATTCAAGTTCCCTTTGACAGAGGAAACTGCCCCAGGGGCAGAAGATTATATTAGAATGGTTGTTTGTGAATGAATGAATATATGGTGTTAGACAAGGAATAGCATTTGTAGCTAAGGATTATATTTTGGTTTGTGCTATTTTTATAGGTCTTGAGTTCTTATCCTACATGCGTTGTATTGCGTACTGTTAAAGGCAATACAATTTAGTGAAGATTTTGGACACAAAAAATCTCACCAATGGTGTTTGTGAATGGAAATAATTCGATCTCTAAAGAATTAAATTTACCAGAAAGTCCAGAAAGATGTGGCAGGTTTTGTGAGAGACTTTGTTCCTAGTCGGCTTGCCTGTCTGATGATTGAACCACCAGAGACTTAGATTGTGAAGTTGTTCCTGCTGAACACTTTGTTCCTAGTTGGCTTGGGGAGATGAAGGGTAAGTTGGAGGAGTATTTATATAATTAGTTTAATTTCTTTTTTGGTATGTATATGACTAAATAGAAACCTTCTCTTAGAAAGTAAATTTCCACGTCTACATAATTGTAAGACGCACTGTTAAATATTTTTCAATTACTATTTGGTCAATGGAACAGCTTAGGAATTGTAGCCAACCAATATACAAGCAGGATTTTCTCAAGTTTTTTCTCAATTTGATCTCTGGTATGGACTCAGATTTTGAAAAGGAGGGAGAAACTAAGGAGACTTATTAACTCTGGAACTGAAGTACTCAAACTGCCCTGATGAAGTTGAAATTTGTAGCCTCCTTATTGGCAGCTTGAACAGATTTGAACCACCAGAAAGCCTGGACAAGAAATGTTGCATTGGTTGATTGATAAATGTTATTGCAGTTTCACTTCTTCGTAAAGCATTAAAAAAAAAAAAAAACACTCGAATACAGACAGAAACACATTTAGTTTAATATTTTTCTCCCTCATGTCTCATTACCATCTTGGATGAAACAATTTTGAGAAACATTTCATATTGATACCTATTATTTTGCATATGCATTATTTTATATTTTGTGAACTTAACAATAGAAGTGAGGCTTAAGGGCACCAATTAGAGAATCAAAAAAGTTGGATTGAAACATTGATAATTGTAAAATTAATTGGGAAGTAGTAACTCTTGCAGCTTAGGATTGAATCATAGGAGGTTGACATTTACTTGTTTATATTATCACTTCCAAACCACTAATATCAAAATACAAAGCATGAAGCCATCGGACATTAGGGTTTTCTAGGAGGAGTAGAGTAGGTGGTCCAAATGACATAACAAACATAATATTAAGATAATCTTGTTTTAATTGGTAAACATATTCTGATTGAACTTTTCCTAAGGCGAAATTACTGAGAGTACATTCGGCAGGGTCAAAATCAAAATGAATCTATGGTAATGTTTTATTTCATGAAGACAACGATTTTTACAGTCACAAATGCCTTTTTTTTTTTGGAAGGAAAAAAAATGAACGGCCTTAACAAATGATAAAAAGACTTGCTGATAAAAATAGTGAATTTCTCTGTTGGACATTGAATTGTAGCCCAGTTGCTTATGCATGATTTAACCCAGACCAAAGTTAACAAAAGCCCAAAACTGACCAATCCAAAACCCTGACACCAGGTAATCATTATCCAAAGGCCCAAGTCACCATGCTAAATATCTAGGCCCAGACAACTAGCTGAAGCCTGAAGTCGCAAACATTGTTTCAGAAAAATTTCAGCGAGCCCAAATGATGTTAAATTTGACAAGACCTGATGTGAATAGTGGAATAGACAACTGCAAAACTTCCATTATTGGCATTAAAAGATGATGTTGCATTCGTAATAATACAATGATACAAACACCATGATAATGACATTATGAAAAGGACATAATACCAGGATGCCCTCCGAAGTAGACTCTTAAACCGCAGCGTGTAGATGTGGAGTGCCTTTGCTGTGGAAATTTGGGTATCTAGAGTATTGTATGGTCAGGGATCAGATCCCTCAGAAGAACATTGTTGTCCATCTGAACTCCCGCAAATCGACCCTGAGTTCCTAAAGCCTTCTCGTAAATCCTTCAGAGTAAGGAGATAACTTTGCTGCAGATAAGAATAAAATGTCCAATTCAATTCATGGGCATATCAAAGTAAATAGGAGAACTGAAAAGGGAAGAAAAGATGGGAAAGTTTTGTGAAGTAATTAAAAGGCTCGAAGAATCTATAAAGCAACATTGTGGCATAAAGATTGCATATTAATTGAATGACAAGAACAAATTGGAGAGCATAATGATGCAGCTTTCCATCAATGCAGATGCCCCATGTTAATCTTTTTGAGTGCACATCCATAGCCGAACCACAGGAAAATGAAATGCAGAATTGAGCAAAAATGCACTAGTTGGTTGCTTTCACTAGCAAACATTTCCCCCATGTGTAGGAAGAGTGAGTTCCATTGACTCGTCAGATCGTTCTCCAAGCCTTTCTTTGAGTGTTGTTGGCCATGTCTCAATTTTTCATTTTCCCCCGAGTACCTTTGAGCCAAATTGTTTGCTTCTTTCTGACTTTTACCTAGTAGTGCAAAATCAGAACCAGCACACTATGACTAAAGAGCACAATTTTCATTCATTTCATCAGATGGATAATCAACGAAGTCATAGTAGTTAGTGCGAAGTATCCTTACCTGATATTCGGCCCTTGACATCCTTATAATGCAGGTCAGACCATATATAAGCAGTTGCCCACAATAGGAAACGAACAAAGTCAAGACCCACAAGAGTTCAGACTCGCTTTCGGACAATGAACACAACAATAGCATAAAGCCCATCTCAAACAATTGATATGTCAATGCCACAACAATGAGACTACGTAATTTATAATCAAAGTTAGAAGCTTGCACATACCCTTTGTACAAAACGAGCACGAGTATGATTTCAGCAAGTTGAGACCAACAGCCGAACTAGAAGAAATATCACCTTTTAGCAATTTGCATCTATCTAATCCATATGGTCCCTTATCCTGCAACTCCACCAACCTCGAATTCACAACTGATTCAGACTGGCTGGATGGCAGATAATCAACATCCAGAGTCTTAGTCTCATTGGTCACAACTTTCATGGCTAATGATTCCTGTATGCAATCATTTTCCCCTGAATCTGATATAACTACAGTTTGCTCACCTCCACAGTCCTTCACACCCTCAAGATCATTCCTCTGCGAAACTTTAGAACTCTCTGCCACCGTCACACTTGGGATGCTTTCTTTGATTATGTCACCAAAGCGACAACATTTGGCAATGTTTGGCACTTACCCAGATCTAATGTATCTACCCCAGATCCCGAAGGCGGCTCCTTAGCGTCATAGGCAGGGTTCGAAACATCAGATTGAGCCTTTACTTGGACAGCCACGATTATGCGCATGAACAAGCTATGCACCTGAACATTGCAATCAGACCCATTTTCGCCCCCTTTCATCATGCAGCTAGAATGAATATGCTGTCAGACCTTACTCGTAACAAAATTGGGTTTTGCTTCCTAGATGATGGCTCCATCATAAGTACACAGCTTCTTATAGTTGTCACCTACTCCGGTAATTACCACAATGGACCGTCCAATCAAATCTCTTAGGATACTGAGAAACTGAGAAAATTCAATACCTATAATATCAATAATAAAAAAGAAAATTTTTTGTTTAAAAATTCATTCTTAAAATCCTGTATATGCCCCCTTCCTAAAATCCTGTGCGTGCTCCCCCCCCCCAAGGTTCTCTCTGAGTAGCTCACAGTAAAATAGCGCAAGAAAACCTAGCTACAATCTCTAAGATAATATCCATCAAAAATTAAGAATCAAGAAAACTGCATGCCATCAACTTTCAAAAGAATGAGTAGTGCGAAGCATACACAGCATAATTCAGTTTATGAGGGGGTAGGAAAAACGGAAACAGATTTTTCTGGATTATAGAAAAGAAGACGGGCTTGCTGATTACTTACAATCATTCCAGCATGTACACAGAGGTAGAAGTCATAGTTCTTGGGATGGCAGACCTTGTTGTCAATCACAGTACCTGTGTATCAGAAGAGGGATTTTAGGAATTGCTCAAAAGGCATTGGTAACGCTATACTAATCCTGTTGAGGCATATATACCTGGGGGGACATTGTCAGGAGAACCGTTCTGGAAGAACTTGGCATGGTGATTCTTTTGAGCCACGATAACCACAAACTTTGGATTCCACTTCCCATCCAGGAACGTACAAGCCTGTAAATAAGCATTATGAAGAAAATAAACCTTCAAAAAAGGTGGTTATGCAGACAATGATATGTAGAAAAGCCTTCAGAAAAGGATAAAACCTTGATAATTTGGTCAAGCTCAATGTTTAACACTTGATTGAACTGAGATTCACTCACTCCATCTCTGCAGTAACAAAGGGATTAAAATTAGTAACATAATAATGGCTAATCGACATATCCACTCATTTATCACTGATAGGAACAACCCTTGAAAGACGAAGAATATGAAAA
Organism: Carnegiea gigantea; assembly: GCA_029747015.1. Taxonomy (NCBI): domain Eukaryota; kingdom Viridiplantae; phylum Streptophyta; class Magnoliopsida; order Caryophyllales; family Cactaceae; genus Carnegiea; species Carnegiea gigantea. Next base: position 14,990 of record JAKOGI010001694.1, on the reverse strand, counting down.
GCTTGCCAAATTTCTAGGGAAAATATACATACCTAAAAATAATTATATGTTCTGGCTTTCTTTTACCGGAACTAACATAGAAGTCTAGCAGAAGCTCCCTAAAACCAAACAACAAATTCTAGAACAATGAGTTTCACAAGCCAGCCTCACCATCAATTACATCACCGCACTAGAACAAAAAGAAAATGTATACCACCATTTCCTCAAAACCCACCTGATGATACCTCCGTCTTCAATGTCAGACACACGCTTGAATAAGTTGTCTATCATTTCTACTTTTGGAGACTGAGTCCTAACTGATGCTCTATATCGAGAAATTAGAGGCCATTGTCTGGAGCTCATAACGTACAAATCAACAAATAACACCAGTAAGAACAGCAGAGGGCAAAATTAAGAAGAGACCGTTTGGAACTCCACACCAACCACCCCCCAAAAAAAGACAACTTCTCCAGTTCTATTTCATAAGAGGTGTGCTTTGTGATTTGAAGGAAAGCAATAGTAGAAAATTACTGCTGCAATTGATAGCACATCTGAATGCCCTGGTGATCCATAAGAGACATCCATCCCCAGAATGATTGTGGGAACTTTAGAGACCAACGGTATTGAAGGGTTTTGTTCAACAGCCAACAGTGAGTTCAAGCCACCCAGCTGCATAAAGACAACAGAAGAATGAAAAATCATCCAACCTCAAAGACTTAATGCCCTTCCAAGAACCATTTAAGAATCACCTTTGCATTTATCTTTAAGAGGCAGTTAGTGAGATATTGATCATTGACCCTTGTAAGAGCCATGCACTGTGTCACAATTCCAAAGTCTGCCAGATTCTTTTTCTTTAAGGGACCTAAATCATAGTAGCCATATTAGCACAGCAATTAGAGCAATAAGTATAAAGTTACAGACGACCAGACAATACCATAAAGGTCACAATTCTTCCTCTCCGGAAGCAGGCATAAAAGAAACTTAGGAGGCCCAGGAAGTTTGGACTGTACATCATCGAACATCTTCTCCACTCTAACCTCTAACACCAACTCACAAGCTTTCTTAGCAACCAAACCAGCACGCAGCAGAGAAGAACCCATGTCTTATTATTCGACAAACGCAACATTTTTCTGAAACATAGAGGCTTGAGGACCCAGCAAGGCCCAAAGAGCAGGCCATGGTGGTGCCATAGAACCTAAGAAGCTCATTTCCATCAACAAGGCATCGCGGGTGTTTCTTATTGGGCAGTCTGCTGGCTTTGATCTTCACCATTTCTCTATAATCCTCGAATCGAGCTATAGTGTTCTGCGTGTTATGCACTTTCAACACTCTTTCTATCCTCCACATTGGTTCTCTGACTTTGGCAAACTAGTCATGCATATGATTTCTACTATTTTCCTCGATGAATCACCTTCCACTAGCTCAGTTACTGCATTGTGGAAATGATAACTAGTTTATATGATTGGTTTCCAATGTTCTGAACAGATTAAGAAACATGAATGAAAGATTGCAACAATGACATTTTGGTTGTTATGTTAATGCAGATATGTAAAGCATTATGAGTTTAGTCCTTTGGTTCCTGAGATTACCATAAAATAATAGCAACAGGAAAACAGCTGAAGAAATAGTACCACTAGAGCATATAATAAAGAGATATGGAAACCTTTGCTAAGGGATAGCTAAACACTGAAGTGCTCAAAATGCTAAGAAAAAGAATGTATTGCTGTAATGACAACACTGTCGTGCTTTAACTGAGCAGGCTACCCATGAAAATCAAACTGTACAACCTTCTCCTGCTCTTCTTTCGGGATGCTAATGCCCTGAACCCATTCCGTGGACGTAAAACAACTCATTTTCTACCTTGCTAATCAACATTCAGGCATTCCATCACAAACAAATTGCTTGCAAATAGTTAACAAAAAGACTATCTATATATGTATATGACAAGCTCATCGAAAGGGGAACTTCCTGATCAATGATATACACAGCGAAGGGGGATCAACGCAAAAGCACAAACTATATCAATCATCATGAAACCAAGTAAATACCTCTTTCCCCCAAATCAAACAAAACCCAATACCCACAAATAAACACAACCACGAAAGCTGAGAGAGAGAGCGAGAGAGAGAGGGAAGGAAGGAGGGAGGGAGAGGGATACCCATTGGGGAGTTTATCAACATAAGTGAGGAGCATTTTAAGCTTAGAACCACCTTCAAAAGCCAGACCAGCATACATCTCAATAGCCATGGCATCAACTTGCCTCAATCTACCCAAGGGAGTTTGACAAGCAGAGATCAAAACAGAAAAACACAAATAATAGGAAAAAATTGAACGGGATAGGTGGGGTATATAAACAAAAGCATTTCACTTGTGGCCTCAATTAGCATATCTGATAAAATTTTTGACAGTTGTTACCAGAGACTTGGGTTTAAATTCTACCTATATCAACCTTTATGCCTTATTCCCCCCTCAAAAAAAAGAACAAAGCATTTCAGCATCAAACCAAGCTGACAGATTGAATTGCCAAATAGCTATAACCTTATAGCATATGACTGAATCCAAATGTGCAAGTAAAGATGGAAGCTACACAAAATTCTAAGGAAAATTTATTACAAAAGAGAAAATGCTACGCCAACTATTGTGTACTAACACTTTAGCTGGCATTGAGCAATGGCAATGGCACTATAAAGGAACCTATTAGTCAAGCCGTTATGTGGTTGTGACTTGCAGAATCACTACTCCGGCTTGTGAATTTGATGAGCCCCATCTTGCACCCTTCAACCATCAGTGGCATCACCAATGCTCCCTTTATTGTCTTCCATCCTGAGAGCAAAACCCAGTCCACTCATGAATAATTGATTGTAGTTGATATGCATGTACGTAACTGACTATATATGTTCATTCAATCTTTTATCTACATCTAATCAACTATATGTTCATCTAATCTTTTATGAATACATCATGGAGTTAGTTTCAGAGCTCCACTCGAAGTTTGGAAGCTTAATTGACTGTTTTAGGCTGTGATTTGATCACAGCATTAAAGATTTCGTAGCCCCGTTAATAAGCAAATCTGAGCAAATTAGACAACTGGAAGAGTGTGTGTGTGTGTGTATGTGTGTGTGTGTGTGTGTGTGTGTGTGTGTGTGTGTAGGCAGATGCTGATGGTCTTCAATTATGGAAATCTATATTTGAAACATACCAGCACGAATCAATGAACTGATGCCTAATCAAACACGATTCAATTACACGAACCCTAAACACATATGATTGACAATTTGCAAATAAGTTACAAAAAATACAAAAAGAATAAAATCTCAGAAAAAGAATCAATATTTTTGAAGTGAAAAACATGCCAAATCAAAAATCGGTATACATACTTTTGACATAGTGCACTGGGTCCTCTTCTCAGGACAGTTTCTACTGTCATGAGAGGTAACTTGCTTGCAGTAGTGGCACATCCGTGCATGTATTTGCTGCTCAATTGCTTTCTCAACTCCTGTCTTCATTCTCTTGGCTCTTCTCTTTGTGATCGAAACTGGAGGAGGTTGTATTTCAACTATATCTGGCACCGTACACCCAAAATATGTCTGAAGATCTGTAGATGCATTACTCATGGAAGCACCACCAATCACTTCTTCAAGCTTCTGTTGAATTGATTCAGCTGCATTTATCACATATTACAACTTATCTACATCCCGCCCTACCAAATCCATGCACTTATACAACCGTGACCAGGCATCAGAAATCATCCTATTTTGCTGCCCCACTTGTGCATAGCTTGTGGACACAATTGTGTCAAGCTCAAAGATAGGTTTCTTGGCCGCTAGTTTCGTCCATCTATCAACTTTAAAGCATGCAGGAATCTCTTTTAATGACTTCAACACAACCAAAATATGAGCACAAGGAATCCCTTCAGATTGAAAGAAGCAGCATGTGCATGTAGCATCCTAGGATTCCTTGTTATACACAACATATCTATATCTCTGATGCCTTTTATCCTCTACTTTGTAAGTGCTGTCACCCTCTACAGTGCTGATACTTAATATCTCACAATTAAACAATGCGTCACATAACTGGTCGCGAAATATGTAGAAGTTAGTATATGTGTACATGACCCTCCCATGTTTTTCTATGTCCAAAGGCGTCTTCAGCTCAGGTAGGGAGATTAAGGATGCATTTTCAGCCTTACTTTCTCGATACCGCTGAGACTCAAGGGCATGCACAAACCTAACCCAAAACTCCACCAAACTCAATATTGGAGTTGTTAAGTTCCCAAACATAGCATTTTGACTCTCAGAACCTGACGTAGTCCTCATAATGTCCCCTAAGAAATCCTCCTTGAAATAAACTTATACCCAATCCTCTCGAATGTCATATATATGTTTCAACCAATCATTACTGCCCAAGTTGAAATCAACTAGCATATCTGCCCACTTTGCTTCAAACTCCTCTGGGGTATCAGATGCCCAAACACATAGCTTGATCTACTCTAGGAAATCTTCACAACCATTCAATAAGTGACCCACTTTCTCAGGCAACTTTCTCATAATATGCCACATACAGTACCTATGGGTGCACCCCTCAAACACAGAGAGTACCCCTTGCCTGATTGCTGGATCCTGATCAGTAATTATGGCTTTTGGCTTGTTTCCCCCCATTGCATCAATGAAACACTGGAATAACCACTTGAAAGACTCCACCTTTTCATCTCGTATCAACCCCGCACCAAAGCAAGTGAGTTGGCGATGATGGTTGATACCCGTAAACGGAGCAAACACCATGCCATACCTATTAGTCTTATGCTTTGTGTCGAAAGATAACAAGTCCCCAAACAACGCATAGGACCTCCTACACAAGGAATCAGACCAGAAGACATTCTTGAGCCTATTCTCCTCATCAAGCTCATGAGCATAATAAAAGCCAGGATCAACTTCTTTTCTTTTCTTTAAGATATCTACAAACATGTGCGCATCTGAATCTTTTATCATTGCCTTTAAATCCCTCTTGTAAT